>JAVLVB010000078.1:3434591-3469043 GCA_032876305.1 Orestias chungarensis | reverse complement strand
TAATTAGCATGTAATAGGACACCAAAACCTGCACAGCAGGCTTGTTATTTAAGGATAAAGCTCATATCCCATTTGAATGCATTTTTCATAAGATGCTCTAATTAGGTTTCATTAGAGTTATTAATTAAACATTAAAAGCCTCTCATTTCCTTCATATCCTGGCGTCTACTTCAAAACAGCATGTGACAATCCTCAGGTTAATGGATATCCCAATCATGATCTATTTTCAAAACATTTTAATGCCCTTTTTTCAATAGTAGTAAAACGATGCAAAAAATAAATAAATAAAATAAGAAATCATCTTTGCGCTACGGCTAAGTAAAGTCAGATATTTCACATTTAAATTTTCAAAGGAACTGCGTGAACCTCTCCCTGAAGGTGACCCTGTCCAACAGGCTTGCGATTTTAAAACATTTAAGGTCCACAATGGATAATTGAAGACTCCTGACACAAATTTCAAAGACCTGCCCCCGCAACAAAACTGCTGATCTGCGGCCGTCGGGTTCACCACGGATAGCTCTGAAAGCTTCTGTTATTCTCCCTTAGTCAAAAGCGGAGGTAGCCTTATTTTAAAATGTTTCTTCGCGCGTTAATTTGCCTCATAAAAAAAAAAATCTAGTTAGGCTCCTCCGTATGTGGAAATACGACTTGATAGGAGCTCTGAACCCCAGGTTGCTTGCTTTAACATGCAATTTAAGTACAAAGCAGTAGCTTTAATTTAGTCACCTACTTTTGAAGTTCATTTTTAAAACAGGAATCTACACCATCCAATTAAAAAAAGTCTGTATATCTGAATTGACGAAAAAGCAGGACAAAAGTACTAAAAGCAACGGAACGAAAAGTTCTTCAACCATAGGTATTTAGAGTAGGTGTACAAGAGAATTGTGTTGTTACACATGATATAAAGAAGAATGGTTGAAAAAAATAAAAAAATAAAAAAAAATTTGATAGCGCAGGATTTTTTGTACATATTTTTACCAAAGATTTACAACAACCACACTGGAAAACAATGTTGTTTTTTTGTCTTGTTTTTTTAAATTTTTGTTTATTTGCATATCGGTCAGTTACACATTTAGAACTTCAAGTAGTCATTTTCTTTTCACTGTTGCAAGCTTCACAGCTTGTTGTGTAGGATTGATGATTTGGTTTGGTTTCCAGTGTGTGAAACAAACCCAGATCATCAATCTTCCACAACTGGCATTTAAAGTTGGTCTGAGTTGTGGATTTGGTTACCCTTGAGTTATATCTAATACATTTAATTCAGTTAATCTATGCATTGCCAATTGAATTTTACATGTCTACATGTCTATCTACAATCTGTTGAAGTGAATGTAGTGTTTTGGTGTCACCAAACTTGATTAACACAATAAAAATTCCAGGCCATTTACAATTTAGTAAATCATGCATTGAAATCTGTTCGATTTTGTCATAGAACTACCAGGTTTTCATCTGTGGTTTAGAATTTGTAGTCCAGTGCTGTAAAACTTGCACTGTTCAACATCAGTTTGGTTGTAATAACGTGGGGAGGTGTTTAATTGAATCTGAGCTGATCATTTCTGTCCGAGGAGGGCTGCAAGAAAATGATAAAAAGTCGACCAAAGCCAGTGTTTTAACAGCTTTCCTGCTGAGCCTCTTTTGTGACGTTAAAGAATGGCAAGGTGGTGCTGCAGCACTCCTTTCTACTAGCTTTATTAAAAATGCAATATTTATAAAAATATAAATATATATATATATTTACCCACTTTTATTTGCTGAAACAGTTCGGCAATTTTAATAAAGCATGCAGCAGTCCGTGGGAATATGTAATACTTTTTATTTAAAATTCTCTACCACACTGCTGGGGTCTGGTAGTGGAAAACAAAAAGATAACCTGCCTGTTAGAGTCCCAGGGCTCTGTTATTTATTTTAAATAATAAAGCCTATTAAAAGTGCAAGAGTACTGCAACCAGGGATATAGTTTTCTGGTCTGTCAACCTCTGAGGTGATTACCCATCTTTTACTGTTTTACCTTTTTTCACAAGAAGAAAAAAAGAAAAAAATAGAATGTTCTAGATATATTTGAAAGGTTTTAGACAGCACTAATAATCTCTTGGAGTCTGATTCCTGGTTGATGAAATAACACTCAAACTTTGTAGTTAGATTCCCCGCTGTCAAACTATTGTGGTATTTCACCTCCCCCATCATGATGTGTTCTTAATATTAAGCACAAGATTTCTTTTCAAGTCTCACTTTATTAAATTTTCCCCCAACAGCTGCTAGAGTTAAACATATGTCTTTTCTTGATCCTAGTGAAAGCAAATCGTCAGACAGAACTCTAGGACAGTAGCAGCTTTTTATCGAAATTTCAGCTGTTTACGTCATTTATACAACAAAGAATTAAATCGCACATGGAGCTGCAGTATGAGTAAAAGTTTCCAAACACTTATAATCAGAATGAATGCCACATCATATTGTTCTTTTAATTAACGATTTTATTTTATTTTCTTCTTTCACACTAAAAATAAAAGACAACTTTATTGTTTAGTCGTTCAGAGTACTAGTCTGATTTTACTACCGATTCTCCAATCAACACAAGTTCAAAACTGAGGATGATACATGTAAATTTGAGAATGTAGGTTTAATTTTAACACTGCGTAATTGAATAAAAGACTCCCAGTTTCATTCCATTCTTCTTTGTGGAAAATTATGTATGTGTACGTTTAATCATCATTTTAAAAAATTACATTTTTTAAAACCTTTAAAGTTGTACAATTTAAACGCCAAACTTAGTATGATATTCATTGTGATGCTAAGTCTATGTAAACTTATTTCTAAAACTTTAGGAATGTACTATCATACCATGAAGTGTTTGTTGCATGCTGAGTCAATCATGTTTTACAGATTAAGTAGTAACTCAATGCTTTTAAAAAATGTACATCACCATGTCTAACTACATGTTAAAATGAACAGTTCATTCTCAACATTTACGTCCATTTATACCAGAGCAAATTGCTGTTCCATGATCACAATGTATAGTTGATAGGCTTTAACTATGTTGTCTTTTTGAATCTGGAAGTGCGACAAGATTTTAGGTAAATCATTTACTTCACTTTGACCTACAGGTCACCAAAAACATTCTCCACATATCTTACCGTACACTATTTTAGCAACTTGGTTACGATGCTTCATCTATTTCTTTACTGCTGGTATTGCATACCCTGCTGTGAGAGACTGTTTCTTGGGTAAATTTGCACAGCATGCATCTGGATCTGGTATTGTATGGTAAATCTGGGGATCCATTGCTCATGTGCTGCCATGGTAAGTGCTTCTGTGCTGTCATTAAGTCTGGCCCTCTTTTGTCATTGGTATGATTTTGTCTATGAGCCACTTTAGCTGTCTGCTGGTGGTACATACCAGGTATGGGTTTTTACTTCCTATGTTGGTTCCTTTAACTCTTTCTCCTCCAATTTCAGTTGTCTGAGACATTCTTCCCAATACAATATTGAAGCCTGTAGAGTGGCTCTGATGCTCACTAGAACTTATCTCTGTGTCCCTAGTGTAAACCTTGGGTATAATGGATTTAGCTAAGTACTCCAATAGACTTTCCTTATTTCGGTCACCATTTCTCAATCTGATGTCCATGCCATGAATCTTTTAAATAAGATATTTTCCATGATGATGGACAAAATGACTGATCTGAAATTTTGTATAAGTGCTTTTGGTTTCAATGCAACCATTTTATTGGTAAAATTCATTGGTCCAATTTGATTTATATATATACATATACATTGAGTGGGTGGGAGTAAGAAGATAATCTTCTCTTACTGCAGTCAATATCTGCTGCCAGTTTCAGCAATTAGTGGATGTAACATTTACAATCCCAATGAAGCATTAATTTAGTCTCTTTTTTCACTGGTGGCTGAATTCCAAAAACTTCTCTTCCTAAAGATATGCCTTTTATATGGCTTCTTTATTAGACATTTTAATTTGCATGAGTTTTTATAATTATGTTTCAGTTTCAATTTTTTATATATTTATTATTTAATATACATACATATATTTTAATATTTTGTGTTTATATTTAGACAATAAGTCCACTGAGGTTAACACCATGATGATAATTAATTCTGAATTTTTGTTTCTACAACTATGAAGGATGGTTAAATATTTTGTGGTTTTTACAATTACTGAATAAAAATGTTTTGATCTATTATTAATTATGCAAGTACATGACAAAATATAAAAAATTTGAGATATAAATCTCCCAATCTGCCAGTAGAAAGCTTACAAACAATCTTATCTAATAGACTTTCCTAGCCCAGTACACACAAAAAAACTTCCATAATTTCATACACAAATCGTACATTTTGTATAACTTTTTTTGAAAACCACAGGGCAATATTGTATGTCAGTATGTTTTAATCTTTAAACCACTGCACAACCCCTTGCAAAGTTATTCAACCAAGCCTTTCACATTTTATTTACATTTAAACAAAACTGCAGTCCGTGGTGGTGCCGGGGAGGCCAACTCCAACAGTCCTCTGTGCAGCCTTCACCACCCTCTGCAGAGCTTTCCTGTCTGCAGCAGAGCAGCTTCCATGCCACACATTGATGCTGGAGCACAGTACGCTCTCCACCACACATCTGTAGAAGGAGGTGAGGACTGAGCTCCCGAGTCCAGCTCTTCTCAACCTCCTGAGGAAGTAGAGCCGCTGGTGCGCCTTATTGAACAGAGTGGAAGTGTTGTTGCTCCAGGTTGGGTTGTTACTCAGGTGCACACCCAAGTACCACTTCCACCGCAGTTCCTCCCATGTGCACGGGGAGGTGGGCATGCTTGCCCCTTCTGAAGTCCACAATCATCTCCTTGGTTTTCTTAACATTAATGCAGAGGTTGTTATCTCTGCACCAGCCCTCCAGGTGTTCCACCTCCTGCCTGTAGCTGGACTCATCACTGTTTGTAATGCCTCCAACCACTGCTGTGTCGTCCGCAAACTTCACAATATGACAGCCTGGATGGATAGGAGAGGAGTCATATGTGAGGAATGTGAACAGAAGGGGGCTCAACACACAGCCCTGAGGGGAGCCAGTGCTGAGGGTAATGGTGGGGGAGGAGATGTTATGAATCCTCACAGACTGCGGCCTGTTGGTCAGGAAGTCCAGGACCCAGTTGCAGATGGAAGAGCTCAGACCAAGTGAGGACAGTTTGTTTATCGGGGTCTGAGGAATCATGTTGTGGAACGCGGAGGTGAAGTCCACAAACAGCATACGGACGTAGGAATCCTTTTGCTCCAGGTGGGTGAAGGCTGTGTGGACCACGGAGGAAATGGCATCCTCTGTGGATTGATTTTTCCTGTATGCATACTGGTGTGAATCAACAGTGACGCTGATGTTGGCTTTTATGAGGGAGGCGTTGAAGATGTCCGCCAGCATATCTGAGAGCTGGTCCGCGCAGGAGGTCTATTGAATATTAATAATGGATTAACAGGTAAATAGTAAATGTGCAGGACAGGTTCTCTGGTCCAGGAAGTGATCTTACTTAATTGGAGATGGTTTCCGCCAGGTAAAGGAGAGTGGATCCGGCGTTGAGGATTTTGGTGTGTGTTGATGGCTCAAGAAAGTAAACCTGATGGTGTAGCTGGAACCGAGGAGGCTGTGCTAGTGAAGCTGGAGGGTGGACAGTTAAAACAGAAGCAGAATGAGGCAGAGCTGGTGAGAGAAGTGGTTTTGAGGGCTGAGGAATGTGATCCTGAGATCTATGTTTGGTTGTAGATTGCAGTAAATCCAAGAAAGTTGAAACACAAGCAGATGCCTAGGTTGAGCACACATGAGAGAAATTACAGGGACAACTAGGACAAAAAAACAACAAGGGATCATAGAGTTAGATTTAAGGGGCAAAGGAGGCTTGGGTAGCATGCGCTATTAACCAGATTATGGTTTGGTTTCACTGAAAACCGCTTGTCTTAAATGAGGGCTTTGTCATATAGTAACCACAGCGGCAATGAATATGCTGGGATTTTGATTGACCAAGATATAGTATTTGTGACAATTGCCCCCTTTAATTATATGTATATATTTCCAAGACGTTCTGGTAATTTTTCTATTAGCTAAAGAGACCTATTTTTTTGTCAATTCTTTGTTTTCCAAAATTAATAAAGCACAGTTGGACCGGATGCAGAGCTTCTGTAAACATCAAAATTTAAAGATGATTCGGGTCCAACGATTTCATTGTTTGGTCAAGGCCATTGTTACAAATAATTTTGCATTTACCCTGACAGTTCCATTAGCTGTTTGCTTAAAGATGTGTTTTTTATGCTAGAGATTGAGTGTCTGTTCCAGTCTCGAGTTTTTCTTTGCTGTAGAATAGGTTTTCTTAAAATATTGCATTTAATGGTCCCCTATATATATCCCCTTCAAGTCTATCAACGATCATTATCTCTGCTTAAGAGAAGTATTATCATGATGCAGCACCCACTTTTTTTGTACATCACATGGTCATATACAAACAGCAAATTACTCTTTTTTGTGACATTGAAACTCTGCTATGAAAGTCAGATGTGTTGGTTAAAGTACAACTAATGTTTTTTGTAGGATAATTTAGGTAGTTTATGGTTGTTTTGCAGTAGTGATTTATCAATTCAATTTATAGAAAATGGCTTAAATATTGCTTGTGGGATTTTTTTATGTAACCTTGTTAAAGTTCTTTAACAAAAAAAAAAATCTCCGGCATTCAAAAAATTGTTGGATTTATACCGAAAATAAGAATTAAGCAGGATGAATACTTTCTAAATGGAACATATTGTCCTGGATTTTATTTGGTATTCAAATTTTTTTTTGTTTACTTCCCTGTTATGCACTTTTTTTTATTAGATGCAACCCAATTATAACCAACTGTCGTCTGAGTTTGTAAAATAACATCTTAAAAAAGTCTGAATATTTTTCTATGGCACTGTATACAAGCTATAGCATCACATACATAATGCATTAAAGTAGAAGATTAAATCCTTGAAATCTTTCTAGAGCCATTAAAGCTATTATGTAATCAACTGAATGGCTTGGCTAGGTATTAATAAGAAAAATAAAATTTTGGGATATAAAAAAAAAAACAACTTCCACTTATAATTCAATTTGTGCTTTCCTGAATGCAGCATTAGATGAATGCTAGGATTTACTAATCCATTCAAAAATGTTGAATTTATGTATCGTTTTATGCATAATTGAATCTTTTAGCAAGACCAAAATGTGAAATTGCTTGAATTTTTTCCCTTTTTCCTAGTTCCTGTAGACGGTGTGGGGTTAGCAGCTGTGTTCTGGAGCGAATGAAAGCAGGAACATTTGAAGCATATTGTTACTCGAACAAAATGTTATTGTATCCCTAACTCTCATGTTGGTACAAATATATAATCTTGAACAAGTGGCATATGTAGACAACATGCACAAAGAAAAAAATGCTAACAGCTGAGGCTCCTGGCATGTCTAAACACCAATTCACAATGATGAAAACACCACAATCCTGATGATCTCCCAAAAATGGAAGTATAAAAGATGACATGTAGACATGTATACATGTCACTAATAAGATTTCTTTCTCTAACAAAGCAATGAACTGTGTGTACTTACTAAAACGTTATTTTCTCAAGATGAAGGTAAGTGTTCCACCAGGTTTCTACAAGAGGGAAGATACATGGATTCTCCACCCACCTAATACTCTGCTTGCTAGAAAGCCCATTCTGTTAATTAACCAAACCACATGGGACCAAACATAAGTCGAAATGCTCTCCGCTGTTTTTATACAGGTTCACAGTACATTCTGGCTAATAAATAAAAGCCAGCAGAGGATCCACAGGACAATTATATTGCAACACGGTTTTTGGATGGCTAAGATAAAAGTTAATGGTAAGATAAGATAGAGTAAGTACGCAAGAAGACATTGCACTATCACATCACATACTTACAGTTGAAGCCATTACATACAGTGTGTCATAAGATATTTGCCTTTTATCCATTGAAACATTTAACAACAATCAACAATGCTCTTCCTTGTTTCCATTGGGATTGTATTTGATACACAAGTTTCTCCATTTAACATCAGCGTTAATTTATGAAAAGTTTACAAAACCATGATATCATCTTGGCTTTTTCAAAAGTCGCTATAAGGGGGACAATGCTCTTTCTGTATGCAAATGTCAGAATTTAAAGATTTTTTTTTTCCTCAAAAGAAAAACAACAAACGATTCAGGTAATGTAAACTGCCCTAAAATAAGAAATATTTAGTCTCAGTCATATCCAGAAACTAGGGACAAAAAGATAATACAACATTTTATCATATTTTGAAGGCTTCCTGTATCATTCCTGTTTTTCTTCATGCTGATCTTTTATGTCTTTCTTCAAATATGATGTTGCATAGAAAAGATAAGTACAAAAGGTGTTAAATGATAACAAACTTGACATTTGCAGGAAGAAAATATGAGAGTCAATCATTGAGCCTTTGTAATTGCATACACCCACATATGCAGAGCTAAATCATTGCAGGAGTGATTGTGAATGCTCATGCGCTGCTGATACCTTTATGAGCCACCTTTTTTAAATCTCCTCAGATGCCAGTCTGCAAGCAGGAAATCTGTTGTCCGTCAAAACATTTTCAGTAGTTAGATCACTGTGCATTCCATTTGCAAGATTACTTCAACCTTTTCAAAATAATAATTATTTTCTTTTTCCTCACAAATAAACAAAGCTGAAAATTATCTAAGCTGCTATGGGTTTTTTTCGACAAACGTTTGAACAGTCTTTAAACAGTGACAGATTACTGGTTTGAAACAGACCTGTTTTTTCTCCGTGTACTCAATCTTCATGTCAAAGTCCATACGTATAAGTGTATGTTGTATTAATTGATGAAACTCATTGAATATAGGAACAACTGTAATTATTCAGAGTTGTTTTACTGTTGGTTGGGTTGTCATCAAACCAGGTTTTTCTACCTACTTCTTTCCCAAAAATAGCTGAAGAGATTGGGTAAGAACAAGAATGCAGTTCCAGATGGTGCAGGCCATAAAGTTCTAAGTCCCTCAATGTTGCGAAAAAAACACCCTCCTATGTAGGAAAGCTCATGTGCCAGACAATAGACCTTTTGCCATGAAGTCCCATGGTATGGAGGCACCATTATACACCTGCTACAAAAAACTCATCATAATCTTAACATGGCAGATAACAGCTTGAGGGGCATGCTTATTAATTTACCTTGTGTATTTGACAAACGTAAACCTGATCTTAACCTTCAGAGGACCTGACAAACATACTGTATTTTTTGAGAGTAAGATGTCATGTGTCTGACAAGAGCACCAGAGGTGAATCTATCCTTAACCCTAACTTTTACTCATTACTACTCTGGTTTCTATTACAATTCAGTTCTGTCATCTGCAGAATTCCTCAGGTCAGCTGGGGGCCTGCTTTTTCAGGAAGTTGAGGTAGTAGAAGGATACAAATGTCAAGGTCCTAACCTGGACAACAAACTGGACTGGAGACAACATCAGAAAGGACAGGGCACACTTTGTATTTGGAGGAAACTTGGGTCGTACAGTGTTTTTTTTCAGTATGATGTAGAACTTCTGTTTGTCACAAATGAAGTGGACTGCCTTCTCCTATGTCATAATATCTGTGTAAAAAAATACAGGGTGGGTAAATGTCCTCTTTGAACTATGGAGTAGTTTGCACTAGTGAGATGGCTAATGTCTAGGTAACAAACCGGTGAGTTGCTGTTGGTTGAGACTACAGTTTAAGCATTATTAACTTGTTGTGTGATTGCAGTGGACTTGTAAGTTTGTAGTTGTTGGTTAACTGAAAGCTGGAAAGATAACCTCTGTTGTAATACTTCTTTTCTGTGTTTTTTAATAATATTCTATAACTTAATTACTGCAAAGTATAATATTAGGAAATAGGTGGTTCGTCGACTTTATATTAACACAATCACACCATCCCACACCATCCCCACGGTGAAATGGAGTGTTGGCAACATCATGCTGTGGTAGATTTTGTTCTTTAAAATAGTTTCTGGAAAAATAGATAGCAGTAAATATATAGAATTCCAAAAATACATTTTATTTTAAATTCCACACGTTGATATGCTACAGATTTTAAACCAACACATTCTTAATTTTCAGCACGAAAGAAAAGTGCAGGTAAGATTTTTTTTTTCTTTGCTACAAAAAAATATCACTTTATTACTTATTTGCTTACTCCCTCACCCCCCGGGTGACATTTGAAGAGTGAACCAGATCACATGTGGCAGACAACTGCTTCCCCACTAAAGCCTGCAGGCCTGAATATTTCAGATCAAACTCCATGGAATCCTATTTTGTAATTTTATCTAAGATATCAAAACTTGTTAAAGTAAACTTGTGTGCAGATAGACAAGTTTACTTTGATACAAGGTACAGGGTATATATGTATATATATATATATATAAGTTTAGTTTTGCTAAACAATGGAGAAGGTCAGAGACACTAAAACTGAAATACTTTTTCTTTTAAAATGAGAATCATGTAGCCGTGTAAAGCTACTGTAGACTTTTTCCAATAAATCGAAGCGATTTTTTGAGAATTACTCAATTGAATCCTTTATCTTTACATATCTATGAATCAGTTGCAACACAGGCATTGCTATTTTTCAAAAAGGGAGTTTTATTCAGTTTAGATTTGCTTTACAACTTTTAGCAGGGATTTTCTCTGCTTTAAGCAACAGTGAATGTCTGTATTTTCTCTGGAAATATATCATGTGTAAAATAGGTATAGGAACAGGAAAGATCGTCAGAGGGGAGCACATTATGAGAAAATGGATGTGAATATCTATTGATCACATTTCAGGAGCTTCTGCTTTAAAAGCAAACAAACCATGACCTTAGAATTGTGAAACTCAGTCTGTCTAGAGAGTGTTTACGTCTACCAAGCTTTGAGCTTTCAGCATAAATAAGCAGAAATGTGCATGCGACTTAAGAAGAATATTTCTGAGAAAACTTAGTGCTTATTGAATGTCTTGGAGAACATTAGTAAGTTTTGGAAAAAAGAAAAAGAGCGAGAGTCAAAGTGTGAGGCTGTGATTTGCTGGGTGAATACTGCAGGGCAGGTATAAATTCTTTTGGGAGAAATTGAAGGAGTTGGGGGTCATTTTGGCCTTTCTTCTTATATTTTTTCTCTTTATTACTAGTGCATTTAAAAGTTTTCTCCCTATCTCTCTCAAAACATGACCACAGGGTGGGGAGGGTGAATCACCTCAGACTGTGCCTTTTAAGCTGCCTAATAAAGACATTGCATTCTGCAGTGTCTCCTCCCACACTCCGCCTTGCTACTTGCTACTATGTTGTTTTGATTAAATGTGAATGCACTCCACCAAACTCTTCTGCTGGCGTCAGTAGGATGGAGATATATCCACATATATGAATAACACAGGTAATGTTTCTAATTTCAGTCTGGACTATTCTATGGCAATGTTCATGCTTGCCCTGAATATCCTAATTATTACTTGATTGGATTTAACTTGTTTACTTCATATCAAAATAACCCCACCCTCTCTTAATTTAAAGGCAAGGCAACAAATAAAAACAGATAAAATATTTTTTTCATAGGAAAAATTTGAAGAAACATTTTATATTATTTAAATGTGTCTACAATTTAATAAATACATTTTCAAATAATAATTAATAATAATAATAAATATTAATAAATAATAATAAAATTGATCATAAATATAACAAATATAATAATAACAACAATAATATAATCTTTTTTTTTTTCAAACAAATTACTTTATTAATTTTTCATAATTATATTATCAATTCCAAATATTATTAGGACATTATTTAGAGATTTGTCAACACTTCTACATAAATTCAATCACATATATTTATTAGATTATACTTGTATTTCCTCCTAATAGCTACTCTCTTGATCCACCCTCATCTCAGACCACTCTTGGCCCACCTGTAAAAAAAACACCTAAATGTTTTTAAAATGACTGTTGACTAGGAGCGTGGCAGTGGGGTATGCGTGGGTGGGAGCTCTAACATGATTGGCTCAAGGACACTGTAGGCCTGAGTGGCAGCCCTTAATGGGAGCCCTGGAGAGGTAACCCAACAGCTGTGTGTTTGCTGCTAATGAGAGATGGGGGAGGAGTGTAAAGGATCAGAGACTGGAAGCACTCTAATAAACTTTTTTCTGCAGCAGAACATAGCTGGGGGAAGACAGGAAATCAAGTTTTCTCTGGAGTGCATTGCTCTAAGCTTTCCTTGGTGACACACCCCACATTGCTCCTGGTTCATTGCTTAATGTCTAAACAGTTATGATCACCAGCTTCAGTGTTTATGGGAAGAAGAGTTACTGTAGCATGGGATGGCTTTTACTCCCTTCTGAGCAATACTAATATATAGCCCTGAGCAGAACATTGTCTTTTTTTTTCCTGCTATTTGTTTTTATTTTCTCTTTAATGACATTGCAGCAATTTTATCTCAAAATGTCAGACATAACTGGTATTTTACTCTAACACATAGATTTGTTTGTCTTCCTCATATGTCATCAAAGGGAAGCACTCATTATAGTGTACACTGAATGCTTCTAAAAAATGTGTAATTTTGTTTGTGTTGTTAAACTTTATTTTGAAAAGCCAATGTAGCTCCAGGTTAATTAATGTTTATATTGTTAAACCTGCTTTTGGAATCTATATATATATATATATATATATATATATATATATATATATATATATATATATATATATATATATATATATATATATAATGAATCATTATCAGTTTAGTTACTTTAATGATGGAGATTCTACTTATGTGTCTTTTGAAACTATGCAATAGCGTTTAACTTTATATAGCAAAACACACAAAAAAAACTTATTCACTGCAAGCCTAATCCATAAAAAAAAGTAGATTATACTTGCTACTACGTTGAGATATTTATGTTTTATTTCTCAGATTTACTTTGAAAGGGCAAAGATACCTTTTCCATCACAGCTAATATATTTAAAACAATCAAACCAATGAAACTTAAGGAATTTTACTTATTACAAATAATAATAAAATTGGGCTGACTAGTTATTTATAAGCGGAAAATTTCATAAATTGGACTGAATGACATAAAATAAGAGACATTGACCATAATAATGCTTTTAATTTTATAAACGTTATTGATCCTTTATTTTGAAAGGCTAGAATAACTTTTTTGGTAATTTAATGATACCCATTATGCCTTTGCAATACTACATGAATTGAGGTTTTTGTTTTTAACTCCAAGATGTACCTTTAAAAAAATTATGCACCATGCTCAGGTAATTTGTTTTCTTGTGTTGCCATCCTCCCCCCAGACCACATCCACTGTAAAGCGTGCTTCAACACAGCGACATCTCCCATTCCATCCCTCCTAATTTCCCCTCCAGAATCTTCCACCCTTCCTTATCATAAGCGCCTGAGGGTGGCGCCAAATGAATAAACAGTGTCCGAGCAGCTCCCATGTTACACCACTCATCCCTACATGTATTGCATATCAACAAGTAAACTGTCATTGCACGCCTACCTGTTACACTATTACGCATTTCCCACAGTTTTGTGGAAGGGATAAAACAATAATAATAAGGAATCATGCAGTGATTGCATGACGCGCGCGTTTTATCAATGCGCGTTTTCGCCTCTGCCTCTATATGACCCACTTTCATGAGAAATTCTTAAATTGCATGCTGTTATTTTGGATATTTTTAAAACACATATATCTTCTTTTCTTTTCTTTTTTTTCTCCTGGCCAGACAGCCGTGGCTTCTAATGTGATGCTGAGTGTGAAGTTGCTGTGCACTGCTGTGGATGTGGGAGCCCCACCTCCTCCCACGCTCGGATGAGTAGAGAGAGAAAGAGAAAGGGAGACGGGAGCTGGGGAGCAACTAACATACCCACAGTATCCCATCACTTGCTCGCTGGAAATGCTTCAGATGGGCTCCATATAGTAACGTTGCAGAAAATGCAATTCCTGCCGCTTAGGCATCCCGCGCATACTTCCAGTGCGCGCTGAGACCCCGGGGAAACTTGGAACAAAAAAGGACCGTAGTATTTGTTTTTGTCAGGAATCCTCATTATTATGGTATATCATTTATTTTGAAGGCTGAAGGTGACAAGACGGAGTAAGAATTTAGCTTTGTTTTAAAAAGAAGAAGAAGGGGGAAAAAAAGGACCAAACTGCTCCACTTTAACTTTCCCACTGGAACGCAGAGCTGTCCGTTCAGCCAGATTCACCAGACGACAGACTGGGCGCAGGCTCAGCTCAGCTTGATGAGGAAAGTTCTCCTCGGCAGCTCGCTGGATCTTTAAGAGAGTCTTTGTCGGAGGTTTGAGGGGGTTAGATACCTGCCCCTGTGGACGACGCACAAGTATCTGGCGCAGGTATTGATTTATTTCTTTATATATATATATATATATATATATATATATATATATATATATATATATATATATATATATATATATATATATATATATATATATATATATATATATATATATATATATATAATTTGTTTCTGACCCATCAGATGCGCTTTTACCAAAATGCCACAAGTTGTCCCCAGCGCAGTAAGAACGGCGATCTGCAGCTGCTAGGTGTTACAGGTGGATAAGAGGCGGCGCTGACTGGAGAGGGAGGCAGCGGTCCAGATGTGTCACCCGCATCCAGCGTCCGCCGCGTGATTGATTAGAAGATGCGTTTCAATTAAGACACATCCGAGGAGACCCCAACTTCCCAACAGCCTCCTGTGAATGATTAAGTCTGCTACAGCGCACTTCAGCGGGCAACACAAGCGCGTGCTCTCACGTCCTCGATCTGATGGCGTGATTGCATTTTTATAACGCTATTACGGTTCTGTGGAGCAGAAAATGCCATCCAACTGTATCACCCCCCCAACACACACACACGCCTGTGATATTTCCTTAGCTCCGATCTAGCACCGCACTAATCGCCATCATTAGTGGTGGTCTTACTTTGGTGCTCTTTCCCAGTGTAAGACAGTTAGCTGCACATATTGTTAATAATAATGTTAATAACAGTCCAGCATGGTTGAATTGGGCAGATCTTTTATAAGCGCATCGTCTCTGCTGAGAGTCAGGGGTGTTGTTCCCTCCTCACAACTCCACCAACCACCAGGCAGATTCTAATAGTCTGAATGCCACATAGTGAAGTTCCCACATGGACTGTAGGCAAGATCAAAACAGACACTAACCCACTTCCTCCCCAGATATGATGAATTCTATCTATCTATCTATCTATCTATCTATCTATCTATCTATCTATCTATCTATCTATCTATCTATCTATCTATCTATCTATCTATCTATCTATCTATCTATCTATCTATCTATCTATCTATCTATCTAGTATTGCCAGTTGCCATGCGTTGTCAATAATATGTTTGGTGACTCAGTTTTAATTTAACCGTCCTAACAGACCTTAGTGCCCTAAATCAGAAAGATTAGAGCGTGTGGCACAAAATAAAGTAAGTTGTAAGGAAAAGGGACATGCATTGCAACAGATATTACTACAAAGTTCTTTAATGTTTTACCAAGATTCCTGTAAATGCACGTGAAACCCAGGACCTCGGTGCACAGAAGCGGAGCCAATAACTTCACCACAGTAAAACAAATAGGCCAACAGCCGGAGCTGTTTAAAATATACTTGTACTGACCAGCAGTTGAATTTAGGCAGTGAATCCACACTCAGTATAAAACTCTAAAATAAAATATACCTTGTCAAAACTGATTTTATGACCAATTCTTGGTCAAACTGTGATTGTCAAAGAGATTAGCTTGTACTAGTTGATCAAAGGCGAATGATGGAAGTTAAAAACTTGTTACACCTGAGGACATTTAGTAACCATTTAACCTACAATGACTATTTTGAATATTGGGAGAAGGACAGTGAACAAAAAAGCAGAATGTGCACTGAAAGTACATCAATTATCATGAAAATGATTTTGCATATAAATGTTTATACTCAGAACTTACCATTTTGTCTGTAAGTATTGTATGACAAAATTCTTGTTCAAATTACTCAAATATTATTTACTCGGCATTGAAATGTTGCAACTTCTAAAGGCGTATTATATTAGGCAAATCTATCTGTCGATCTATATATCTACTTATTGATTTTTGTATCTATTCTTTAAAATGACCACTATCACTAGCTACTTAAAAAACAAACAAAAAAAAAAACAAAAAAAAAACTTTTCAATACAGATTGTTCTCGCAGACAAAAAGGGGCCCAGATTTAATTGGATGATTTTACAAGCAACCAAAGCCCAGTTATGCATTTTTTCTATATTGCATATGTGAACATATACATTTTTTGTTGGGGTTCTGTTGGTTTGGGGTCCCTAGCAGTGGCTTAGAATGCTTCAGCCCCACCTTGATTATGTTTTGGCCTGTGTAAGTTACCAGGAATATGATTGCAATTCGCGACACTTACGCACCTTCTTCTCTCTACAGAAACTTCTAACGTCTAATTAGAGCCTCTTTGACCTTAGTGTAGTGAACTTTTTTGTGTGTTTGAATGCAGTGTTTTTGTGCTGCTTAGATTGCATCTGAGTAAATGAAATGGCAATGCACCTAGCAAATATTCCCCATCCAAATGCCATCGCTTTCTCATTACCAAAGAGCTTGGGGGATTCTGCTCTCAGTCCAAGAGTGCAGACATAACATTTTGCAGTAAATCCTATTGGGTGGATCAGCTGTTTAAAGGGGACCCATAGCGTCTGATACTACCCATCATAAATCATGCAGGTGGGAGGGTAATGGATTTTACCTGTTATACTAGCTAAAGGCGCAGAGTCAGCCAATACATCAAACCACATCAGTGGAAAAAAATCATTAAATCACCCGTTATCTCTCCACGCTGGCTAAGCAGTGTTGAGCACATCCTACAGGGTGAATTCGGGGCCTTGATTTGTTGCATGTAACAGGTGAAGACGCAGGTTGAACCAGGGGTTTTGGCTTTGAAATAGGATTAGAATCACCTCTTGCTGTTGCTGCAACACAGGCAAGGCAATGAGATCTAAGTAATCAATTTTTAAAGCCTGCCTTTTTATTTTTCTTCTCACATGTCACATCATTTCTAATCATGCCTCAGTTCATTCTGCATCAGAGTCCTTCTTTCCGGCTGGACCTCTGGAGTGGCCAACTTAAAGAGCAAATGTCAGCCAGTCAGTCACTGTGTTGACTTAGGACACAGATAGTCTGTCTCTATGGCAACCAGAACAGACACACATGCACCACAATTATTTTTATTTATTCATATTAACACTTTCCATTATGTATGTTTAATAGCATAGCACACAATTCATAAGCTGCTAACACTCTTTTAGCTTCTTTATCCAGAAAAATGCTTAAGATCTTAAAAAAACCGTCTGAAATAATGCAAAACATTTAACTTTATAGCATAAGTCCTTATGCCATTTAAAGAAGTGGATAATGATAGGAATTGCATTTGACTGATGATGTTATTGATCTTGAAATGCATTACCTGATTACATACGTGAAGGGTCTTACGTTGTATGATGTTACCTCAAGAAAAGTGTCGCATTGTTTTATTCAGATGATGGGTTTTTACATGTTTGAATGCAATAATTGATGCTAATAATGTGAAAATTTATTTTATTTTTTGAGTTCCTACAGTGAGCTGATTAGCTTTGCCTGAAAAGCAAGATATTGAAACACATTTTGACAGTTTCCTTTAGTGCAAAGGTTTTTGTAGAAAGCAAATGTGTAGGGATTTAGGAAGATTGACCCGAAGTGAGATTGTATGAACAGGATCTGATCCATGGCAGGGTTAAATATATGGTGTAAGCGAAGGTGTAGCATGTAGCAAATTCTTTCACAGGTCATTGCTATGGTCAGGTTCAGCAACCCGAGCTTCATTAATGCGGAGAAGTATTCTCTTGAGAAAAGCCACACACTTAGAGGTGGCACAGGGACATTTGCTGTTGACACTCAAAAGTTTGAAGTGTTCGTTTTGAACAGCCTGGGTCGGCCGGGTGTTGTGCGGTGTGTAGATTGTATGTGAAGCAGGGTAGGTCTTTCCCCTTCTTTACGATGACCAAAAACCGCAACATCAGGTCTGACTGAGCCTTTGCGGAGGAGTGGTTGCTGATTATGTTGTCTTTGAAAAGTAGTTACGGAAACTGGTAGATTTGCAAGGAAGAGATCAGCAGCAAAGACAATGGAATAGGATACAGAAAACTGCATCAGTTGTTAGAATTACAGTTTAATAAAAATAAAAATCAGACCTAAAATGTTTAACATGATCCCAATGGTTTTAGCTAAAACAAGAATACAACCTTTTATCGGTAGAAAAATAATGACCCCATTGTTGGCAAATTAAAAAACAAACAAAAATATGTTTTTTCCAGATCTCAATATATTGACCTTTCTTTTGCTGACAAGTATTTCTGACTAGAAATATTTAGTGAAATACTTAGTTCTTTTAGGCTTCAAGAGAATGAGAGAAAGCAAAAGTCTTAGTTTCCTTAGTTTTAACAGGAATGGTGGAACAAGGTTTGTTTTGTTTTATCCCTTTGTGCTTCCAAATTGGTACAGTAACATTTTAGATAGCAAAATATTGGAAGTTTTTTGGTAATCACAAAACTAAGGTAAAGAGCTATGTTTGCTAAAGAAGTAATACACAGTCTGATGTTTTCACTACATTAAGATGTGCCAACTCAACTCCCTAATCTGCAAACTGTAAGATGTGGAATACGTTTTAAACTGTAAACTCTATCTTCATTTGATTTTTTCACTGCTTGGAGCTCTGCTACTAATCTTTAAAATCTGGGGAAAAGTATAGTGTTGGTCATCAGCTGAGAATCATAAAAATGATTCTCTTAAGAGTAGCCTTGCAATAGTTTTATTAATCTTAAATTTACCCATTTCATAGGCGGTTGATCTTTAACCTTTTGTTGCTGTAGTTAGCTTTAAATTCCTTCTTATTCACTTTCTTTTTTGTCTGAATGCCAAGTTCCCACCAGGGAGTTTGATGCTGGTTTTGAAGGCCTAATTCCATAAAGTGTTTCAGGATGCCTTCAGTTTTCCCTTTACGTTGGAACCATCTGGCTGTTTGCGGAGTGCTGCTTCTGAGCAAGAGTTAAACTTCTCTTATTGCTCAGACAGCAGATATCTTCACTCTATTAGAAGTGATAAGACTTTTTAAACATTCTTTGTCACATTTCTCAGTATTACCAGAAAGCAAATAATAAATTTAAAAAACAATTATCATTGGCTTTCTGATACCACAATATTTTTCAATAACAAGAGCACGTTGGCTATGTTTACATGGACAATAAATCGGAATAAACAGCTGATTGTAATCTGAATTATAAAGTCTGTCCTATTTAAATAAGCCACATTTTTACCTTTAGAGGCAAAACATATTAACAAAAAAAAAATGCTTTTTGTTAAATAAACATGTGGCTTTATTATAAAAATGGAACAGCCCATCAAATGGTCTCAGAATCTGCTGCAGGTCCATTAAAGATGCTTCTCCTTTGTCAAGTCTCTCTAAAAGCTTTTGGATATAATAGCATGAACTGTTATTGTAAAAAAATAAAATAAACTCACTTTCTTATTGCTGTCCATTCTTCAGAAAGATGTACAGGGCTGAGAAGCCGCAGTTATACTGCCGCAAAAGCTGAAACATGTTCTCCGCGCACTGCTCATAATTACGCTCCTCCACACCCAGCAGCTCCCTGATAGCAGATGACACGTTTGCTTGTTCGACGCGGTCATGCAGGGATGTAAATCACTGACCAATCAAGGAATGTAGTATACTGTCAATCAAATCGCTTGTGTGGAATACACTACTTGGCACAGCTACACCCGAAGGTGGTTTCGAAAAACAAAGAACAGCCTCTAAGGGACGACTGGGTCCGATCTTGTTAAAAAATGCTACTGTTAAGAATGGCGTGAATAGTGCTCACAACACTCTGAACCACCACACTGTGACGCTTGTTGTGTACGTTTTTATAAGCACAAATGGAAGTGCAGTCTGTTCCTCTGTGACAATGTGACAAATCTGCGCATGTCAAGTGTTTTTTTATTTTGAATAAAACCTGGTGAATGCAAATGTACATCATGATTGGATTAATTAGTTTTGTTCCAATGTAAAAGACACATTCCGATATTTAAAAAAAAGACATTTCATTTTGATTAAGGCAGTTTGCACATGTTAACATAGTTAACTGCAAATGCATTTCTTTTACTACACTCACATTTTCCCAAGCATTAATCAGGTCAGCATGAAGCAGCTACCAAAACGTTTTTGGTACAGTTGTCAGTTCATAAAGAGGTGTTCAAATGTTTTCTTTCTTTCTCCTGTTTCTAAAGTTTTGAAAAGTCTTAAAATGTATGTTTTCCAACTTGATCTTCCTGTATGTTTTTAAATATGTTTTGTAGCATGGCAGTCATCTTCACTATTATAATTCAAGCGCAAGCAAAGATCTTTAATATCAAACCCACCTTAAAACATTTGATTTTCAGAAGTTGTTGAACCTCAGAGAAGACAAACACATTTGCACTCTGTAACATAACTAACCTTTTGCACCTCTGTTTGATTGTATGCTGATTTGTGATCTGCCCGAATCAGCTTGTAAGTCTTGTGGGTCTCTACACCAAGTTTTTCTAAGGAAAAATCGCTGAGAAGCAGGAAATTCCACTCCTCGTTGTATTCAGCACCTCTAACTTCTCAATGTCTTAGCACCGGTAGCAAACGTTTGTGAGACTTACCACAGGCATAGATGTCTTACATGATAAGACAGACACCAGTCTCAGTTTAAAATCTCTACAATGTCTAAATACTCAGGAGAAAATAAATTTGAAACTGTTTTGAAATCCTGTTCATAGTTGTAAAATTTCAAATAAATATCCAATGTCGGGTTTAATTAAAATTCTACCATAATACGCCGACTTTGCGTGGTACCATATTCAACAACAACATTAAATTTACAATGTAAACAAAGAAAAAGAAAACACCAATTCATTGGGCTGCCCGGCACAGAGCCATTTGGAAGACAGGCATGAGGCCAACTGGAAGGCATTAAGTCATGAGTGTCATCAACCATAACAATCATGTCACTATCAAAGCAAGCCTGCTTATGTTAGAAGTGGCTGTAATAGCTGAGGGACAGTTCCAGCTGAACAAAATATAATTAAATCAATTAGGGGGTTTTATGTCTAAATCATCACTTTGTAAATTGGCCACCATACCTAATATTAAATGAAAATAGGGACTGAGAAAGACATATAGGCATGCAACAGTTAAAGTCCTGGTAGAGATCAGCAAACTTTGCATGCTTTCATTTATTATGGTAAGGCCACTTGCAAAACATTCTTTCTGCATAATGAGGCTGATGGGTATTACAGAGACTCAATGACCCAACAATTTAACTGTTTACTGCAGTTCTCTAGCAGTAAGCCTATAAGCTGTTTACTGTCCTTACTGTTCTGCCTCTATGTGTGACTTCAAGATACACCAGGGCTCATTTTCTGCCTTTTTTGTCACAGTCCCAGTTATTTTTGAAATAGTCTTTATTGAGCTGATTGTAGATATAGACAAGATAAGGCATGTAGCTTGTTTATACACAGTTTACTGACATATGAAGGTTAGCACACAACTGCTCTATATACATGTATTTCTTGTTTTTTAGGATTGGCAAGAGAAATTGACCTCTATTCCTTGTTGGATTTAACTACCAGACAAAGAGAAAGTCACTGATTTCTAATTTAAATTTACTTGGAAAAACTTTCAAGTTGAAAAGTAATAAATAAATGGAAAGAGTACACCAATGCAGCTTTCCAGGCTGTACCATGCTGTTTGCCAAATAATAGCCAGAGATAGGTACCAGCCTCAACAACTCAGCAATATCCATAGATAAGCAGGCTTAGATAATGGATGGTGGGATAGATGGATACATGGACTATAGATACATTTTTTTAAAGATTCAATAGGGATGCTTACAGTAAGTTTTTTTTAACTAGTATTTCTTGTCATATTTAGGGGATTAGCATTCTTTTTTTCACATATAAATGTGCAAGTGTGTGTAAATACAATTATATTTTCCACATATTACACACCACACAGACTAAGAGGAAAAAGAACAACACTGAACTTTCCAAATGTGGGTTCCTAAATGGTCTCAAAGTGTTGCAGTGTTGATAATAACGACACTCTAAAGCCTATACTACAGAAACTGTGTTTGCTGTGTTTGTCATTTCGCCTGTCTGCTTTGCTTGCACACACACACACACACACACACACACACACACACACACACACACACACACACACACACACACACACACACACACACACACACACACACACACACACACACACACACACACACACACACACACACACACACACACACACAAACCAGCATTCACTTTTCAAGCAGCATTGACTAGAGGACTCCCCTCACAAATGTAAAAGCGGACACATCAATAGATGGGCAATTAGTGCATCAATAACCAGCACTTCCAATTCCAATGTATCCAAAAGGAAATGGGATTTCTCATTGGATTTCTCTGTATTTCGGTTTTCTGACTAATACAACAAATTTCATTCCATGTAAAGGAGGAAATACATTTTACTTTATATAATTGTATTAACTTATATTTAAAATTAACATAATAAAAAATAATTTCATACTGACCTATTTAAAAAAACAAAACATATTACACTGAATGACACACATATTTGTAGCCTTTATTTCTTATAATTATAAGGATTATGGCCTATAAAATAATAAAATCCTTATTTGTCTAGTACATAAGTTCAATAAAAATAGGCTTTTTTAAACAGACATGGCAGGCTTCTAAAATGTAAAAATTTCAATGCACTCAATACTTTGCTGTGATTCCTGTGGACAGGTGATGAAAATTGGCATACTTGCTATAACACTTGAAACATTGCATCTGGTTCATTAAATATGAATAGTATGTTCATATTCAATAAACAAATGAAAAAGTGTTTGAATTAATGCATCTAAATGTCTTGGCATATAGGATATCAGCCTGTTGCATTGCTGAGGTGCGTCGGAAGGCTAAGTGCTTGTACAAATATGTTTGGGGACAGAATTCTGTGAACAACTAGGTTCTGTAGGATTTATTGTGTCTTTGAAGGTATCAACAACTGTCTTGTGGACATTTGTCAAGTCAGCAGTCTTACCCTGCAATGCATAGCCTACTGAACCAGAAACACCATTTACAGACTAAGGAAACCTTTGCACATGTTGTGAATTAATTGGTTGATTAGGATTTAATGCTAAGAGTTTACAATATTTAAATCTTTCACAATCTTCTTATTTTCTATTACACACAATTTTTAAGTTTTTTATTATCTCTGAGCCATGATCATTAAAGTGACAATAAATACAGTGTTGGAGTACTTAACCGTGTTAACACAATATACGTTGCATGACTATCACTTCTTGAGAATAAGTATCCATACATCCTCAAACCCGCTTATCCTTGTGGGGTTGCAGGGGTTTGCTGGTGCCTATCTCCTGCACACAATTGCGTACACCCTCGACAGGTCCCCAGTCCATCACAGCAACAAACAGGACAAATGACCACTCACACCTTAGGACAATTTAGAGTACTCAATCAGCATTATGTTTTTGGACTGTGGGAAGAAGCCAGACTACCCAGAGAGAACGCACACATGGACAGGGAGAACATGCAAAGTTCTTCCAGAAAGACCCGAGGTTGAACTTAACCCAAAGCCTTCTTGCTGCAACAAGGCAACAGTGCTGTGGATAGCCCTGAAAATATTATATTATAAAATAAATGATGGATGCTATATCTATCTGTATCAGTTACTTTGGTTATATAGCGGTTTATTCTTGCTCAGCATAGTTGTAGTTGTCAAGCCATAACCTTTCTGTTGTCGTTCCTTGCTTGAAGTCCAACATTCTATTTGTGTCACTGTCGTACTTACAAGGGATAGACTCTGTTAAATTGGTGATGGGATATCCATCCTCCGTCCCTGTGAACCACATTTCCTGTTCAGTCAATGTTGGTAACAAAAGTGCTAACTGTATACCTTATCTGTGTTACCAAATCTATTTGACAAATTCTTGTTAGAAAAAGTTAAGCTAACAATCTGCTATCCCTCTATACCAAAAGATATCCATATGTGGGGGTCAAAAAGCTCTTTTAGCCTAAAAATTACCCATCTGCTTAATAAATTATTAAAAATTTAATTGTAATGTATTTGTATTTTAGCAATTACATTTTTTGTATTTACTTGTACATTTTTTGACTCAAATTTGCTAGCCAAGGACCTCTAACAGGTTATCCAACTTGTTTTTTCTTGATTTTAGCAGCTCAACTAAAAACAAGAATATTAATTTATTTTATTTTGATACTGGCCAAGAAAACGGTATTAACTATGGATTGGTCTAGAACGACTTATCCGCCAGTGGTAAGAGCAAGTATTGATCTGTATATTCAAACCATGCATCACTAACATAAACCCACTGTATTACTTACAGCAGGCACTGAATGCATCAACCATTAAATGAGGATGGTCTGCGCTTCCCTGATGCACTGCACATGCAAAAAGTTTAAATATGTTTCCACCATTAAGTTTTCCAAAGCAACATGAAACTTCACCTCAATGATTTGTTCCTATTTCAATTACCCATAACACCCAAACTTAAACACACACATACCTCACACAGCTCCCCTGCTCAATGTCTAATGGGATAATACAGAAATAATGAGTCTCTCTGGTTGTGAGATTTTGTATTACATTTTTATTTGATTATTCAGCTGAAACAATCCACACTGGCCTTCCAGTTTATTTTATATGTGAGTTTGCAAGATTTAATTTTATTTTCTGACATTAATTTCAACATGAAATTCATAAAGCAAAGATATTTATTGAAGCTCTTGAAGCTTGGGGAAAGAAACAAAACCATTGTTGGATATGGTTATTATTGTATTTAAAAAAAGGAACGTCTTGTTTTTCAATTGCCTCTAGGTCTGCTTAGGTTACTACAAATTATAAAATAAAATAAAAAACATAACTTTGCAAGCGTACAGAAGCCAGATCACAATATGATTATTTTTCCCTTCCCCTGCTGACTAACTATTAAATTCTGGTATGCAAGAGCTGCTGATGTGAGCCCTACGATTTCACTTTAAGATAAAATATGTAATTATTTCCTGTGAAAATTGCTCCATCTGGGAACTGGCTAGGGGAGAATGCCGAAGTGGTAGTTCTGAGAGAAATCATCATCATCTTGACCCAAATTCTCTTCTCTTCTCATTTACAGGCAGATCTTCTGATGACCTAATGGAACTGAATTTACGAATAGCACTGTTTTGGGTTGTGGTGCTGCAGTGTGGCTCCATCAATGGCAGTATCCTGTACCGAGTCCAGGAGGAGCAGCCTCCCAATACTCTCATAGGCAGCCTGGCAGCAGACCAGGGGCTGCCAGATTCAGGTCACCTTTACAAGCTAGAGGTGGGCACCCCTTATCTTCGAGTTGATGGGAAGACAGGAGATATTTTCACCACAGAGATTCCAATAGACAGAGAGACCCTCCGGGACTGCCGGTCGCTGGCAAAGGGCAAGCCTTGCTACTTGGAATTTGAAGTATCTGTGACAGATCTGATACAAAACCAGAGCCCACGACTTATTGAAGGACGCATTGAAGTACAGGACATCAATGACAACACTCCACAATTTCCCTCGTCTGTGCTCACCATCTCAGTACCTGAAAACACAGTCATGGGGGCATTATTTTCCATACCTCTAGCCACTGACAGGGACTCTGAGAGAAATGGAGTGGCTGACTATGCGCTGACTGCGGGCCCAGATGCAGCAACCCTATTTGGTTTACAAGTCGCTGAAGACCGGGGAGGGAAGCTTCCGCAGCTTATAGTTCTCGGCAATTTGGACCGTGAGTTAAAGGATTCTTATGACCTTACCATCAAGGCGGTGGATGGAGGGAACCCTCAGCGCTACAGTAGTGCTTTGCTGAGGGTGGTTGTGACTGATGCAAATGATAACTCCCCTAAGTTTGAAAAGTCCTCATATGATGCAGAGGTTTCAGAAAACAGTCCAATAGGACACTCTGTGTTACAGGTGAGATGGTCTTACAAGATATATTTTGTTATGCAATGACTTGCAACTCACACTATATTTGCTTTAGTTCTTTTTTTGAGAGAATTTTCAGTCACAATTTAAAAAAGAGATATAGTTAACCTGAATAAAATCAGAAAGCAGTCATTTTTTATCTCATAAACTCAAAGTTTAATAATTATGTAAAATACTAAACACTTGATCTGTTTAAACTATGCAATTATCCGATTTCAAAAAAGAAGAGTAGGATTTAAAAACACTTTTAAATTATCTGGCATATAGGAATGGGTCTTCATAAGTAAAATGCAATTAATTTTGAACAAAAATGTACATCATTATTACGTTTATGTCTGATAGTAAGTTCCATGACAGCCTTCTTTAATTTGTATTAAATATGCCAGTGCCCAAAACCATCGAAACATAAGCCACCAGTGAATTCCTTATAGCAATACAACAGCCTTTTCTAAACAAAACAAATTTAAGTGAATGGAGTCAAAGTAAAAGATTTAGGTTTAGATTCCTTTGTATACAACATACAGCATGTTGTCCATATTAAAGAGGCCCGCAGTTCCTAAACCCGGATCTGTGACTGTATTAGGTAAATAGGTGCTTATGAAACAGGCAGGTTGCATATCTGAAAATGTCACAATGTAGAACAGTGCCATCAAGTTCAATATTAACAAATTCTGTATACAGTCAATGCCTTTATTTAGTAAAGGGCATACATATTTTAGCGGGACATTTTCAAAACGGACCAACAAAAAAGAAGTGCAGGAGTGTTGAATGATCTGTATCCTTAAAAAGCAAAGAATTGAACTATATTTAGCCATCATCAAGATAGCTTAGTTATTAACTTTAATAGATAAATCATGCAAAACATTGCATTTTTTTCATTTTATTGTGTATCATGTATCAGTTTTCTGTTGTGATTTTTTTTTTTTGAAGGAGGGTTACACTCTAAATATTTTTTTTTTCTGATTTGTGAAATTTTTAACATTACTTTTCATCCCTTAACTCTTATACACATAGCTCTATATCTAACATATCTTTAGCACAGTGTGGTTTTATAAGTAATTAAGCTACTCATTTCTTGCTGTGATGTTGTGCTCTTAGAAAAAAAACAGGAGTAACACAATGTCTTGGTGTAGGCGTAAGATGTTCTGTGAAGCAGTCTCTTAACATATTGCTGTGAAATCCTTACTGACTGCCATAAAAGAATAACCTAATATGTTATCATTAGTTTTTATGTTAAGAAAGTAATAAAGAAAACAAACACAGACATAGTGACAAAACCATCAAGAACAAAGTGGAAAGGCCATAAAGCGATGTTCTTAAATAGTGTTCATGCAGTGCTTTCAAGCTATCAGGCAAACATTGATCTATTTATTCAGTGATTTAATTATACATTTTTGCTAAATAAAATATAAAATATGCTTTCTTTCACATCAGACCCCCATTTGTTGCATGTATTTCTTGCTTTTAACCAAATATTCTGTTCTGATTTTAGGTTAAAGCAAATGACTCTGACATGGGCCCTAATGGAGAAATTGAATACACTATACACCAAGCAGTGGACCCAGTGCCAAAACTGTTACGAATTGATCGATCTACTGGCATTATCTATGTTAAAGGACCACTGGACAGAGAAGAAATCAGCAGTTTAACATTCTATGTGGTAGCAAGGGATAAGGGTCCTCAACCTAAGAGCTCTAAGACATTTGTATCTATTGAGGTGACGGATCAAAATGACAATGCTCCTGCAGTGGAGATTCGTGGAATTGGTCTTGTGACTCACAGTGAAGGAATGGCCAATATTTCAGAGGACATGCCAGTGGGAACAGCTGTGGCTTTAGTGCAAGTCTCTGACAAAGATGAAGGAGAGAATGCTGTGGTTACATGCGTGGTAGCCGGAGATGTGCCATTTCAGCTTCGACCTGCCAGTGACTCTCCCACTGACAACAAAAGAAAATACTTTCTTCAGACCACCACACCCCTTGACTTTGAGAGAGTCAGGGACTACAGAGTAGAAATTGTTGCAGTGGATTCTGGAAACCCAGCACTGTCCAGTACAAACTCCCTAAAAGTGCAGGTGACTGACGTGAATGACAATTCTCCAATATTTTCCCCAACATTGTTTGAGGTTGACTTTGCTGAAGAAAATCAACCTGGAGAAAGAATTTTGGATGTCACTGCCACAGATGCTGACAGTGGCACCAATTCCCTACTCCTGTATAATATTGTTGCAGACTCAACTATTAAAGGTTTGTTTGAGATTGATCCTAACACAGGAGAAATAAGAGCTCAAAGCCCACTGGATCGTGAACAGAAAGAGCGGTATGAGTTTCGGGTCACAGCTGCAGATAAAGGTTCACCTGTCCATAAAGGGACGGCAACAGTTGTGGTGAAAGTTCTTGACCGCAATGACAATGAACCAAAGTTCATGCTAAGTGGTTACAGCTTTTCAGTATTGGAAAACATGCCTCCCTTAAGTCCTGTAGGAATGGTAACTGTTCAAGATATAGACCAAGGTGATAATGCTCGAGTTCACCTCTCCGTAGAACCTGATGGAGGGAAGTTTGTGGTGCAAAATGGAACAGGTACTATTCTCTCGAGCCTCTCATTTGACAGAGAAAAAGAAAGTAGCTATACTTTCCGTCTAAAGGCAGTGGATCGGGGAGAACCACCTAAGTCCTCCTATGTTGGTGTGACCATCAATGTACTGGATGAAAATGATAATGAACCTGTAATCACAAAGCCGTCAAATTCCTCCTTTAGGCGCTTATCACCTCTAGCATCTCCAGATAGCCATGTTGAGGTGGTGGCGGCTGAAGACCTGGACAGTGGGCCGAATGCAGAGTTAATATTCAACATTGCTGGAGGAAATCCTTACCAATTATTCCGAATCTCCCCCACTACTGGAGAGATCACTCTAGCAAAGGAGATGACCCGCAAACATGGGGGACTGCATCGTCTAGTGGTGCGAGTGAGTGACAGGGGAAAACCTTCACGTCATACTACTGCCCTGGTTCACATCTATGTCAACGAAACAATTTCAAATGTCAGCTTAGTAGAAGCCTTAGTTGGACACAGTCTTTACACTCCACTAGACAGGGACATTGCTGGTGATCCTGACAATGGTTTTGCTGCACATCGCAGTAACATTTTGTTTGGAAGCCTTGCCGGTGTGGCTGGAGTTGTAATGTTGATCTTGGTGGTAGTGTTTATTCGCCACCGCATCCAGAGAGAAACAAAGAGTGGCTATCAGGCAGGTAAAAAAGAAACAAAGGACCTATATGCCCCCAAACAAGTACCAAAAAATGCCAAAGGCAAGCGAGGAAGAAAAGGCAAGCCCCAGAAGTCTCCAAAGCCTCTTGGGGAAGATGAGGAGGTCAGCCTTCAAAAGAGTCTAAAGTTTAATCTTGACGGAGTCAATGATAGTCCACGCATACACCTGCCCTTAACATATTCACCGGGAAGTCCTGACATTGGCAGGCATTACCGTTCCAACTCTCCCTTACCTTCTATTCAGCTGCAAGCCCAATCACCCTCAGCTTCTCAGAAACACCAGGCTGTGCAGGACCTGCCTGCAGCCAACACATTTGTTGGGACTGGAGGAGATGACAACTCCACTGGTTCAGACCAGTACTCAGATTACAGCTACAAGACCACCCACCCCAAGTATAACAACAAACAGGTAAGAACAGCTGTAAATAAGTGATCCATTTGATAAAGGGAATAATTTTTGTGTTAAATGGTTTCAAGGTATTTTCAAGCTTAAGTAAACACAGCACTTACAAATTTAAATAATTGAGTTAGCTCCTGTAATTCACTATGATTTACTTTAAAGAAAAGAACAGATGAACAAATACTAAGAATTCTTAATGGCAAATATTGTATTAGTATGATTAGTCTGGACTATAAAAGGTAAAATGATAACTCATTTCATCTTTTTATTCTCAAAATCACTCACTTTAGACTTTGTAATTTCATAAATTGATAACAGGGCTAATTTATATTGCATTTTAAAACAGATAATTGCAACATGTTCTAACTGACATAATATTGAAATGTATGCAATGATGTTAAGTTTTGGAAATTATGCTACTTTACTGATCAAGCATAATAAAATAACCACAAATAAAGTAAATTACATTGATTATGTCTTATTTCTTGTGCATACTAGATGGTGGAAAATATTAGGGAACAGTTGGGCATTGTGTCCAGTTGAGGTTGATGTGTTAGAAGCAGCAATTGGACAGGCATAAAGTTTTAAAGATTGTTGACAAGTTTGTGGGGGAACCAGCAGTAAGATTGGGAGCATCTAAGGCACATTGATTTGGAGGGAAACTGGAGCATTGGTCTGATCAAACAGAGTTAATATTTTTTTAAGTAAACACTGTTTCTGTAACAATAAACAGTAAAATGCTTTTTTTATATAAGGCTACAAAACCATTCATGGTGTCTATCCAGCTGTAGGGTTGTGCTGCCTTGCTTCCATGTAACTTCACCTTGAGGGTTCAAAAGTGGAAATAGAGACTATTCGTCCAGTTACTGCACCTGCAATGGCCTGTCATATTTACTTTTCCCATCAGACTGGCAGCACAGTCGAGCAGGCGAGGTCCATTTTTTCCTGTTACTTACTTCCGCTCCTGTACCCGACCTCCAGTGCTCTGGATCTCTACAGGTCACTTGCTCTTATCTCCCAGCTCCTTATGCTCTTATCTCCTCTTATCTAAACAACATTTGGCAAGACTCAAATTGCCATGGAAACAGAAAATATTAATAGATTTAGAGGGGATTACAAACAGAAAAAAAAATGGAAGGGACAGAAAGGTAGTATGGCTTTAGGTTTCTGTCATTTGAAACTGTGTGATTGTGTGTCGGACTAGACAAATACTTGTGTATATATGATATTTTGCAGTGTTAGATGGAAATTTGGCAGACTAGTTTCACCCACAAATACTATAATGTGCTATATAATGCAGCAAAAAATGTTACCACACAATAAGTTTTGAAACCTCTTTTTTAACAGTTTACAACACACTGAACTTTATAAAAACAGAATTATTGCTTTAAGATCATATAGCATACACAAATTTTGCATAAATAACCACAGATGGAAATAGAGTATAATTAGCAACTTAACATGACTGACATCTCTGAACTACATCGAGCGATACATTTAAGAATCACACAACAACCAGATCTAACAGGGCTATATTCATGTTGCCACTGGGATTTTTTTTAAAGGATGGCCATTGTTTGAAAATGTTTGACAATGAATTGTTTTCACCCAACACAAGATGACACAAGCTTTCAAGAAGCTTCCCACGTTGCAATGTCACAGGTACAAAACAGTTTGACACTCTCTAAGGCTTTGGAGATAATGTTTGCCACATGAAAAAAAAACAATAAATTGCAAAAATAGAAGGAGAAAACGCGGCCCTGAGTTCTGAACATGAGTAGGTGACACATTTTCTGTGGAGACATCTTCAGTGCCAGCCTCACAGTTGACTGGGTGGTGGTTTCAGCAGATGCTTGCTGACAGTGTAGGTGATCACAAGCCTTTTGGTGGGTGGAGTCAGTTTGGAGAGGAGTCACCACTGTCTACTTGACGGACAGCATAAGGGACCAAAATGACTGCAAGCCACAGGATGTGTCTGGGTTTTTGTGTGTAGTGCCAATCTCAATGGCTTGTGTGTCGGCTCGCAGCTTAGTCGAAACAGCGCTAATTGTGGCTGCAGCACAGCTGTAAAATCTCAGCTCTTGACAATACTGGGCATGAGGTTTTTCAACTTCATAAATACAAACACAGATGAGGAATGGCTCAAGTGATTGACTGTCAGTGCAAAAAACATTGGCAGATGCTGGAGCTCATGTGACATACCTCAGCAGATGTTGTCTCGTGTATTGCGTACCCTTTCACATCAGGAAGAACAGATTGACCAAAATATATAATTAAAGTTGCTGCCAAATGATGTGACAGATGTAGAGTCGTGCCCTTGTGTTAATTAACTGTGCTGCTCTCAACAATGGCTTTTCATTTGAAATGTGATCAGGCGTTTTGGTTTGAGGCACAGTTCATTTCTTGACATTATGTTTTGAAATTACTGCGTGTTTGCTTACAGATTATGAGCACACAAAAGGATTTGAGTTGAACTTTATTAGTGCTTTCCTTTCATTACTTCCCTAAGGCTCTAAGTATAGTTTATTAGTTGCGTTTGTATTTAACTACCAGGTTGATGAAAACTGTGACATGGACATTTGTGTGTATCTTTGTGCATTTTTTCTTTATTAACAGATACAGTTTTACGCCTTTGTGGAACCATCTTTAGATGAAAATGAGCTTTTACAAATTTTACTGGACTCCCAGCCTAATAAGTGATAAACGTGCTTTGATTATTTTTTCCCAAATTGCTGTTTATGTATTGTAATTTTGATTTAATAAGGCAGATACAATTTTAAATGGAGGACAGGGCACCTGCTGACAAAAACTAACAGATGATGGTCATCGCCTATCATAATGAACGGCATTGCAAAACCAAAAGCTTTGTGACATTGTTGTCAAATGTATGGTCCTTTAAATAGATGTCTACAGTATTTTCATACATACTTGTATGGTTTTACATTTTTGTCACAATTTTGTAGATATTTGTATTTATTTATTTTGGAGTAGGATCATTTAAGATAATATGATTACTGGATTAAGAACTTTAGGTTTTTAAATATTAATTTAATTTGTTAAGGGCAAAAGGCTCTGGCACTGTGAAAAACACATTTCTTGAATACCTTGTAAAACTCTTTATCTTGTCTTGGAGAAATTTTAATATTTACATTTTTACCTGTACAGGTAAGACCATAATGTTTCTGTATATTTCTACTTTATTTGGTCTGATTCTGTTTACAGGTCAAATAATAACCAGGATTTGGTATGTAAAACTTATCTCAGTGTTGATATGATTGAATTAACAAGGAGCTGACTTTTAATGTAGGGACAGGCTAATTAGTATAATTATTTTCTTTTAACAAAAAAGCTAAATACATTTTTTTTTTAAATATATTCGTTTGTATGGATATCTCCATTGTCCTTGTACTGAACAAAATGTTTAATTGTTTGAAACAGGTTGGTCGGGATAATTAATTTCTTTTAACCAAAAAAAATTGTAACTTGGAAAGTGTGCTTTCATTGAGGATTCCATTTTTTTGGTATTAACAACATGCTTAATAATCTTAAACAGTTAAGTGTTTTTTATTAAATAATTTATCCTTTTGTGTTTCAATTGCTCAAAAACACATTTAAATATATTTAAAAAAAACATTCACACATTTTATAATGCCCTTTTCTAATCAAACTGACCACTCAAAGCACTTCACGCTATAGCCACATTCACCAATGATAAATGCACTGTTAGCCAACTTGGAGATAAGTGCCTTGCCCAGAGGCACATTGACATGTGACTTGGAGCAGATATAATTAAAACTAGAACATGTCTGATTGCAAAATAACTTACTCCACCCACTGTGCCACAGCCACCCCCATGAAGAAGACAAGATTTTTTCCTAAAAGTCTCTTGGTTTAATAATATTAATATATGCTCTAGTCAAATATGCTCATTTCAAAATGTTCTTTTACAAAACTGGTTATAGACTAGGACTTTCTAGAGATCACTAAACTACTTGGCAAAAAAGCATAACTACTATTCCTTTTTTTCAGTCTGGTATACCTTTCTAATGATTTCTGTGATGTTTAAGCTTTCTGAACAAAATTGATTATTAATTATATAAAAGTCCTTTATAGGGGCTTTCTCATTGAAATGGGAAAGAGGAATCAGTGAAAAATCAAATCCTGCATGACACTGAGATTTTGAAGTGAAAACACAGATAAAATTTTGGATCAATATCAGCATTGGTCAATGTTTGTCACTTTTTTCAATATATCAGTATCTGCCCGAAAAATAAAACTGGAGCAAGATTAACAATCCCTGTTAATCTTCATCTTGTTGCTGTTTGTGTGTGTGTGTTTTAAAGAGGGAGACGTGACGGCTCTGGCTATGTGTTATTAGAGAGAATCAATGTAAGTGGAGCAGAAGTTATAGAGTCAAAAGTGTAGGGAAAATGTACATAATACAAATGAAAACTTTTAATATCAGTTAGTACCGACAAAAGTTTATTAATATTGACTCAAATTTTTATATTGTTGCATCTCTAATTAAGACTAATATGAGTCATATAATAATATCTGGGCTTTAGGTATACATATATATATATATATATATATATATATATATATATATATATATAT
>JAVLVB010000078.1:3421933-3434491 GCA_032876305.1 Orestias chungarensis | reverse complement strand
CACTGTTTAATTACGTTAATTTAACCCACTTAGGCAAAGAATTCTTGACATGTCTTTTCTGGGGTATATGGTCATACAAAAGACATGCTTTTTTTTCAGAATTAGTTGAATCAGTTATTATATAAAAAGAACTATTTTAATGAAAGCAGGAAATGGAATATATCTATTTTTTAAAATAGACTAAACCGTTTACCATTGCTGTAATGGATAGATGCCATGCACGCTATATGTCTGGAACCAGTGCAATTCAGAACCAAGGACAGCTCTTTTTATGCCTACTGAGCTAAAGCCTCTCTGCAAATCGAGCGTAATAAAAAAAGGACTAGAAAAAAAAAGAATAACATATTTTAAGCCAATAAAAAGTGTTAATGATAAACAAAATTACCTTTCCTGAATCTCAGTAGAGGCCCTTACGGTCACATTCACATTTGCCTCCACCTGTTTGGGTAATATTGCAATTAAAGCTGGGACAATGGGAATTTTCCTTGCGGTCTTGTCAAGTTGAACTGTTCTCAGGTGTTTGTCACAGTTTTGTATTTGAGCCTGGGCAGACATTCACATCTAGGAAAATGAATTTCAAAGGAATGATTATGTGGGGAAATATCCTGTGCTGGTTGAATGTATAACACACAGCAATTTGTGTTCTATGGAGCTAATCAAAGTTGACTCAGGAAGGTAATATTTACTCATTTTTCACTATGATTGAACAATTACTTTGCATTGTATCCAGATCATGGTTTATTTGCATAAATAATAGATCACTCAAAATTAAATGTTTACCATTTACTGAATAAAAGGTAGTTATTTAAAACATCAAGCTTACAACCTGCTGCTTTAGACATTTATAACTGACATGAGTTATTTAATGTTACTGAGCTTCTAAATGTGAGAAAGATTCAGAGCAATCTCCTTTATCTAAAATTGTATGTGCATAAAAGCTAGAACAAATGAAACTAGGCTGTGTTTATAGCTTCTGAACTAATGAACATTAGCAAAAATCTGAAAGTGATAGAAATCCGTCATTTAAAGATTGTTTAATATAAAAACATTAAATGTAACTTTTCAGTTGTCATAGTTTGTCTTGTGTTGTGTGAAACTATTAGGCGATTATTTAAGTCAAGGTATATCAAGTGATTAAACAGATTCCATTTAAAAATATTGTTTTCTTGTTTTTTTATATTGTTATTTCAGTTTAAAGGTGCTTTTAAAAAAAAGGCTGGAGTTGTGAATGATAACTTCTTGTCAGTTTGCTGAGGGATGGCTCCAACAATTTGCCCTCTTTTACAAATGAGACAAACTTTTACAAACAAGACAAATTACAATTCAGTATTGCAAGGGAACAAGACAGTCATGTCTTGGTAACTTCATACGGTTAAAGTTACAATGGTCTATACAAGAAAAAAAACCCCCAAAAAAACAAAAAACATTATGACTATGAAAAAACCCAGAAATAAAACGATTTCTTCTGTATGTACAAAATGTATTTAATTCAAAGACAACATTTTTCTTAAAAAGAAAAGGTAAGGATTGAGTTGTTCTACATCAAGCAGACCATATAAAACCTCCTTTGTCTTTTATGACACCTTGACTGAAGCTTTGAAAAAAATGTTAATTTTATGACTGGATAATAACTCACATGGCAAGTAGATCAAATAATACTATATTTTAATATATAGTAAATTATATTTTACTTATACTATATTTTATATAAAGCTCCTTAAGTAAGTTTAAATAACACATCAAAAGTCCCTACAAACAAATGTCAGAAACAAATCCTTAAAAAATAAGCACCATGACTACTCTTACTCATAACATCTAGATGATGGTGCACTGTCAAATAAGGCACAAGGAAAAAAAAGGTACTAAAAATGTGGATTGTGCTTGTTTACCCTCTTATCACCCTTGAATGTGTGATATTGCATGATGGTTGCTCAAGAAACCGTTGACTCTAGCCATTAGAGCTGATAATTAGCCCTTTTGGGTCCGAGAGCTGACACCTTTTATTTCACACCACACTTAATGAGAATACTGCATTTGAACAAAAGTGTGAAGCACCCTTGTTTGTCCGTCGCACAGCAATCATCTCTCTGAAAAAATGTGCAATGTGGCCTCCACAAACACGCACTAACACACAGAGTTTGAAATGTTTTATTAATCCACAATGAATAAGTGTGGTTTTCCTTGGGGCTATTCGTTCCTTTTTATCCCTGTTTATGGTTACCTTAAGCCAGAGCAGTGGATTCTTCGAGCCAGGAATGGGACAGAATGAGTCAGTGTGAGTCTTAATTAACCTGCTTCTTTGTTAAGCAGGGCCCACACTTTGTGAAGTTTAGGCATCCCTTTGAGCTGGGATTAGCCCAATTTACTTCAATTCAGCTGTTTGAAGTCAGCAGAGGTGTATTTCAGACACAGAGAGAGGCAAAATTTGCACTTGTTCTACAAGAATGTGACACATTGTTCGCTCTAACTTGCACTCAAGACCAGTAGAACTCAAAAAATCATTGACGATATGTCATCCACATTTGCAGCTAAGCACAGAGGGCAGCCGACTTATCCGTTCTATCTTTTCCTATCTCTGTTTCCACTCTGCCTTCCGGTACTTTTTGCTCGGATGAGACACACGCAGGCAAATGCATGCAGACTCTCACAGTTCTTTTTACTGTACATATTTGCCTGAGCTGATTACCCAGAAAAAGGGGAGGCTGGAATAAAATTGAGGTAATGCTGGATGCTAATTTAGCCTGCTTGTATTGTATGTTTTGCTTACTGGTGGCAAAGAGGGATTCATTGCATCGCGCTGGCAATACATTAGATTGAAAAATAGCTCTGCATTGTTTTAGCCTCCAATACTGCTGCCATTTCACATTTTTACATTGTTCTGAAATGCTTACGTGCACACTAAGAACTTCAGATTACCAAGTGAACTCCATTCCAAGGATCAATATGTTGGTTTATAACATGTATTATTTATATGACAACTGCATTTAAATTATTCACTTATTATTCAGACAATGCTGAGCTTCTGTAACTACAGACCTATCTCAAACCTCCAATACCACATATTAATAATTTTTTTACTTATAAATATATTACTTATAAGTAGGGATGCACCAATACCGACACTGGTATTGGGTATCGGCCCGATACCAGGCTTCAAGTACTCTAATCTTACTCATAAAATAGCCCCCGATAACACGACACCGATGCCACCCGCGGTGCAACTATTGGGCCTTGGTGGGGCTTATTGGGTGATCTCTGTGCCACCAGGTCCGCCGGCACAGAGCCAAAGAGCAACAACTGCAAGTGTAAGTGCACAAATAGCAGGTAAGCGCGCCCGCTCAAAGATGCCCGGACACACGCTCAACTCCGACAAGCCGCCTGCTCGCGCAGCTCACTCCGAGTCCGCGCCCGGAACTCTACATTATTTGCAAATGAGCCTTGCTCCCAATTAATCATAGACTGGCCTTTTTCATCCAATAAAATAATTCCTACCAAATTAACAAAGTTGATTCATACTCTCCGACTCAGTAACTTTTCAGCAGAGCCGCGAGCGTAGACACAGAGCCGACCGCGAGCTGAGCGGGCGACCGAGCAGTTTGTAAGAGTTGAGCCCGAGCCTGAGGAACCCGTGAGCGAGGGCGCCTGTGATTCACAAACACACACGCCCACAACAGTTGTTCCCCCAGGCAGCTCCGCACCCGCAAACTTGGCGGCACAAAAACCACGCCACTCTGAGTCGCTGTCCTCAGAACCGCAAAAAACCATTTCAGTATTTGACAGTTTTGTTAAATTTGTGTTTGTACTGTATGTTTGCACATGATAATGAATGTTGTTCAAATAAAAATATCTGTGGAAAAAAAAAAAAAAATCCAAACTAACTATATGTGTAATGGCGTAAGTAATCGGTATCGGTGAGTACTCAAATGCAAGTACTCGTACACTACTCATTTTGGAAAAAAGTGGGATCGCTGCATCCCTACTTATAACAGATGCATTAGGAAACTTGACATTAGTAAGAAGATATGTAATAGTTATTTCTCTCCAGATTTTTACAGATCTTTTCAATCTTAACACAATTGTATTGATGTTATAAATACAGTATGTGTATCGGTCTGAATGTCTTAAAAAATACTTTATTTTAATCGGAATTTAGCCACAGACATATGACAGTGATGTATTAATCTTTGATCAAAGGTATCAAAATTTTAGGACTTTGTTTTAACTGATACATCAGTAATTTGTGCAAGATGGAATACCATCACTTGCACAATATCAACAAGGTTCACTGTAAAAGTAACTCAAAAGTACTCTTGTTACCATTAGACTGGATTATTGTGATTACCTCTTTGATCCCAAACAACTCTATCTCTAACTATGAAACTTCAACCCATTAACTACCGACTTTTTGCTTTCAACTTCTTTTTTGTATTGAATTTGAATCTAAAACACTCATCTGTTTACGGTTGCTATTAGCTCTTTCACATAATTTTATAGACATTTTATTTAGAACTCAGCTTTTTCTGCTTTGCTTTTTTTTTTTTTTTTCTTTTCCTTTAAACAGAGTCAAGTACTTAACACATAGAGACCCATCCTTAACTTCCTGAAAGCCACACTACGGCTATTGTATGTCCCCCAAGTAGGTATGAATGATGCAGGTTTGGTATATGTGTGTTAAACTATTTTATTAAACTATTTGTGTTAAACTATTTCCAAAAACAAAAAGAACAAAAATGTAACATTACTAAAATTACAATGTACAAAACAAAACAAGGGCAAAAAAGCCAATATGCCACAGTCACATCAGTTTACTAAAAAATAATGGCTAATAAAACAAAATTTAAAGACAAGAGTATACTGTACACACTACAAATCATAATGTTAACAATCAGAGCTATTACTGTAAAATGTTAACGTGATTTGTGCTTTTGCTTTTTTTTTTCTATGTGGTCTGACTGAAAATCTTATATGTTGAACATAATTAATTACATAGGATCCGTGGCAACCCTGGTTATAAAATAATATGTTGCAAATTTTCCAGAAACACAAAAAGTGAACAGTCCTTAGTTTTGTCGGTTTAAAACACAAATTTAAGTTTTTAGTTAGGATTCCTAATGCTTTGAATACCTGAGTAAGATGGCTAAAATACCATCATGCTTATGTGGTTAGACTGTTGTGACTTTTATTGGGAAGAATGCTATGTATTTATTTTTTCATCAATACTAGGTATAGAGTTTAGCATCAAAACATGTACTTTTTTTAGTAGTGTTACTGAGAGAGTAAACATGATTGCTAACAAGGGGCTGTACAAAAAGTAAAATGTAAGGTTCCTTATTAGTTGTACTTACATTCATTAATCTGTTGAATCGGGAATAAACCACTATGCGTCTGATTTATTATTTTATTTTTTTATGTAATTAAATATGTTTATTGTTAAGTATGTTAGATCAAATTCATCACCATTCAGTAGATCCGAGTATTTTTGAAAATGCATTGATTTCTGTTACTCAGTTCACAAAATAGTTTAATTACACACATTATTATTAAAGTTATGCTAATTATGATGAATTCAGGCATACAGTTTACGGAAACAGAAGGTGTGAGATTAGAATGTTATATCATACCAAAAAACTCCCCAAAAAAACAGAAATATGGGCTAAATGAAGAAAAAATTTATATATATATATATATATGTTATTACCAGCTTCACTGTTTTTTGGGGGGTTGTTTCCAAGTACTTTTAACCTTAGATCAGGCCTCATCTGAAAGGTTGTGCTAATTCCCTGGATATGAGTGTACATTTAAGCCAACCATTGTGGACTCACAATCATTTGTTTGTGACATTGAAATCAATTCTGGAATGCTGTGTTGCGAGCAGTGTATTTGCTTCTCTTTGATTAAGCCTTGAGGGTATGAGTAGCTCAAACACAGTCCCAAAGATGGCAGGAGTAGATTTCAAGGAGAAAGACCTTCATATATCTTAGGCTTTTTTTCCATGGAATCTACCTCTGAATAAACCACATAACATGAAGGTTTAAAATAATGTACACAGGAAATGTGTTTGCCTTTTGGCGCTGCTTACATCATTGTGATTTCCTCCTACAAGCTTCCATAAATACCAGGTTCTACTTGCTTCTTTATTCTGTCCAAATCACACTTTAGGTTTTCAGGTAACTGTCACTAGAAGTTTGGGGTAAAATGTGGTGGAAAGATTCCAGCCTTACAGCCCTCAAAGAAAAAAAAGGAATACAGCCCAGAGGATACAGACAGGACACACGACAAGAAAAAAAAAAGTGGTGGTCATGAGAGATGCTGAAACATAGATAACAGGTGCGTCAGCCAAAGAGATGCTGGGCATGCACTGTCACAGACAAATATGTAACAAGGGGACTGGCGTTCACTGTTAAAGCAGGAAGGCAAAAACAAAGCCTGGCAGTGAGTTGCCCTCTACAAAAGTTGGGACTAATTGATGATGAAGATCGGCCCAGCAGACAGGTTATAGGGTTAGGTGAGATGCAGTGAGGGGCAGACGTTGGCAAGAGGAGGGATGACAAACAACGGCAGGCAAAGGAGGAAAAAAAAATGGACTGTGCGGGGATAAAAAAGACAGGAAAACTCTCGCTTCAGTGGATTCCATTCCATATATAGGGCCTTGAAAGAGCATAAATGCGCCTGTTACCTTTTCACATTCATTCATCCTTCAACTACAAGTTTCAGTGTTTGTTATTGGGTTTTAATTGAATGATCTCATTGGTTCTAGTGTGTAATGGTGAGGTTTAAGGAGAGGAATAGCCGTTAATTTCACCTTAATAAATAGCAAATGGCCAGTACTGGAAATATCTTAATTTTCAGTCATTCACCCATTAGCGCACACATTCATAGGCTGATGGAGATAAGCTACATTATAGCCACAGCTGTCCTGGATCAGACTGACAGAAGCGACTCATACAATCGGTGCAACTGGGCTCTATGGTCATCACCAGCAGGCAAGGTGGGTGAAGTGTTTTTCCCAATTGCACAATAACTGCCATAGAAGGAGGTAGGATAATCTGTTTACACCACATCTGTTGATCATAAACTACAGAGATCTGTTCTGTATACCAAAAGGGTCTTGGGGAAAACACGTGTTGAAACAAAGTCATAAAAGGGTTGTTTTCATGTAGGATTCACAGACAACGTGTAGACGGTACTCTGGTCAGATTATGTAGACAATGAATTTGCTGGCTATGTATGATAAAATGCTAAATTAAGAGATTTAAACACAGGTGCACACACTAGAAATCTGTGTGTGCACCTGAGGTGTGAATGAAAGACGCAAATATGTAGATGCATTTGGGAGTCAATTACAGTGTAATTTTGACAAGATCTTGGCAGCAAGTATTCGTTAGACACCCAGAGAAAGACATAGATAACAATGCAAATTGTTAGTGCAACAATAGGCTTAGCGTCACTCACCAGTCAAATGCTGGATAACAGAAAACACAAAATGCAGCGCAGTGCAGCACAGGGCTGCGTAGGTCTAGTGGGTTAGTGTTTGAGCTGCTCCCTCGTTGCTGTCTTACTTTGTTCCCCATGAACAATACACGAAAAATGTGAATCCAAAACCCCAGAGCTTTTTCATTATTTCATGCAGAAGGCTTGCATTTAAACATTGTGTACTTTTAATTTTGTTTTGTTTAGGATGGGTGAACACAAAAAGACTCAACCGGCAACCTTTCCCACCAGACAGTAATTACATTACAGAATCCCCAAAACCTTATTTATGCATCCTAAAAATGATTAGAGGATATTTACCAAAGGAAAAACAATTATCTTGATGTTTTTTTTCTTATCATTTGTGAATTTTAAGAAATTTCACAAATGATGAGAAAAAATACTTTTTATTACAATACAATTTTACTCCAGCTCCTACAAATAAAAGCCTTTAAAGAAACCTATCCAGTGCAGATGAAATTTCATAAAAAAATTATCTAACAATATAAAAGATTAGCATTTATGTTAGTGTGACTTAAACTGAATTTTGGCATAATATCAATTTGAAAATCATAAAACAAATCTAACCTTTAGCTTACATAAATGTATTTGGTAGGGTAACAATTATACAATACATAGATAATTGAGACTACTCTTAAATTTATTTATGTTTAGAGGTTTGGAGCACATGGAAACAGGAATATTTTACTACTCCTCTTGTCTTCATTTCTATTAATCATTCAAACGCTTCAATTCTATGATATAAATGTTAAGAAATATTTTTTAGATCTTGTTATTTATCAAAGTTCCAGTGAATTGAACATGGCAGCAAGATACTGTGGGCATAATTTCTCAATCGTCACTGTAACTATGGATACGGGAATGTGCCTAAATTTCTCATAGACAGTTTCTGATCAACTTAAATATACGTTTATGCATGACATGTTCACTTAGTGTTTTCTTTTTAAAGAGTATCAAGTAGCAATTTGATTTTTTTTAATGTAACAATTGTTCTGCATATTAGAAAGTCATTGTTTACTAATTTAATGTATCTTGATACACCGATTGAGTTCAATTAAACTGCATCTGGTATATTTTATTTAATACAAAAGATACAAAATATTTAAAGGCTTCATTCTCCATCTTTACCATGGGGGCCATTTTGCCTAAGTAGAGGATACTCTACTTTTTTTATAGCAGACTATAAAATTTTGTGTAGACTACCTTTAGAGCTGGTGTCAGTGTGATTTAAAAAAAAAAAATCAACCACAGAACTCATGAACCTGAAAGAAGGTGATAAAAGTATATTTGTTTAATTAGAGGTTCTGGTAATGTAAAGTATAAGACAGACTTACCAGTTTTTTCACAAAATCACGATGATCTCATGGGATTCTTTTTAAGGTTTTGATGTTAGTCGAAGAAAAGCTGTAGTTAGTAACTAAGTTAGTAAGCCACTCTTAAAAAAGCTTACACTAAACCAGCATGCTGCCACAAATACTGCATTTAGTGTGCCTGTGGGGGATTTTCTTGACTCACTTTCTTCACGTCTTCCTTTGAATCAAAGTTTGTCCTTGACCTTCCAGCTGGATCTGCTGCTGTGTGTCTCCTGTAGCCAAGCCTGTGTAAGTCAAGAGCAGACAAAAAGGCATCCTTTAAGTTATTTAGCTTACTGACAGAAATAGTCCGTCAACATCCCAGCACCTAAGGCAGGACTGGAAACAGGCACATCTCATCCAAAAACCGATAGTTCTGAATATCTTTAAGTGTGTTAGGTGGGAGGAAAAGTTCAGCTTTAGTGGGTGCTAAATAAATTAACATCTTTCCCATTCAGCAGGTTATATCACAAAATTGGCAAGTTATCAAAATTGTAGTTGTAAGGTTATTCCAGGCACATCACACAGATCATCAGAATGATTACTGTATATTTGCCCGTTAAGTTATCATCAGTGTGTAGAAATAGCAAGATGTTGTCTTACATCCTTGGACTCCACCCATTTATATCTTCATCCTTGTAACTGCTCATTGCTATTAAAAATTGTGCCAAGCAAGTGGAAAGAGAGGCCAATATTATTCATAGAACATCTGCAGATATCCTTTGAAGCAGGCTATCATGGCAGGATAGAAGAGGAGCGTGTGCGTACGTTACCTTGAGATACGGTTGTAGAAGATGGATGTCAGTTTCGCAGTCTGGCTCGACACATTATAAAAGATGGCACGGCTCAATAATCAAGGTTTATGCAGAAACGGTGGATGCATACATAACCTGGTACACTCAGCACAATTACAAATTATTGGCACTCTCTGCCTGATCCGTGTGCTGGTGTCGGTTTCTTGTAAGCACCTAAAAGATTGCCATGTTACAGGATGTGTTCGCTATTTAGAAGCCAATTAACTGCCAAAACTTGGAGGCAAGCTGTTTGTTTAATTTGAACTCTTAACTCTACTTAATTCAGAGGATGCTTATCTAAAAAATGTTCATAATTCTGGCTTTACTCAAAAAAACTAATGAGAATCCTGGCTTACAGTGGGGTTTAGTTGGTTGAAAGTCAGAATCCATGGATTAGGATGAACGTAAGACAGTACCGTTGTACATACAGAACACCTATAGTGTACACTTGGCAGAGGTTTGTTGGCTAAATGTACAAACAAACAAACAAACAAACAAACAAACAACAACAAACAAAAAACAACATTAACAACATCTTGAACTATAGTTGCAAGTTTAAACAGAGGAATTTAAATGAGATCATTTTCCACATTGCTTAACAGTTTTCGTTTTGAAATAAATAGAATTCACACAGTCATGCTTTAGTGTCACTAACATAAAAAAAACATTCAAACAAACAGACAAACAAACAAAAACAATCATGGAATACATTTTCAGCATTTGATAGAGCAAATGGGAAAAAGGTGCAGAAATATTTTAGTCTTTATAATGGGACATATACCTATGTGCAAACCAATCTGTAATCCAAATTAACAATGATTTTTTTTATTTTTATAAGGAGGCCAATTAGAAAGTGTAGGTGGCAAAAACATTCTATGCATGTGGGAAGGAGCAATAAAACAGTTATCTTAATAGTTTCAGTTAAATGATGATGATATGGTTTGTGTTTAAAAAAAAATCTTTATCATACAAATTATTAGGAATTTGCTAATTAGTTAATCTACTTGTTTGCACTTGCAGCATATTTAAATGCCCAGTCTTCATGTGAGTCCCTTAGAGTACAGACATGATTAGATTTACTCTGAAATGTTCTAGTCTGACATGTTGCTTGATGCTTTGGAATATAATGTTTTATTTTAAATAGCTTCCTACACCTCATTGATATAAAAAAAAACAGCAAATTGAGAATTCTTCATTCCTTTCCATAGTGCTGCTGCCCCCGCAACCTGACAGCACTCCAATATGGTTGAATATAAGGTTTCTGATGTCTCAGTGCAACCATGGTGAAAATCATGTAAGGTTTCGGAACAGCATCTGACAGATTAATGGGAAAAATAACTTTTCCAAACTACATTCATCAATATACCTTGTTGTTAAGATGTTTTGGATTAAGGATGTGTCTAAAATGTGATGTTGTGTTTCAGAACCCTAGTCTAAGGTCTAAGCAAATGTACTGAGAGTAAAAAACACCCTTTTATTTTCTTTAAAATAAAGCCAAATAAAAGTACTAGACCAAATGTGTTAATAAATATACAATTTAAAAAAAGGGTGAATATTAGAGAAGAAAAGGTAGAAAAACCAAACAAAAAAAGTAATCTCCAAGAAAGCAAAATATAAAGATATTAGTCAGATCCACCAAATATATCTTTACTAGTTCACCAAAATCAACAACATCTATGTTAGTTTTTAACTTCAGTTAGCTGCAGAGTAAAAAAAAAACATGTATGTGTATCCTTCCTCTCAGAATGCCTGTGTGACTTTGCACAGATAGTCTCTGTGGAGATGAACAAAAATTGCTTTCTTTCTGTGCTTTTTAAAGCAAGGCTTTACAAAAATTTGAGGACTTGCCAGCGTTATGTGCTAACATGATGTGACACTTGTTACTTCCAGTTTGCCTGTTGTTTAGGCTGATTTTGCTACAGTCACAACCGAGGGATGATGAAACACGACAACGTGATTAACATTTCAGCAGCAGAATAACAACTCTCTCTAACCAGGATAAATGTCTTAACCTCATAGCTGATGGTAATCACACATGTACAACATCAGCAACATTACAACTTTATGAATATTTGTTTAGTAATTTAAGTTGTCATCTGGAGTTACATTAAATGTTTATATAAATGTCTTATTGGCTGGGATGCATTTGAGATTTTTATTTTTCCAAAACACAATTTCTTTCGATTTTCAAAACCTAGAATTAGGTTACAAAATGTGAATGTAGTTTGGATTTTGTGTAGCCCACACATTGCCAATTACATATATACATAACGATGTATGTACATAAATATGTACATACATGTTATGCGATTAAATAGCCTTTATAAAGCTGTAAAGAAATCACATGCTTCTTGCTGTTTCCAACAACATCCTGGCATAGTCTTGGTTAAATAATGACTTTTCAGAACTGGTAGAACTTTAGTAGATGGTTGTTTAAGGATTGTTGATTTCATAAAGTCTTTTTTAATGGGTTTTGGATCATGGTACTGTTAGAACACCAGATTTTGTCTGTGTTTCAGCTCAAAACTGGAAGATTCAATGGTACAGTGGTACTCTGGGTTAGTGACCAAAGCTACCTTCAAATATCTAAAATCTGCAAATATCTGAGCCCTCCCATTAAAAAAATACAGCCGGTCAGTGCTAAGAAAAAAAAGTGCTCCTGCATTAGTTTATTTGAACACCAGCCAATAGTGTGTCAAGTACCTTAGTGTTTAGGTATGTCAGCATCCCAAGTTGCATTTTCATCTTAATATTTTAGATAGGGGCCATAAAAAATAACCCAAAACTGCCAAGTTTTCTACAAATAATTCTGGCAGTTGTTAAATAGTTTTAAGGTTTGGAAGCCTGGCCTCGACTCCTCCAACCCTTCTTCTTTCCATTGTGGTCAAGCATTTCAGTATTTAAGCAACTTTTGCATTGGA
>JAVLVB010000078.1:3397029-3421833 GCA_032876305.1 Orestias chungarensis | reverse complement strand
CTCAGCTGGGCTGACTTGCTTTGTAATGTAGAAGGAAAATAATTAATGCGATGCCAGTGATCCATAAACATATTAAAGAGAAGATTATCTCTGCCTATTGATCATGTCTGGTGAAATGCCTGATGAAACACCAGTGGTTCACACAATCGTAAACTCTTACTTTTTCCTCAGGCTCATTGCTTCCAGCAACAGACGGCTGGTCATATTCTACCTTTTACGTAAAAATAAAATAAAATAACTCCTTTAGGCAAGGCTGTGGAGAGGCTCAGCATCCTGATGATATTGCGTGTAGCTAAGATATTATATCACCACACCATCCAGCTTCCTTACCTTCTGCAAGGCAGATTAGTGCTTTTATCAATAAGCAGCTTAGCACCAAAGTGTCCCTCAATAATATGTAATTTCTCTCCCAGCTGCTTTAACTCCTGGGCTTCTTTTATACTCCCAACACCCCCCCCCCCCCCCCCACTGTAGCGCACTTCCAAAAATCAACACTTTTTTTTTAGCAATTACTTATGCAAACAGCAAGAAATAATGTACTATTCTCCACAGGTCACATGAGGAACCTAGATAGGTCCCTTGGGTGGGGGGGGCATCCCCATCAGACGCACTACCCCATTAGAAGCTTCCAGCACACCATAAAACCCATTAAGATCCATTAGGGCAGTGCCCTCGCCCACAGACACCTTTAAGACGGCTTAGCCACAAATGTACATAAGATATGAAATGCATTTGATTTGTCATTAAAAAGCCATGCGCTTCTTCCATAGCGTACTCCATGTCAGACATGGTCACATTAAAAACATTGCCTCCTTTCAAAATGCTGCGTGTTTCTCTTTTACATATCTTCAAATCAGTTTGTTTTGTTTGTTTGACAGCTGTCCTGTGCAGTTGTGGTTGCATTTTCTAGTTAATTAACCAGCTCACTTTGCAAAATGAAGCAACAAATATAAACTAGCATAAGCATTATTTGGCATAAATAAATCTCAGCTGAGATTTCTCAGAGGGTTTTGTAACTGCTTGAACATATTCTCAAGCTAGTGGAAGCTCGTTCACCCTCCTTCAATTTGAACAATTGCATACAGCTGTGGGGCTTCTGCACACTGCCTCTCATGTGATTAGTGTGCCACTTATCATGTTTGATGAGCCTGACCCAAATCTTCTAATGGCGGATACTTTTTTTTTTTTTTTGTATAGAACACTTTTTACATTTTAAATCCCAAATCATGTCAAAGGTGAATCACCGACTTGGCTCCTTTTTCTGGGGCATTCGGTGAAAGCACACTGGTCTCTTTGAAGATTTTCATGACATTTAAAATGTTTCTTTTTAGCTGTTGCATTTGAAGTCACGGTCCTATGTATCTGTCAGACGGAACTGTTTTTTTAACATTAGGCATTACCTACTCAATCGATTTTAATTAGCATTGTTGAAATATTTATTTTTGTAACACACTTTTGTGGAGCTACAATTGATTTCATAAATTGAATTAATTTGATAAGGGATTGTGTAACAGCTAACTTACTATCAGCAAATTCATTCTCACAAGCACCTTTTAATGAGTAGTACCTTTGCTATTTAATTGGGCAAAATACTTGTTTGAAATATTAAGTAAAAGGAGGTAGCTGTTACTGTTATCCTGCTGTAGTTTTTTCCAGCTCAAGACTGCAACCCTCTGTGAAATATGCTGCGGGCATGTTTGGATTTACACCTGGGTAAAGCTGCCAACCATGCCCTCCTCTTCCCTTCAAAGAGCTTGGCTTTACTACATACTTGCGAGAGTATTTATACCCCTTCAGCATTCTATTTTATTTCATAGACCAGTGCCAAAAAGTTCATAATTGTAAAAGTAAAGGAAATTTAAGTTAAGAGTTGCAATTACAGATTGTAAATTTTTTGGATATGCCTCTACCAGGGTTGCAATTCTAGGGACTAAGATATTTCAATTTCAACTTCATTTTTTTGCTGATTCATTCCCATGGGGATTTTGGTCTGCACTTTAGCTGGTTTGTTTAAATGTATTGATATATTTGACCTAAATAATAATGTATATCTTGACCCCTGTCTCAAGTTTTTTTAGTCTTCTTTTTTTTTATTTAGCTCCATTCAGCTAAACTTCAGATCTAACTAGCCCCCTAAGAATCTGAACCCCACTACATATGTGTTGCTACAAACATGTTTCACTATAAGAATGGCACGGTCAGACTGATTGAAGGCCTTTAGATATTCCACAAAAACGTACCATTTTGTTGTTTCGTTTTAGTCAGGGAGAGCAAGGAAAAGGTTCTTCTGGCCAACACAGCATATATTTCATAAATAAGTTCAAAACCCATGGACAGTCCTTGTAGGTTCTTCCATCAGTCAATACAAGTCAGAAGAAAAAATTGTAGGTACAGGGATATTATACCCTAACACTTATTTTCATCAAAACAGTCACTTGTGACTATAATGACTATAATTTGTGACATAAATTATAATAATTTTAGAAATAAATAAAGCATGTGTACTTTTTTTTATAACCTGACATGTCGTTCAGTGCTGTGGGTTGCTCCATCTTGTAAAATTGGACGCAATGTCAATGGGCGTGTATCTGTAAAATCATCTAAGTCTTTCTAAATTTTCAACACATTGGGAAATTCAACAGATCACACATAATCTTAACCTGCAGAACTCTCAAGATATCTTATCTGAGGAGATTTAGTTACTGTTTCACAGTATCCAGCCAGAGATGGAGGTCTCACAACTAGAAAACACAAGCACAGCAAGCTCATTTTAATAATCATTAAAACAGTCCACCGGGAGCGGTGGAAATTAGTGAAGTGCTGCAAACACACTGACAACTTGAAGATCAGAACCCATTAATTTAGTAACGAAACACACATTTTGTTTCTTGTTGCCAGAACACTGGGTGAAACCAATCATCAGATTACCTCTTTGAATATTTAAGAAGATTTTTGCAATCAGAATAAATAATTGTTTTAACTGTATTTAACTTAAAATCCTTATACAGTACACAATGTAAGGAATTTGCAATAAATTGGTAAAAAGACATCCTTTATATAAGTGATTTTTTAACCATACCGACCACTTACAGCGTTTTACACTATACCTACATTCACCACTGTTAAAGGCATCAGTAGGAAACTTTGGGTTACAGTAAGTGCCTTGCCCTAGGGTACATTGCCATGTGACACGAGGCAACTGGAATGGAACCTGGAATCTGCCTGAGTGCAAGATGACTACTCTAGCCATTATGCCACAGACACCCCAAAAGATGTGACCAAGGAACAAAAACAAAGGGAAACCTAATAATGATATATAACTGGAGTCTAGAGCCCACCCATGGGACACCTGAAAACAGCCTTTAAACCATTATTGTTGCCATCCAGTTACGTTTATACTTTTTTCTGCATCCTGAGACTGATCCTGTGAAAAGAAAATCAAAAAAGCAATACCAGTCTGTACTGTATTTTCTGAGACAAAACAGACATGATGCTTAATTCATTTTTTCCTATTTGTATTGCATAAACATGTACTTACAGATTCAATTTTAGTTTAATTACCTATGTAATTAGGTATTTATTTGTATAATATATAATTCGTGTAGTTATAGACATTTTTCACATCACATGTATTAATTATACTTTATGTAGTTTTTACAGCATATGTCCGTTTGATTTTGATTCTGAATCATGTTTAGAAAGTTAAACTGTAATGAAATATGACAGATTAGATCCACTCACATAGAAATATCTCTAAACTACTTCCTACTGGCAGATAATATTTATTGTAGTCAAATAACCCCATTTTCTTAGATAACACTATGGCTAGATTATAGAGATTTACTTTAAATTATCATTTTTCTAAGCAGGTAAGAATTGTTTCTGTTGTACCCCCAAAAAGAGTAATCACTCTTAATTACAAAGAAATTATTGGCATATGGGAAAAATGATTAACACCTGCCCCAAAATATGAGGATTTTATAAAAAAAAAAAAAAAATACCTAATGATTCCATTCCCACATTCAACGAGTCGTTACTGGTACCACTGTTTACACTTCTGGCCATACAACTTTTTTTTTTTCCTGTATTTTCTAACAAATTTAGTGTTGCCTTGTGAACTGGTGTTTTATGAGCAAATGCTTTTAACTTGGTTGTGTTTATAGCATTAATAAGAATTGTGTTTATGCCATTAATTCCAAATGGCGCTAACTTAAATTTATAATGTTTTTTGATTTGCATTATATTTCAACAATGCCTTCTGACAATTAGTTTTGACTCTTACTACTACTACGTTCGAATTGTCTTGTACACAAAAATGTGCTATACAAATAAACTTGCCTTGCCTTGCCTTACGTTTACACCAGCTACAGGAGCTGGTACAACCACCCATCTTATGATTGTGAAGCATAGGATGGTTGTCATTATTCCACAAAAAAAATACTTATTATTATTATATTATTCTGTCAAAGTAAATCCTGCCATTTAAGGAACAAAAATTGTTTAGAAGAAATAATATTAATATGTAGATGCTACGAACCACACATGTGATTTAGAAGCTAAGATCTGAATATCTTATAAAGTTTTACCTAATTAGAGGAGAACTGAACCCTTTCTAGACATTAATAGCACAGGACGATGTCTAACATCACCAACAAGATATGAAGCAATTGGACTCAGGTCGGTTTACATTAATTAACTGGTTGGCATTATCTCCATGATTATGGCAAATTAAAAACTTTTATGGAATACCAGAGCAGCTGCTGAAAATAAACTTTGATATTTATAAAAAAGTAAGTTATATATAGGTAGGTATAGGTAACTTTTCTTATCCTTCAGCAATTTAAGAAGTTAAATTATACATTTGATATAATTAAGGATGTTCTCTGTAGCTTTTAGTGTTCTAGAAAAAGTTGGCCAAATCTGCTTTCTTTTTTTTCAGGAAGACAGCTGGAAGGAAAATCCTTTAAACAAAGCCAAAACCAAAAAAAAAGGCTCAAAAAAATAATCATTCGTATAAACAATTCAAATAACTGCAGGAGCAGCAGAAACACCTCACACTTAGGTGCAGTAAGTGCCATACCATACCTACATAAACACCTAAACAGTTTAGGTTAATTAGACTTTTTGAAGGATGCTTAGGCACATTACCCATGAGGGATTGAACTTGTAATATGATTGCCAGCCACACCGCATTTTCTGAGCCAAAGAATGTATTTTCTAACCTCCCACTGAGAGACTTTTTACTGAGGAAGCACCACCACGATACTCATTGCAGGGCCCATGTTTGGGTAGACACTCAGCCAATAAAGGTTTGTTGCATTCTGCCTGTGATGCATCCAGGAGTGCTATATCAGCAGGCTGCCTCCAGTTTCATTGCAGGAGGTCCAAATAGGGATGGAAGACGGTCCATGGTTAAGCTGATCTGTAAGCAGCTGTTCAGTGTTTGCATTATTCCCAGAAAAAAATCTAACTGTCTTTCTTTATTGTAATGAATGCATAATGTAAGTTTTGTAAAACATGAGAATATGCAAATGATTGTTTAGCCGACTCCTACGTTGTGGTCCAAAAAAAAAGAAGAATAAATGCATATAGTAGTTAGTCATGCCCATAGACAGTCTTTGACTCGAGGCCATAGGTTACAACAGTTACTGGGATGTACATTTGATTAAGCTCAGTGAGCATGGCCACACATGCAGATAACATTATGTGCACTGCTGCATTGGTGCATCCTCCTCTCCAGCGAGGTCAGGTGCTGACAGAGGATGGAACCTACATTGTGATGTGCGGTTAGCTTAGGAATGAGGAAAAATCTGTGGCTTCGGTTGTGGGGCATTCTGTGTCCTTGCTGTTATGAAGGAAAAACAAACTGATCTGACAGTGACAAATGAACCATCTCCTCATCTCCAACTGCCACTTTTGTGTCTCTGAGGCTTCTTCCTCACCCATAGCCCTCTTTGTGCTTCCCTAGTCATTTTCTACTCAAGCACCCTCAACCCCTCTTGCAGTTTTTTAGGTGTGTTGTCTTGTGTGTCCTATTTTTGTGTTTTGTTTTGTTCCCCCCTAAATACATACACATAGCGCTTCACACTTTGCTTTTACCTTCCTCACTGTCTTTTTTTTCCTCTGCAGCTTCAGAAGTATCTCATTTTTTTCTCTCTGTTTTTGGTGAAGGAGCTTTCTAAAGTGTATTACTCTAAAAACTTAGTGGATTATGTAATCCATTTTTATTGATAGATTCATTCTGAAACACTGTAATTACTTCAAGCCTCTGTTTCATGTCTCCATTGTGGCAAACATGGCATTTGAAAATCCTGAATTGCTCTTTGCTTGTACCCACATTTTGATTGCATTTTTGTGGAATTATCATAGCTGGGCACAGATAACCAAGAAACATTGAAGTAGTAAAGAAAATGAAGGCATAAGCTCATCAGTGATTATTGTTAAGTTTTAATCACTTACTTGTTCCTGTAATAGACCTTCTGCAGGCTTGAAATGAGATGCCGAGCAGAGAAAACAATTAATTGCATGACTTCCTTTCGTCCACGCCCTCATCCCCTGTGCGTTGGACCGAAACCTGATAAGATAAAGGCTTAGGGCCACCCTAATACATTAACATACTCGCATGACTATGTTGGCTTCATTGTGGCTCCATTGTGTGAGTTCAGCTATTCGGGTCTGGTTAACAAAAGGTAGCTACAGATATTTGACTCCTGTGTTGGCTTTTCCTTAAGATAAAAAGCACAAAAATATAGAATCATCGGTAGATTATGTATATGGTCAGTTGAAAAAATACCTCACCACTGGAACTGTTTCTTAGTGTCACACATTTGGTAACAGAGCCCAAGTAACTTTGTTGTGAAGACAAACTAAAATATTACATTCTTCCAACTCCTTAATTAAAGTCAGATTTGTGAAGTGTTTGACTAATATTAGGTGGCTGAATATAAATATATGCCAGACTTTTTAGATTTAAAAAATGCACCCTTTTCTTTTCCTTATGCAAGTCTTTGATAGTGGCTTTTAGCAGTGACAGTTTGTGACGTATGCCGTATGGGCAGGTTCCCAGGGCAGCAGTGGAGTGGGGATTTAAGGCGACATCATCTCACCCAAGTCACATGGGTATCATAGAACTTTTATTTCAGTTGCATGTTTCTTTCTTGGGGAGTAACCTGCTTGCTCGAGACAAAGGTTAGTGATCTGGGAAGAAATGCACTACATAATGTCCTGGCATATTGTCTGATGATTTCTTGAAGTTCAAGTGGTTGGGGTAGAAAAGAGGAGACTACCAAAGCTATAATTTTTGCTAAAACTGTATAACATGGCTGTATAACATAAAATCTGAAAGAAAAACATTGGAGCTTCTGGCTGTAACATGAGAAAATGTGAAATGTTATGTGCTTTTGCAGGGCACTAAACGAACAGACAATAGACAAGTCTGTAAATTAATAGTTAAACATAATAGATTTATTTTTCCCTTTGGTTTGCTTTCGTAGAATTTGTTGTCTGTTTAGTTGTCAGGCTGACAATAATACTACCACTGAATGTATAAATCAGGATATTACAGCTGCAGTCCTGGAGCAAAACCATTATAGTTTGATTGTTTCTGTCTTTGCTGGTTTTCCTACTCTGCGGCAGACAAAACAAATCTATTCTAAATGTTTATTTAGGGAGCAAGCATGCAAAACAATTGCAAAATAGACAAACGACGTGAGTTCCAATCTTTTGAAATCTTTTTTTGGAATTTGCAGAGAATTGTTATTATACCCTCATCTCAAAAATAAGAAAGGTTGGTTGTAGGTTGTGTTCTCCTAATCAAATAGTACTGAATGAGGCATCTATACCAAAGCACATTAAGATATCCAAAGTGCTCACCTTTAGACATGGTGAAATGTGGTATCTTGGCATTTTACCATTATCCCTTCAACAACAACAAAACTACAAGTTTCTCTTAAAGACAGGGTTACAAAAATTATTTGCATGCCTCTGACCAATACCAAGGACACTTTAACGTGTAGAGAATCATCTGTTTCTAAAATTCTTTTTTTATTTTCTGTTTAAAGAGGATAAGAAAAATCTTACAATAACAAAATATTACAAATTAATGAACAACTGTATAATAAGTGATGGCTCCAGATGATGCAGTTAAATGGTGAAGAGCATATTTTGGAAAGAAAAGAAAGAAAACACACAGCTCATATTGTTGTTTATGAGCATTAAAAATGCTTTGGTGTTGTAAATTATAATGCAATTTTTTAGTACTTTCAACAGCAGTACACTGGAAACATTATATGAGTGCAAATCCATCAGGTAGAGCTAAAAAACTTAATTGGAATAGCAAATAGTAAACTATGGTATTTAACATAACGTCAACAAGGTGTTGTTGGAGTCAGAGTAAATAAAATAGCAAAATGTGCATGTTCGCAACACCATTTCCTTTTTCAGCAGTCACAGTCTGTTGAGGTGTTGCGAAAATGGCTCATTGGGGGAAGCGAGGAATAATACAATCAGATCAGATTAAATCAGTCGTGTCAATCAATTAGAGGCAGAGACTAATTGAAAACAAGGCAAGTCATAATGTCTTGATAGGATTTCCATATTTGTTCTTCTCGTTTTCCCTGTTATTTTTGCATAAGTCGCTCAAGCAAATCCTAGAAAACAGCATTGATTTCTTAAAAATCTGATTTCTGCCTCTTGCTGCTTTCTCCTAAATGTCAGAACAAACACAGCACTTAGAGTCAAGACTAAAGCACTGCAGTGTGGAATTTCAGCTCTCAACATAATGACTCTCTGAGGCGGTGGCGGCAGGGCGCGTTGGAAAGGATTGTTTCTGGTTTGCAGTCATATGAAATGTCATCTGGAATTTGACAAGATATGAAGAGCAATCCCCACTGAGAGCTTCACTGAGCCGCACATTTTCTTATATTGTTCTCTTGTTCTAATCAAGCCCTTACGGGTGACCCATGTCATTGTGTGATAAAACTAATTATTTGCCACAATAATTATGGTGTGCTCTGCCGTCTTGAGGTCAGAATAACTGGCAGCCTTCTAATACTATCAAACTGATTATTCCCTATCACTGGCCGGGGTGTTGTTAGCATCATAAAGCCTTTAAGCTTATTCTCCTGATTTCTATTAGCTCTGCATTGTCATTTTTTTAAGTTATTCAAAAAACACCTTTTAGTGTGTTTGTGTAAATCTCCAGTGTGTTGATAAATGCTCTCGCAAAGCAAGAAAGATTACACGATGATATCACAAAAACAGATGCTGATGTTTTAATTTTAAGCTGTCATTTTAAACCCATGAAAATGTCTGCATGAAACATTTTCCCACTTTGCGCTGGGAGACGCTTTTGGTAACGCATCTGTTCATTTATTTATTTCCAGCTATCTTGGGTTTAGTAGACATCTGGCTCAATTTTGGATGCAGACCTTTCTGGATAGCTCCCTAAGGCGCCTGTCCATTTTTTATTTCTGACTTTGTTGCTACTACTATACCAACTATAAGGATTCTGTGCAATTATGGTTAGCTGGCACCTAAAATGGTGAAATTGTCTTTTATACCCCTTTGAAGTATTGCACGTGGTTGAGCTGTGAACTCGTGTTAAATAAAAAAGTATTATGATCATAGTGGCCTGATCATATGATAGTATTACATCTTTTTTTTTGATAATTTATCTGTAGCCTTTTCTTAGTAGATAAAAAAGTGGATTTCAGTGGGTTAAATTTAGCCTAGTAACATTGCGTAAAAAAAGTGGGTTGTACAAAGAAAAGATAAAGGTGTCAAGGCTTGAATATTGTGCTCCAGCTGCTGGGAAGTTTGCTTGCACAGCTGGACTAGGGGGGGTTGCATTTATAGCCTCTTTTTACTTATTGTAGCACACTGATATTTCCATGACTGCACTGTTTGAGCTCCAGGGCAACCCACAGTAAGACAACAGCCCAACATCAGCACAGGAAGTTGACATCTAATCCAGCTGAATTCACCGCTGCGCACAAATAAAAAAATATATATATATATTTTGAATTCCCCTCAAAGAAATGTGCATCTTATTTTGTCAAACAGGGACTCCACCTTGCATGGGGTGAATATACTAAAAGTACTGTTGCTCGATTGCGTGTAAAATGTATTCTTGAGAGCAAGTTTGTCCGAATCGGTTATGATGATAAATTAAGCTAACTGTTTAATGCTGAAAATATTGTTTTAGAATGAATCTTCACAATCTTTTCTAAATATTTTCAACAAGGCAAGCTAATTGATATTTAGTACATTTAGTATCTAACTAATAAGACTACTTATTACTACTACTAATAAAACTACAATTTGCAGGAGCTACACATTTAAATTGATTTATTATGGTAAAAATGACCCAGACTAACTTTTAAAATATTTTGTGAAAAGTTATTCACTTTACGCTATATAAACCCTCATTGTATGAAGTAATTTAGCAGGATTTTAGTTGGTTTGGCCTTTTCTTTTGATACAGCTAAATGCAACCCAGTAACAATTTGATGCCCCCTTAATGCATTTAAACACAAACATATAATGAGTATTTTACAGTGTTTTACAAAAAACATGGATGAAAAGATCTCTGACTATCCGTAAAATAGTTATCTGGCAGCATTTGTAGTTATTTGGCGAACAAAGGAATAGTAAGAAAACAAATAGTAAAAAATAAATAATAATAATCATAATAATAACCAGGCCATTGATCTCAATTAACAAGTGAGAGTCATGGTCTGCTTGACTATTAGCTACTGAAGGTGCTAAAGTTTATATCTGCTTTATATGTTCATGCAAGCTCAACAAAGACCATAGTTTATGCAGTCCTGGCGTTTTAACTAGATGATTACACTGATTACAGTAGGGCATGTTTATAAAGACATTGTTTAAATTTTGAAAACAAACAAAAAAAATCAGTTATGCAGTTTTCGTATTTATGTTTTTTTGGGTTACTGTTACTGCAGTTTTATGAAATCATAGAAATTACAAAGTATGAATGTTTATATGTAGACGGAAATCTTATAAACTTATTGCAGATAAAATACAAAATTGAAGGAGCACAACGGATAGAAGTCAGTCTGCATCTTAAAACTTCCAGCTTTGAAGCAAGTTATTTTGTCTCCATCAAAACCTCATACATTCAAATTTACATCAAAACCCTCTGAGCCTTCCCAACAATTTGATAACTAAAAGATTCCCCTAACTTTAAAAAAAAAGGGTATGGCAAGATTCTCTGCAAGAAATGCTTATCTACAATAAGGGTATTTTGCTTTTTGAGCTAGAAGCAAAAAAAAGAAGAAGAAAAAAACAGATCTCCGGTTACTGGATTTGCACAGATGATACACAATCACTGTGGTACATTTGTTATCTGACAGGCTCTGTGTACGTCCTCACTCAGTCGTGCGTTCCTTTTGAGTATTTCCACCTTGTTAAGCGGGTAGCGCACAGTCTGCAGAGATGGATAAGCTCAAATACAACATAACAGGATCCCACATATTTCAGTCTGGCTGTGAAACAGCCCAAGACTATGTTAAAAATAGTGTAGTCTGCCTTTAATAGTTACTCTGCATGAGCTGGATAAGCGGCCGTCTTAAATCAATGTGCTGCAAGTGAGTGATAAGCCCCATATTTGACTGTAAACCGTAACAGCGCTGGGCGATCATCTTGTGTTCTCAGTGCACGTAATGTCATGATTTCAACCCCAACTCTGTTGAAATTTCCTTAAGCTGTGTATTATTATTTGGGTTTGGAGAGGTGACCGCAGCTTTTGCTGAGAGAATACTCCAATCAGTTGTGAACAAACATGTGCGCAAGGTTACTCCTCAGTGATGAGTTTGGGTGTAGTAATGTTTTCTTTATTCTTTCAAATCTGAGATGGGCTTGATGGTCCAATGTGTGCAATATCAGATTGTGGTAATAAGTTATGTTTTTATAATAATAAATAAATAAATAAAACATATATCAAAAGCACAGGAATGTCTTCAGCTCAGTGTTTTTTTAATACTGCCAGGGTGTGGATTTGTTTCAAACTATTTGCAATTAGCTTGTTTCTGTGATTCTGCGGCTGTATCCCTCCAGCTGGGAGCTTGTTTGTGTATTTCGGCTTGTCTGCCTCCCTGTCGGAAACAGTCATTGACTCAGAAACAATTACCCTTACGACTTGAAAATAATTCAATTAATTTCCTTCATTTCCTAAGTAATAATGCATAACAGAGTTCATTTGACTCTCTTATAATATACATACGGTTTTCATGAAAGCGCACAATTGCCCCCGGCTTCAGTTTTTTTCTGCTTTGCTGGAGAAAGACTTCCTTAATCTTCTCAATTCATTTGAAATGATTTATGAGTCTGCTGGGAGATCTCACTTTATTTATTGGAATTTCCATTCAAGCATAACACAACAAAGTAAGTTTACTTCAAGCCTTCAAGTGCAGTTTAAACTAAAGATTTACATAATATCTCACATTACGGTTAACCAAACTTTTTTTGTTTTAGCTTAGTTAAGATTGTCCACCGCAAATGACAGTTGGATTGTGTTTTCATGATTGTAAACCTTCTCCTTTTTCCTTAAAATGTAACAAATATATCCATGGCCAAATTAGGAATGTTGGTTTTAACAGACAATGACACATGTCTGTTCACTTCCAAACCTTAAGGTATTTTCCCTTGAATATTATATTCATTTAACTTTAATCTCACTTTTAGCTTGCTTCTACAGTAATTCTTCACACTTCATGATGTTATAAGACGGATATCAGTGTGGGAAAAGGTGGTCTCCAATTAGCTTCATGTTGCTTTTTTCAAAGGTTTCTTTGATTTCCTTATTGAGACAGATTTTGAACTAAAACATATTCATATTTGAAACCAAGAACTGGTCATATTCCTGAATATGTCTAGTATGAATATGAATTTGTCACCTTCAAGAATCTAAAAACAAAAATATATATTCAAAGATTAACCATACTTACAATTTGTTTTCCTTAAACCTTAATAGATATCAGATCCTTCTGACATACCTGCTTTCTGGAATACTTATAGGAATGGAATAGCTATACTTATTTCCAAAAGTTTAGTCTGATTTATACATGAAAAATAAAAATGTGCCGTGGTTTGTCATTAGAGCACGTCTCTCCAGGAGTTTTTTTTTAATCTATTTTATTTTATTTTCAGATGCTAAAAGAGTAAATTCTAAAGTTTCCAATGATGTCACACCTAACAATAGGGAGAAAATTTTTAGGTAGTATGTGATCATTACTGCGCTCTAAAAACAATTAAAGTTCTGACATTCACCCCATTCACTCTTTCCTGCGGCCAAAGAACCCATCTGTGCATTCTACTCTAGAGAATGTTTACATTAACAGTGTATATTTAAATATAAATGTAAGCATTTGAAAAACTCTGAAACTGTTGTTTTAAGCATTGTGTGGTTTTTTCATATATTAAACTAGCATAATTTGTAAAAAAAAACAAAAAAAAACGGGTGGGGCGGTGTTCTTGTTGTTCTCCATTTCTACTCTTGTGATTTATTCCTACTTTACTTTACTTTTTATCCACTCAGCTGTCCAAAAATTTCTTTATACACCCACTCATTAAGCTTTTTGTCTTCATGTTATATGTGAATATGTGGTGTCAACTATTTGTATTTGTTATTGGTTTCTTTCTCTGTCATTTGGGCAGTCAGCGTAATGGTGATTGAACAGATCTGGAACATGTTCACTGTCAGTTTGATGTGTGTGTGGTGTGTGTGTGTGTTTTTTATGCTGTAGAGCTACAGTATACTGCAGACATCTTGACATCTCTAATTTGCATCTTGATAACATTTGCTTTTTTGAAAAGAACCTCAAGCTGATATGATATTCTCACAGAACCCATGAAAATGATGGGACTCGGAGCTCTCTGACAATATTTGATGTAATGCGAACATTTCATCATCTGAGCCTTTTCCATCGCTGAAGTCGTCTTTTTTTTCTCTCTCCCTCATCAAAGGTTTGTCATTTCCTGCAGGATAAGATCAGAGGTTACATAATGTTACTGTGATGCCCGGCAGTTTCGGTCATAAGTGTTTCCTCTCCAAAAGAATCCAGGAAAGTTTTGTCTACCTTGGGCGTATCTGTTCATCACTGATATAAGCGCTTCTAGAGGCTTTTTCTTCGCTCTGATATCTGGGGCTTCCTGCAACGTCTTCACCAGTTAGGCTTCAACATGCAACAAGAGTTTCTTGAAGGGCCTCACAGAAACCGACAGTATGCTCTACCATCATGTTTTTACTGTTTGTTTTTTTAAGTGTATGACCCAGTTAGAGGTTATATGTGTGGGTATTTTATTTAAACCGAGGCAGTCATTTGAGGGACAAGCACTATTAGGTTTCATGAAGCTAAAAGTTTTATTTTTCATAGCCCCACCATTGATTTTTAAATACATTTGGAAACTGAATTGACCTTATTGTATGTGGAATATCAAAATGTAGAAAACATCAATGCATAATTTATTGAATAATAGCTTCTCTCTGCATTTAGATGTGTCACTTAAAGTCTGGTGGCAGTATATATTTCTTATATTTGAATTTACCCTTCGGCAGCAATGACCAGAATGGATACAGTACTCCAACTAAGCATTTCTCCAATGAATTGTTGATTTACTTTAGTAATTCTTTGACTTTGAGTGCTTCCGGGCATAGATGTGTTTCAGGAAAACAAAAAAAACATCTAAAAGCTAAGGCCGACCTAAACTACATAAAGTCATACATTTTATATTTAAAATGTTTGAGTTATTTAGCCACTTGGAAAGCAGCAAAATCCTTGTATTGTTAAAGGAAAATTAGGAAAAGATGGTGAGAAAATTAACTAATTCTATGTATTAATTTATTTTTTCATAGAAATCCTAAGGTAAGGAACAAGTACATATGGGGATCTCTCACTGTTCCACTGAACTACTGGACCAGTCACAAAGCTAGTTGTGCCAATCTCATGCATAACTTGCAAAAAGTAAATTCTGCAATAATCGTATCTTTGCTAAAAGATGCAAAGAAAATTACATTTGAATAGCTGTGTAACTCAGACTCCTAAAACACAAACACAGTGTGATGTCTGGGCCTAACACAAAGCCTGTCTCAGTTTACAATAGGTAGATAAATTATGAAGGATTTAACTGCTTAAAACATTGAATTAAAGTCAGCCTTGTGAAAGATTGGATTGGCTTATCAATTAACTGGCAACACTGAGAAAGAAAGTTTAAAACAATGAGAAAACACCTAATTATAGCTGGGTGTAGATCATATAATGAATGTGCTGTTATAGTTAATCAATTGAATTAAACAAAGATATGTTCAGACTTTCCATTTTTTCCATTTTGCTTTCTAGTTTGAAAAGAAAAACAACAACAAACAAACTAAAAAATCCATCCTGGAAAAAGCAGTATATTTATAAGCAAGTGCTGGAAGTGCTTTTGTAATTTTTATTTATTTATTTTTTTTGCATACATTCACTTCACAAACTAAAATGTATAAACTATTTTTTTGCTGTCCTTTATCCCCTTGTTGATCATTTGCAATTGAAGCATTAAGTACTAAAGTATCTTAGACTTTGTGGATGAAATGCTCATCAAAGAAAAGGATAATAATTGTGTGAACATGCAGACAACTTTATGTTACATCAGTGCAATAAACATAAGTAAAATCTACTGTGTTCAAGGGAATTAGCAAAGGAAGACCAGAAGACATTTGAATGCAGAAGGAAAAAAGCGTGGGTTAAGGGGAAAAACACACAATAAGAGATTGGAGTCAGTGGCTCACCTGGTGATGGAGTTTGGTCAGAAGCAGAGGTCAGGAGGTTAAGACATGTATGCTAGGATTGCTAAGTAGGAAATTGTGTTATTGTTTCAGCTGTGTTGAAATGAAGGGGGTTGCTAGGAGACAAGTAAAACGATTTTATGCTCTCAGAAAGCACAAATAATTTGCTGGCTAGATTTAGTATTTAAAAGGGTTTACTTAAATAAAAATAGAAAATATGCCAGTCCATGAATGCTCACATCCCTGTAATATTATCAACTTCTAACTTTAAAACAGTTATATGCCATCAACACTGCCAAAATGCATAATATTCACGATAAGCAATAGAAAAACTATTATATGTAGCATAATATTATCCTCAGTTTGGGTACGCACAATATCACTGACATCTGAAGCATGTATGGGAGATTTAATTAGACATAGGTAGCTTCCGCTCTGAAGAGTCTTGTCTGACAATGTGGGGGATTCTGCAACAAATCAAAAACAGAAATCACTGCAAACCAGCTTATCACCTGTGCATATGCATAATTTAAAGAGGAGATGTTCAGTAATTGGCAAGGTTTAAATATCTTGAGCCATGGTAATTGAATAGTCTCCACACTAATGGAAACGTGTCAGACATGCCCTTGCACCCAGCAGACCACAGACAGTGAGTGACGGCGTGCCAGGGTTTTGAAAGTGAAAGTGTGGAGAGACAAAAAAGAAATGAAAAGAGAAGAAATGAAATCCTGCCTTTTTATTTGTCATCAAGGATTTATGTGTTTCTTCTAATATCTAATATTTTATGATATAAAATGCTAAAATTATTTGTTAGATTACGGTTTTTCAGAACCCTCCTGGATGTTTAGGCAGATCTGGTAACACAAGATGGGGGACTCATCTGTCCCTCGCACCTAGAATTAAATATACCAAACAATAACTCATTACTTGGAAATCTCCATGCAAGCTGCACTTCATTTGTTTAAGCTGAAATACAGTGGAGGAATATCAATCCCTAACCGCCAGCTTGTCCTTCGGGAATCATAATACTGTACATCAGAAGTGTGGAGGGGGGGGTAATAGCTAAAAGCTCTGACCCAGTTAGAGTGATGTGTTTATTTTAATCCCTAACAAAATATACAAATTTTCTGCATGTTTCATATATTCTGTTAAATATGTAATTTTTTGCACATTGTGTTACCATGTTTTTTTGTTTAATAGAGAGAAAATATTTTAATTGTTTGCTCTGGCTTTGTGTAACAAATGACAATAGAACTTAAAATTAACAAAAAACTGAAGGCAGGCTACTAAGACACTACAAGTAACAGGCAACATGCAATTATTCTTACCATAATTGCATATAAGTAGTAGTATAGGAGTTCCTTAGGGCGTGGTCTTTAAGCTTGACACCTTGGGAATCTTTGTTTGGCTCTTATTTTGTAGTTAGAGTCCTTGTTGGTATGGTTAATAAAATGGTTACAGGTACTTTAACCATCTGAATTTTTTACATTCTAGGTACTGAAAAATCATAAAAAAACAGATTTTTACAAACTGGACTGGGGCACATTAACTCCAATCTCAGCCTTAAGCTGGTTGTACATTGCAGTATTTTTTTATGTATTTGTGCTCCTTGCTTTCTTCTTCATTGTATTGCAATATTGCAATAAGTATATTAAATTTCTACATAAAGGCCTGTCATGCATAACATACTAATTTGGCCTGTTTCTTAATAAATAAATACATTTTCAAAAAAAAGCTGCCGAAAAAGGTTGGAATGGACAAATAAGGACTCTGCTGTGATTAGTTCTGTGAAGCATGCAACCTAACTCCTTGTACAGCAAAAAAAAAACATGTAACTAAAACCTCAAATAGGAAAACAACCTAGCGAGTGACTGGATACAGGGGGAGAAAAATCTTTGCTAAAGTCTGTGACAAACAAATTTGTGTTTTTTGGTGATAGTATTTGATTAGCCCAATTTTTAGCTGGAATCATTGCGAGTTAGTCTGAGAAACACGCTCGACAAGCTGTGCACGCTCCTGAGGCGTGGAACCAGTTTTTGTCAGAACATCACTTTTAGGCACAACACCAGCAACAGGGCATTTGTGACTGATTTTGATATATTTTAACTGAAATGGTTTAAATGCAACACTACCTCTATAAAACACATCATATGTTGTGATAAATGCATTTCCCAGGAGTTCTTTCTCCCTCAGGCAGCAGCAAACAGATCATCAGACGAGGCGGAGATGATAAACAAGTTCAAAGTTGTCGACAATACTGCAGCAGAAAAAACTTCCCTTCCCTTCCAATCCACAACAATTCTTCATGAGAGAAATGGCTTGAAGGTAGATGTTCATATGTTGACAAGATGTTCAACCCTATAACATTTAAATTAGACTTTTTTCTTCTATTGCATCATTTACTTATATTCATTTAGTTTGTCTTACACTATGTTAAGAGGTATTTGATTAATTCTGGCTCAAACAAAAAAATTTATGCTTATTGGATAATTAATTAATCAGCAATTATAAAGAATGCAATGGAACTTGTAAAACTACAATGTTAAATGTGATGCAGTCAAACATTAGGGTTTGCCTTTTTTTCCAGAATCCTCAAAACCCTTGACACTGATGTGCACCCAATCATCACTCTTAAAATTTCCTCACACTAAAGAAGCTTGTTGAATCAGGAACTAAACTTAATTTTACCATAAGGGCTCATAAAACCGTAAAACCAAACCTGGTCACACTCTCGCTGTATAATAGGAAATAGATAACTATTATATGTTACACAATTACATTTCTGATATTACCTAGCTCATCTTGACCCTGTTGTCAGAGAACTGCATTATCCAAATAAAAATAAAAAATTTGACTAAACCAAAGTTACAGAATTTCAAAGTTATCAGTTAATGGAACATATTTTCTTATGGTTGCTATCCAACCTTGCTTATATATTGCCTTGACACTACACTGTCAAAATGTTTTCTATAAAAAATTTAAGCCTGTTCTCCTAAATCCTACCATGTAATAATGAAGTAATCGCTACTTCAAGTGTCTCTTCGGGCAGATAAATGTACTGATGCAATACACGTGCCCACATAATCCTTTTTAATTCCATTTTCACCCAGATAACAGAAAAAAGAGGCCCAATGCATTGTTTTGGAGAGCTGTCAACTTCACCCTATACTGAAAGTCAGAGCGCATCTTTTAACATTTACTTTTTGTCCAACAGTATCCCTGATTTGTCAGGGATACGTTTTCTCATTTTCTGGATTTACAGTGACAGCATCTGAACAAATGTGGTTAGGATATGACGTTTATGTGCAGATATGTATATATTTATCTATACAGTAAAGCTATAGTGGGTCATAAAAGGAATTTTCGTGGGTGTAAGTATCGCGTCACTGCTTTCATCCTGAACAGCACTTAGTAATTGCAAAATTCAATTCATCTTGTTCTTTTTAAATCAAATTAACACATTGATCAGGCAGGAAGCTATCTAATAACAACACAAAGTGGACCAATAGAAATTAGACTCATCCCTCTTTTAAAGTTTGCTGTGCTTGCTTCTTTTATAATGAACGCTAATACACTTTTGGTCAAACAGTAGTGCTTTGTTTGGGTAAATCTCCTTGGCTGAGCTCAGTTTAACAGCAGATATTGGATCTCCAAGTATAACTGTTACCATGGCATGGTGCTTTGCACAATGCGACAGGGGAACAATTAGTTGAACTGACAATATGTATACCTGCTGTGTCTTTGAATACGTAATGATGCTCTTTCTGTTTCTTTTACATTTTTAAAGCCAAATACACTTTCCCTGCTGTTTTCAAAAATGGTGTTACAAAGGTGAAAACATAAGGAATATCAGAGCTAAGCATTAAGACTGGCTGCTGGTCTAACAAAATAATTTACCCTATTCTAAGTCCTGTAATTCTATTGAATACTGTGTTGCTTTTGTTGTGCTCCAGATTTGAATGGTACAGAATTTGTGGGTATATGTAAGAAGTGTGACCACCTTCTGCATGAGTTTGAGTAACGTTAATATTTTATCGTTCTGATATTGTTCATCAGGTTGTAGCAGCAACATACAAATTCAGTATACTTGCCTTATGAGAGATAAGGTTCCCAAACTGAGTAAGGTATGGTTTTAGCCTTAGCTTGCATTAGCTTCCTAATTCTGGCAATCCCAAAGAAAAGTGGTTATCAATTTTTTTCTGTTGGTGGTTTTACCTCGCTATTATTTAGAGTTTTTAAACTATTTTTATTATCAGTAGTATTACTAAAGTATTAAACTTGATTATTTTTTCAGCATAAAAGACTTAAAATCTAAAAACTAATACAGCCTCCGTTTTGCACCCAGAAGAGTTCTTCAGCAAAAGCTGTGGTAGACTAGAAACTATCCTAATTACATAGTACTGATATGCTAAGGGATATTCTACTAAGCCATTGTATTTTGCAATGCCAATAAAATGGAAGGCAAATAAGCAGTAGTATAACTTTGTCATGTTCGCTAAAACATGAGTAAATGATTTTGCTTTTCTAGTTCGGTAATAGTTTTTTTGGTAAATATCTGCAATGATTTTAAAGCGCTGTCCAGAGAAGTATTTAAGCTCTTCTTGTTGTGATTGACTGGCAAGACAGCAACCATCACCAGTGCTAGAAATAACCCCACATGAGGATATAGCTGTTTGTTCTGCCATTTTATTTTTGTGGGTCACGATACAGAAGAAACATTACCTTGAAAGGAATACTTAACAATCTGCCAAAAACTGTATATCTAGGGACAGATTCTGTTGAAACCAGGACAAATTCATCTTTTTTTAAAGAAGCTTCTGGACACATTGTTTAACAGAAGCTCAATTCATGGGGTATATTTCAAGCGCTCTTTGTAACAGCTGTGGCAGAATATTGCATGTTTTTCAACATTTGGGTCCATTAACTGAATGGGCATTCCCCATTTGATCACCCTGAGAACGCAGTTTAGTCAGCAAGCCAGAAATTATCCAGATCTTGGAGAAGAACAAAAAGAGCATTGTAGCATTTGCACTTCCAGATATATGGTTTCCCTCAGGCTTTGATCTTTTGGCTGCTTTATCTTGTCGGATAATAGGTCAACTGTTTATATGTAACTTGATTCTCACTGCATGTTATAAAGCCCTACGGTTAATACTCCTTAAGACAAAGTAGGTTTAGATTAATGAAGTCTAAATCATTCCTCACATCGAATACATAATATAGACTACGGTATATCATAAGGATATTCTGCTGTAATATTTGGACAATTTGTCAGGTAGTTGACAAATAATTGTACTTGACACTATTTAACTACGAAATGAGAAAGCGGCATTAAATGGGGAGCAAAAGAGAGATGGATTTGATGGTGGCTGGGAATAACAGTCTGACATGAAAGAAATTAATCCTCAATATCCACTGCTCCCAGTGCACCACCACAATTGCATGCTCAGGCGTCTAGTCCATTCATGAATCACTGGACCTGGGAGACATGGGGGAGAAAACCACCAGCCCTCATAAATAAGGCAAGAGCATACTACTGTAGTGCCAATGAGTCACCCAGGTCTGTTCTCGTTCACTTTTGGAGAGGAGAATATCATGACAAACCTCCTTTGAACCTCTGTATAAACAGATAAATACAAATACAAACCAAAACACATTACTAGTGCAGCATTTATTACCTAATACCTCTTCATTAAGCCCAGGAGCAGCATTAACCCCCAATTCAGTGGGAAAACACTATAATTATGAGACAAACCCATACTGAAGAACATACTTTTTTGTTGGTTGAGATGCATCTACATTTTGTCTTTAGGATTCTAGATCTTGATTTTGTCTTTAGGACAATTGGTACTTAACAGACAGAGCAATTTTTTTGTATTTGAACATATGTAGTAGATTTCTGCCTAGCTCACCAAAGGAGCTTCATATCAAAATGTCACTAAAATGCCACAGAGATAATAGATTTTTTTTTCACTCAAATGCTGATGCTAATGTTGAGATGAGAAAATACAGCTGAAATACTAGAGTGGTTTTTCATTATCTCAGTCAAACACAGAGACTATGAAAAATATCCATCTCCACTGGATATTTTACTCTTTTATTACTTTTACAAATCAATCATGATTTCAACGCTTTTTGACAAAGAAAAAAATACTAAAGAAAAACAATCTGCAAAAGGTAATGCAAATCGATACACTTGTGTAGCACAAAATAAATTATTGCATCATTATACATCCCCTTTAAAGTTACTGACGTTATACAACAGAGCTCTAGGAAATTGGTGTCTTGAATTAAGATTTCCCAAGTGTCTGAAGTGATTGTAATTTAAAGATACGTGTGAATGGAAGGTCCATTTATTGGTTATTCTGTACTATTTGGTACCATTACATATGAACACAAAACACTGTTGCTTATAAGGCTGTTCTCATAAATCAGGTGTCCTCACAGTGAGAAAGGCCATCAGAAAACCTAAACTGAAGATGTTACGAGCTTTTGCAGCTGACATAAGAGATACTCTTCATACACTAACTGTTGCACGGGTTCTTCATCATTTAAAGCTTTATGGGAGAGTGGCGAAGCGACTGCCACAATTGAATAAAACTCAGACCAAGATTTAAAGATAGATCACCAAACAGACAAATATCTCGCCCGATGAGACCACAATTTTTGCTTTTTCGCCATTAGAATAGAGTGCTATGTTGGGTAGACATAAAACACTGTACATACACGCAAACAAACCATCCCCCTGTGGTTTGTGGTGGTGGCATCTAGATGTGGAAATGGCAGAAGGCCCCGAAAGGACTGTGAAGGTAGAGTCTGACAAATAAATTCTTTAAAAGAGTTGTTCAGAGCTCTTTTCCTATGTGTCATTTTCCCTTGTCCTTAAAGAGACGAGGCAGCGCGCCGCAGGTGCAGCAGCTACGGGTCTTCGTCACCCCTGTAATTTCGTTTGTGCTCATGTACCCCATGTGTTGCGAATGACAATACATGTTTCCTGATTCCTGATTCCTGATTCCTGATTCTCGTGTTCTAAAGGCCCGCATAACAGAAGAAAAAAAAAAAGATGTTATGAATTATTTTAAAATTTTCTTAAAAATTACACACAAAAAAAGCTCGACAAGTGAATGATCTAAAACCACTTTTCTCAAAGCCCATTAGGACTTTTGGGGGTAGTCAAAAGGCATGTTGTCACGCATTTATAATGTTAAGATGAAACAAGGTAACAATTATTTACAGTTAGTGAGCCGGAACAACCAAAGTAATTTGTTGTTCAAGCACAAGAAAAGAGCAGACAAGATAACGCAGTATAAGCTGAGGCAGACAACTGTAAACCAAATGGAAAAATAAAGTGCCTCTAAACCGCTTGGACATATATTCTCAGTGACAAGCTACATCATATTAACATTAAAAGCTCATAAGATTATATATTTTTTAAGTGTTTCATTAATTCAAACAAAAAAAAACACATTAGTGTTAAACATAGAGTACTATGAAAAGTATTTTGTGTAACATCTAAATAGCCATAAAGTCACCTCCACTTAGGACATTTTCTTTTTTTTTTATAAAAAGTTTCAGAACCAGGTGTCGAATAAGAACCAATCAGCTAAATGGAACTAATGGTGAAAAAAGAATCTTTCTTAAATATGCCATTTCAAGGTTGATGAAACGCCACAAATCCCAACTACACAAATTAATTACCTTCATTGCAGCTTTGAGTGGTTTCTCTCCAGCAATACAACATTAATATTTCATAAACACTTAGAGAAATCTCTCTGTTGAAATGTATGTCATTAAATCCCAAATGTAACAATATGAAAGCCATTCACTAAGAATATGCAATCATTATTAACTTAAAAAAAAGACTTGTTTCTAGTGAATTGTTTACATAACTTGCAGGAAGCCTATTGTGACATAACTAGGGTGTTAGGAGACTTAACATCTTGGAGACATTAACATGCTTTTTTTATTTCTTTAATCTTGCTGAATTTTTTCAAAAACACTGGACACGTCTGTTGGAAGGTGATGAGGGCTGACGTTTAAGGTTGTTGGTGAACAAGCATCCCATACATAACCCATGGAATACTGGCTTTAAGGAATCGTATTTTTTTGAGTTTAGAAGACCTTCATGTTTCATGGTTAACATGGCAGTATACAGTAAAAGTTAAGAAAAATAGACCGAATAATAAAAAGAAAAAAGGTCATATTATTCAACATTTGGACCCTGCAGAGACTTCTGTCTCCTGCAGGGTCATATCCTGCTGGGAAAAATAAAAATGGATGCCATGCTTTTTCAATTCGATCAGGTAAATATTTAGAAGATTACAGATCATTGTTCTTCCACTTCTCAAATGTACACTTAGCTTTGTTGACTTCTAGCTGCTTTTGTTGGACTTCTGGATTCCATTTGACTCAATTCAGGTGATATTTAAAAATCTCTAACAAATGATGCTGAGTATTGACGTGAAAGGTTGTTCTTGAATTTTAGATAAGGAATGTTAGCTGGTATTGATTACGATGGCTTGAAATATGTTTTATACCAGGCCTCCCTTTCATGTTTCAGGACTGAAAGTAGGAGTAGGCTTGTACTCTCAAAGATAAGAAAAAAATAAAAACATAGGTCAGAGAGCAAAAGTGTGGAAAAATGCAGGACTCCCCATTGACTTGGCCTTGGTTGCTCCTGAGGTCCCACAAACTGGTGCTATTATTTAGAGTCACTGAAGTGTAGCCCTGTATCTTTTTGTGAGAGAGCGTGCTTTGTGACTCTATAGTGTGAAAGCCACGAGCATTTCTATTTACTGATGGACAGGGTCAAACACCATGATCTGTATTTATCAGCAGGATGTTGCCCGGTGTTGTAAACGGGATTTTAAAGCCTCTTTATCCTCTTTTTTTCGAGGATTTGCAGTATAGCGGATCACATGTGACTCTCCCTGCACTTAAGCTACACTTTCAGCTGCTCAGTAGGCTATCCCTAACACACACACACACACACACACACACACACACACACACACACA
>JAVLVB010000078.1:3374707-3385032 GCA_032876305.1 Orestias chungarensis | reverse complement strand
GGCAAAGGAAGAAAGTAGCAGAGAGAGAAGTGGTCAGATTGTCCTCCAGCAGTCTAAGCCTATAGCAGCATAACTATAGAAAAACTTAAATAACTTAACACTATAGAGTGAGACATGAAGAAGGTAGAGCAAAGGAGAACCGTCTGTCAAGACTGAGTTCCTCCCCCAACCGGATTAGGCTGTCTTCTGTCTGTTTAAATCTGTCAGTAAGCTTAAGTACACGGAGTGTTTGATTATTAGAGAGAGAGCAAATGTAAAAGCAATAAAAATAAAACCTAACTAAAATATACACTGTTTATTTAAAATTGTACAAATATGACATTTCACTTAAATAATATCTCACCAACAGTTACTGAGTGCCTTTTACTCCGTTTTTTTTCCCTTCTCATCTCATTCCTTTTTTTATTATTTAAGGATCCATTTTATAGCACTTAAGTGTTAAGTAATTATTTTCTATTGCAGTATCCTAACCTCAGACCTAAAATTAAACAAAACAAATCTATTTGAGTGAATGTGTTCAGACTAGAAAATGGAAATGCCCTATGTTTTCAGTTGATCATCCATACAAAACTTGTAATTAGTAATTCATCTCTTCCTGTTTGCCTGGGGCAACACAAAAGATAATTTCTTCTACTGACTGGCCACAGTGCTAGACAAATACCCATATTCACCCTGCCAACATGCACAATGTGGAGAATGGTTAGGGAGGTACAGCAAAATCCCCTAAACTCACTAAAAGCTGCACCAACGCTTGAAAACCTTGTCATCAAGTCTCCATAACAACTGTTTACAAGCCAGCAGGTTGTGTGAAACAAATACCTCTCCTCATTAGAGGAGATTGTGTCATGACGTATAGGGGCATTTTAAAAACAGGTAAGACCATAGTATATATCAGTAAACAAAAAAGCTGTCTTTCAATAGTATCATAATATAAAGTACATGCTAAAAAATAACACAAAGTTGAGCGAACACAAGATTAATCTTCCTTACTAAATAAACAGATGACTTAAGTTGTGGTCCAAAAAATGGGGCCACAACTTAAAAAAAAAATTATACTAAGATTTTTACATGTCTTTACCAGAAACACACAATTTCTCTTCCTCTGCACACTTATTTATTGAGTTAGGCCTTTGTGTAGTTTTTTTATTATTATTTTTTTATTTCAAATAGGAACTTGGAAATGTGTTCAAATTTAATCTCTACCTGTGCCTCCGCTGGTCCTAGCGAATATGTTTAAAACACTACTAATGTCTGTCTCTATTACCTGCTTTGATGGTCAACTGATGTTCAGAAAAGGCGTTTGGTAAAGAGAGATTCTTTTTTTGTTTTTAGTATGTCAGATGGGGTAACAACGTAAACAATATGCAAATGTGTCACAATCTTTTTTAAGTGGCAGGATAATGGATGAAAAAAACATGGACTGCCCGTGATGTGATTTAGCCAATTGAAGAGCAGCTTCCTGTGGGAGAGATTAACTCCCTTCTATAGGCACTTTGGGTGTGGTAACTGTGCAGAGCTTTTCATGCACACAGAAGCTGCATACCACTTAGAATGAGCTGAGAACAACAAAAAAAAATCCCAAAACAAAACATTGCCTCATTTAAAAGCGCAAAACATCGCCACAGGTTCCTTGTCCGACATTTAACTTTGCTCTGCTGCACTCCTCCTCTTTTGTCAGAACAAATGACTGCACCACTAGTACAGTGTTGGCATGCCCCAAAATTACCAAACATGAGCAGGATGGGAAGGAGGGGGCATACGTTTCTGCTGGTATGAGTTGTGCAAAGAAGATTACTTTAAGCAGTGTAATTTGATTTCAACATTGTGTGATGGAAGATTTTTTTGCATACATTAGAGAGTAAAAGGAACAGATCTGGCTCAAATCAGGTCAGTGGAGATGAGGGCATTTGAGGCAAGAAAGAGTTTAGATCAAATAAAACCCTTAGCAGAATTTTTATGTGGGGGGAATGTTTAGCTAAGCTGATTATTACACACCTGAGAAAGTCTGGAAAGAGGGATACAGGTTAATGATTTGTACACCAACAAGATTAGCAGGGGCCTGTTTGTAGACCATTGTTAAAAGATTTACGATTTTCAAGTTATGGTTTCAAAACTCAAACCCAAACTTTCGTTCACATTATTTCAATAGTTTAACACCCATTTAACAAGATGCGTTTGAAACTACAACAGTAACCTGTTTTTTTCCGGGTTTATAGAACATAGTAGAACAATACTGCCATTATGGCACCTTTCAATTAAACTTAAATTTATGGAGATCTAACAATGATTGCACAATGATTGTTGATTTTTTACGTAACGCTTTGTGATTTTTAAAAACGTTCTTCAGTGATTTACAGTCCACACGGGTCTGGGTTTGATTCCAGCTTGGGGTCTGCAAGGACTTTGCATGGTTCCCCTGTGCATTTGTTGGTTCTCTCCAGGTACTTTGGAGACAAATCCCACAGTCTACAACTAATAGTTTATTTGCTGGGTGCATGCTTGTTTTTCCTGTCTTTCTCCGTATTATCCTACAATAGACTGCCAACCTGCAGAACCTCTCAACCCCACAAGAATAAGCTTGTTGGATAATTGATGGATGGATGTAGTCTTCTCAATTTTTAAAGACTTTTGCTAAAACAGTGACCGTATAGCTCAATTGGATCTCTTAGTCTATCTTATTAGTCTAACTTTAGTAATCAATTTTTGATCATTTTAGTAACAGTGGGAATCATTTTAGTTTTTTTGTTTAGAAAGTTACATAAGGTTTAACCTGATTTATTTTTTTTGTTTTCATATCGATAAACTAGGGAGTGTTTATTCAAAGTTGTTAGGTAGTCAGATTCTCATTAACCTTAATTTACAAGCAAACACAAGAAATTATAGCAATTACTTTTGATTAACTTTCAACAGTCATTGTTTTCATGAAATACTACCTGAGTATTGACTACACTAGAAGAAAAAAAATTTAAAAACAAATTACATTATAATTACAATAAGACTGCCATGACATGAAGTTTCAACTCATCTTGTGGGTTTCATTTCTGTGGCAAGTTTTAAAATGGGTATTACCACTGTAAACCTGCCCTGAGTACATTCTGTTGCTCTGGGCTCACAACTAACTCAATAACCACCACTCGATGACCATCCTCCCGTTAGCCCCACCCCCACCCAGTCATTATATGGTTCGATTATGCTTCAGACCTGCTCCAAAGGGAAGGCAGTAGCTGAAGGATGTGGTCATTGCCGGAAAATGGCCCAAAGCTGACATCGGCAAAGCCAATGGAGTCATTTTCGAACACCAACTTAAAGTGCATTCCTTGGTGTGAAGTGTCTGCATGTTAGTGAGAAAAAAAGAAGACATCCACATCTCATTTTGGGACAGAGAGGCTGACGGCAAGCTTTTTGTTGAAGAAGGCTGATGCATTCACCCCAACACTCCCACATCCTGTCTCATAGAAACTGCGTGAACAGTCAGATTTGTCATTAGATGTGGCAGATATGTTCACACTTGGTAGATCCTCCTGCAGTAATACTTGGTTTCACTGTGACAACATTATGGTATTTCAAGGCCAATGCTCCCAGTGTGATGAAACTCTGCGGGTTTCAAGAGGAAAAAGCAAGAGTACCCCTGAACAGGCAAAAAAGCTAAAGAATGCAAATCCAGTCTTGCCTATCAAGACCATTAAGTTCTGTGTGATTGTTTTTTTTTATGCATTCACTTCAGCCATCCCCCCCCTCTATTCTTTCTCTCTCCATTTACTGTATGCAAACAAAAGGACTTCTGGTCTTTAGCCACTCCTCACCCGCAACCCCACCCCTTTCCTCTCTTGTCTGATCACTTCATCCTCCAACCCAAACCTTGCTGACTCCTCTTCAACACCCCCACCCCCCAACCCTCCACCTCTCGCTTATGTTCCTCCCCCCCATCCAGCGTGTCCCCTAGTTTTCTGGTAGCTGTGTCTCTTTGATAATCCAAGACTCTTTGAAGACTCCAATTCCACGCTGCTTGCCTCGAAGCTATTGCACCTACAAAAACAACTGTGTGTGTGTGTGTGAGTGTGCGTATTTGTGTGGTTGTGTGTGTAAAAAATAAAAAGAGCAGTAGATGGGCTGAGAATGGAGGACATAATGGTGATATGGGAAATAAAAACAGTTCCATGTGAATTTCCTTTGCAACTGCTTTAGTCTTTATGGTTTTATGCTTGCTGCATACGCTGAGAGGGGCACTTCTTCATTGTCATATTTGTTGGTGCAGCTCATTTTTTCTCTGCCTTCAGAGGCAGCAGCTCATTGATTCTTATATACACGCCAAACTGTCAGCGGCAGGATGTACACGCAAAGACTGAAACTAAAGGGACATATTGACTCCCACACTGATCTAACTTTACAAATACAGAACACTTGCAATTTGCTGTTTTACATTTGACTAATGTTTTGCATTTTCCTTGTTTACTTTGCCTCTTTCTTATATCTTTCCCTTAGAATAGCCCCTCTCTGATTATGTGTCCCGTAACTGTATTATCTTTCTCCCAAAATGTAGTGCCTCTCCCCTCTGTCTCAGCATCCAGCCCTCCCCCTTCTCTTTTTTTGTCTCTGTCATTCCGCCTCTCTTTGGCAGAGGAGCTTGGCATTGGGATTTAGAAGAAATTGAATTGAATTATGAAGAAATTTCTCTGCAGCACGATTGGCATCATTTCCTCCACACAATGGAACATCATTCTCATATCTTTCAGTGTGAGGGAATGAAAATAGGCCGTGCAGCATTCTTTCTCTCATCCTTTTAAATTGAATTTTTCATATCACAGGGGCACTGAGACATCAGCCATTTCCTTTAACATGGGCAGAAAACCCATTTCATAATATCTGAGAGAGGCACACACAACTATTATTCAATGGGAAGAAGTTTGCCTTTCAGCACTGGTGCACATACGATATGCCTAACTCAATAATGATAAACATGGCCTTATGAGTTACCCACTGCTGAAAAGTTTATGGTTCGGGAGGAAGGTTGTTCAATAGTTTTTGTGTACTACAGTATGTGATTTTCACATCCATCTAAATATCAGAATCTTATATACTCCTCAGTGTCAAAAATTTCATATTAACTTTAGCTTTTAACTTGGACACAGATTAACTTTTTCTCTGTTAAAAATATACAAACAGATCACTGAACTCAAGAAATAAATTGGTGCACATGTCTGAATTTTCATATGTATGTCATCAAACTTTAAAGTAGCTTCTCTGCTCCTTAAACATAGAGACCACCCTGGGGAGTTGTCTTGTCATTCTATTGCCTCCACAACCCTTGGAGATGTTCTTGGCACTTTCCACCAACAGGGGACTGATAGAAAGACTCAGGAAACACTGGAGAAGCTATGTTTCTCAGCCAGCCTGGGAACTGTTTGGGGTATTATTGGAGGAGCTTGGACAAATGGCTATGGAGAGGATAGTCTGGACCAGACCCCAGAGTAGGTGGAAGAGAAAGGATGTATGGAATGACATCCTTAATAACAGTTGGTGGGATTTTTCTTACCCAGTCACACTTTGACTACAAGCATTCGGTAGCCTTCAGTAAGCTTTTGTTATAAGTCTATCTGATTATTTAAACACTTTTTGGTAAAGATGGTAAATGTATTGTAGATAATTTAATTTCCTTACCAAACCTTTAGGCATAAATATTTAGAATTTTAACAGCGTTGAAGTCTAGACCATAGGGGATATTACTTTGCTTTATCTAGTTTCAATGTATGTTTTGGATTGTTGTCCTATTTAATTCTCAATGGTGACCCAGCTGCAACAGTCTAATGTAAATTTGTAACCTCTGATTGGGCAGAATTTGTAAGATAAAATATAATGTTCAGGATGATTATTAACTTGAACCCGCTTTTCTATATTACCATGGACTAAGATGGTGGCAACCAATAAAAACCCTCTGCTCCAAAACCGACAGTTTCAAGCCACAACGAAATGTGCAGCAGCCCACATAAATATCAATAGAAACGTTCAACCAAACATTAGCATTGCTGTACATATTTATTTGCATATATATGTTAATTTATACATTTTTGAAGAATAGTAAATTAAGAGGAAATTCATACATTTTACTAAATTTGTTGTTATGAGCCACTCTTAATTATTAATGCAATTCCCAAATCATTATGGAATTCACAAGTATATGTTAACGTCTGATGTATTTGTTGGAGTTTGTATTAATTTAAACTGTTTCATTTGCTACTCTAAGGGAAATTCCCAATATCCAGCTCACTTCACTGACAACAGTGAAGCATCTTGAACAACACCTCAGTGTAATAAAAAATTTAACTGAAAACATTTGTCAACACTACACCTGTGAAAAGTACATAATTTCTCACTGGACAGAGAAGGGAACAACCACTTTTACTCAACATACACTACTGCCAATTTACCTTAAGGAAGCTGAACTTTTTTGCCAAAACAGCAGTGGAATTTAGAGCAGTAACCTGATTTATTTAGATTTATGTATTAGATGCATCTTCTGCTATTGTAGACCAATTTAGCATGTCTTTTTATGCAAAATATAGATGACTGGATTGATTAAAATTATTATTTGAATATTTTAATTAAAGATGATACAAATTTATTTGGGTTCACAATAGGAATTGTATAAATGGAAATGCAAAGAAACCTGTGCCAAAATTGTTGTCAGAACATTTGGCTTGAAACTTATTATAAACTTGTTATTGCAATTCATTAAGCTTTGGATCTTAAGTTACCTACTAAGGAAATAATTAAATAATGAATTAATTGATAAAAATAATAATAAATTCACAACTTGCTCTGTGATATATGGTGTGTGTTTTGTCCAACAGTACATCAAATCTAGCAGCTTTCTTTTCTCTGGCCGTGCAGTACATTTGTTTTCAACAAGACTTGGCCGGCTGACAGGGTACCTGATGGCAGCGAGGTCTCAGATTCCTCCATGGCAGTCTGAATAAAGGAGGGGAAACTCGATGCAATATGATAGCGTGGGAGTAGTAGAGACCTGCTTTCCCAGCGGGGATCGGTACTGCAAATCAGCATTTGTAAAAGAGATGCTGTTCACCAAGATGTTATCCTTGCTGCTTACGGACAGGGTTTGGCCCCTCAGATTCCTTGCTGGGATGACTTTTTGGACTAGACGCCAGCCTCTATGCAAATAGGACTAAAATGTTTCTTGGTAAATTAAATACTGGTGCTTTGTGATAAATAAGAATCAATTGATTTATTTCAGTATTTTGGTTCAAAAAGTAAAAATCACAAATTATACAGATTCATTAAGTAGAGGATGATAATATTTTAAGAATCCCTTTCTTTCTGTTTTGATTATCGTTGCTTATCAGTTTTTAAGACCCAAAAAAAGACCTAAATCTGTTCCAAATATGGTGTGTGATAGGTTAAGGAAAGTGTTGCACCTACGTCATGCAGGGAGTTAATTTTCTTAAGTAAGTAATAATTGACAGCATTTACAAGGAATGTATGCAACAGATGTTTATCGGTACTTGCCTCCATGGAAGTCTACAATGTACAACATCATAGAATATAGTTGGAAGGTTTAGTGGAAGGATATTGGTATTAAAGTTGTACAAACACAACTTTTACAGGTTTGTGACTTTGGGATGCATTTCAAAGGCATGAATTGAAGCTTGAGTCAGTGCATTAAGACTCACTACAAACACATGCTTGCACGACTAGATCTATCATATCTTGTGTTCCTTGTGACAGCTGGATTTTACCTAGATTAAGGAGAAAACGAGTATTAGTCAAACATCCAATCATATTTTAACTTATACCATTTTTAAACTTTCATTTAAAAAGTGGTTCCAAAATCTGGACTTGTGGAGAGCATGCAGTCTATTTTGCTTAACGTCCAATATGAATGATCCACAGTTCTGAGGAAGCATGGTATTGCTTGCATTGGTCCACTATGTTTTATTAAAACAAAAGCCAGTGTACCCATCTACCAGGACACTTCAGAAAATTGGATTTAATTTTTCAGCAGGACTCGGCACTTGCCCTCATTAAGAAACATTTGAATGCCTCCTTTAATGATCATGTTATTCCTGATAAACTGACATACCCAAAAAGCAATACAGAATCTCTGGAGTACCTTTATATTGAGCATAATATACAACAAAGCCAACACTGCAGACAACCTAAAGCTGCAATTAAACAACCTGGACTTCATTTGCAGCTGAACCAACGTAAAAGGCTGAGAATTGTTTCCATGCCATGCTGCACTCATGTATTTTTATTTTTTTTATGTTTTTTTATATCAGTAATTATTAAAACATTTCTAACAACAAATAAACTAAAAATAAATCACTGTTTGTGTCATCACTATAGAATTGACATAAATGTTTTTAAGTTACAGAAGTAGGTCTAATATTCCATCCATCAATCCATTGTCGATTATTTCCCTTGCGAGGTTACAGCATACCTTTCAGTTATCTTCTAATTTATTTAGATGTGCATTTTGGTATTTCTATTTCTCAGTGTGAAGACCATATGTTTTGAGATGCTGTTCTCAACGTAGCTTTTAATGCACTCCTTATTTAACATTAGATGCTGTGAATCTTGCGTGCCTCAAAATGTACCTCATTTGAATTATGATTTGCAATTATGGCCTTGGTTTAGTCTGGCTCTTTATCAAAACTAATTGGAAACCACGTCATGACACGATTTAGTTGGATGCCAATAATTTTGTATCACATCTGCCTTTTGATAAGTCCAAGTATTTAATAGATAAAGCAACATCATCTGTAGTTCTCCATAATATTTTTTTTTTTTTGTATTTTTCTTGTCTTTACTTCTGTGAATCAATTAAGATATTGAAATATATGACACAAAGACATTTATGGAGACTTGTATTTTATATTAAACATTATTTTAATGATTAAGTTTGGCTTTATTTATTTAGTTTGAATAATCACATTTAGGCTAACATGTATTCTACTACCTTTTCAAATATACTGTATGTTTTTCTTCGGGTAATTCCAGTTTTAGGAAAGGTTCTAATTGTCACATCATCTTTATGTGGATATTCAGCAAAAATCCTCCAAAAAGAACCTCGAGGACAAAGGAACACGCACTTGGAAAACATTCTTGTGGAGGATATCAAGACAATTATGGCAGCAGTTTTAGTGAACAAAAGGAGGTGTGGAAACTGGGTTGAGAAATTAAACACAGGTGAAGTTGGAAAATAAAAGTGGGGATTCAAACAAACGGCAGAGATAAAAGCTGAACAGAGTTTTTTCATCCACTAAAACCAGACATGAGCAAACAAAATCCAAAAGTTCTTGTCACACTTTGCAGGAAAGTTTCTGGTGATAACAAGCAAATGTTTCTGTGGAGCTTGCCAGTTGTATAAAAGTTCTGAGAGAAATTCAATCCTTTCTCCTGCTGTCTTGCCAGAGTTAGGCGTATTCTCCTCTGTCTGCCAATTCTTCAGTCGCTGTAGCTATGAACATGGTGCATGTGTTACAGCCACTGTTTTAGAAGAACTAGAATAGTACAGCAGAGAGGAAAAGGGAGGAGCCTGCAAGGAAGAAGTCATTGGTTTGTACATTCTAATATTAAATACAGTCATTTACCGTTATTAGGAGACCCTATTGTGGCACATTTTGACATAGATGTTTTATCTAAATACCAAAAACTGAAAACAATACATTTTAAAATGTTGATTTTTTTTGCCCTGGTAATGTGAGAAATGTAGTGTTTTTTTCACTGTTGACATATGATTAAGCAAAAGAGAAGTCCAAGGCCATCAGACAGAAGATTTGTAGCAACCTCTGAATCTGTCAAGGTATTTAAAGAGGTCTCAAAGGATATGAAATCAGGCTTTCCAGTATATCGAGAACAGTCTACAAGATAAGCACATTTTACAAATTTAAAGTATGCAACATGTTGTGCCAGAAACAAACTTTAGCAGGAGAAAGGAGGGAAGTAGGCGTGTGCTGCAGGTAATCTGTTTTTATGATTTTATCATCATCACTAGGTCATTTTGCTGTTTGCTCAGGATATGGAAACTCGGCAACATGGCCAACTGTTGTGTTCAATTATCAAAGATTATCTATGTCTCCATGACAAAGTCAAAAATTTTTTTTTATCGCTGGATTGTGTTAAATGAAGGCAAATACAGATGTACATTTTCTTGAGTAAGACTAACCTCTAACAAATGAGTGAGCAGCCATTCTTACAGGTTGCAAGCTTTTTTGTTTGGAATTAAAATAAGGCAGGTTTGCTTCTCCAGATCTTGGAGGGGCATGGCAATGGGCGTGACACAATTAGGTTTAACCTTTCCATTTAGA
>JAVLVB010000078.1:3330108-3357823 GCA_032876305.1 Orestias chungarensis | reverse complement strand
GTTACATCTTTATAAACCTGATATGTATGGTATATCATAAATTGTAAAAGGTTTTATGGCTTGTAAATACTTCTTCAGGGCACTAGTTATATATGGATATAATGCATTTCTTGTTTGGTCAATTCTACTCATCTTCAGCTTGTAAGCTTTGCCCCATTGAGGTGAACATGACATGGATGGAAACCCAGATAAGTCTTCAGAATTTCATCTACAGACAAAAGTGCATGCATATAAGATCACATTACTTTCCATAAATAGTCCTTTTAGCACTATGTGGACACTGAAAATGTTCAGTTTTAGCACTAAGCCTGTAAAATAAATGAGTAAGCCAGTGTGCATAAGCCAGTGTCCCTAAGCTTTAAATGTGCTCATGTATTACTCTAACAAAAGAGGATGGCTTCTGTGTGCTTTAAAATTGGATAATATCCTGTCTACTTTTGCCATGCCAATGAGTCTTGGCAGCAGAATGCTGAAGCAGCAGGTTCGGAGGTGGGAACGTGTGTATAAATTTAGTCTTAAAAGGACAAGTTTCTTAAGACACATGGAGTAAAAAAAAAAAAACTATTAGCCTGCTGCCTCTCATTTCCATAGGAGTGGCTTCTTTTAGCTGACTTTGTATAGCCAGTTTCAAGGGATCTTTAGATGAAACTTGAAGGATAATTATGCCGGCAGAAATAGAAAGTGCAGGTAGAGCTTTGTTTCTCTCACTGGGTCTTACCAGTCTCACCCCAGATGTGATTCGTGGAGGATGTATAGACTTCTATGCATCAGGGAGGGGATGTTGGCTTTGGGCCAGTTCCAACTCTGCCTTAGTTGGTAGGGCTACTCTAGCCAGGGTTGGAGGAAAGCCCAGAGGGTCATCTTTCCATCATACTCACTGAACCTCCCTCTAACTAGTGCTCGGACCTTCAATGATGGATGACACTTGAGGGAATGGAATAGTACGTTATAAGTTCGACATGCATTTCCTTATTTCCAGTGAGTCTTGCAGGAGTGGAAATGTTGTAGCTTTAAGCCTTTTTTGTAGGTATGTCAGAGTTCCCCACAGTCTGACGACCTCACAAGCTTGATGAGGACTAGATCCAGTTGAAATAATAATGTCCTCTGTAGGAAAATCCAAAAGTGGAAGTGCATTGTTGTGTAAACATGGTGTATCAAAAATCTCCATGCTTTCAGCTAAATAAGAAAAATATTTGAATTAGTTTTGCTTTTCTTTTTAAGCATAAATGTTACTGTGTTAGGCATTTATTTCCTATGCAAAGAATCCAGAGCTATTTTTATTTATTTATTTGACAGTTTTTAATCAACATCACCCTTTCAGTTAACATATCACCAATTTTGTGATGTTTGGCTTTTACAACCTTAAATATAATTATCTGTTTTCCCATTGTAATATCCCAAGCCAAATGTTATGTAACTGTCAGAATAGTACAGGACATTCCTCTCTTCAATCTAATTAGGCAACACTTGTGATTTTGTCTCTATCATGTCATTCTCAAAGACTTCTGTCCAAAGAGCCATTAGCATGCAAATGTTATTTGTATTTTTCTTTTTTCTCTTCTTTTTCGTAAGTTTTCCTTTGGGTCACTACTTCTCAGATGGCTGCACCATGTCCCATGCCCTAACATGTGTCAGTTATCTTGATGTGATTTCTACTGAAAAAAGTTATCTCGCCTGAAGATAGAAGCTCATCATAAATATGCCGTAGGCACTGCTACAACAGATGGTGAGAGCGAGCATTAAAGAAAAACAAATTCAACATATGTTGTTGTTACGCATTCCCTTTTTCTATTGTTTTGTTACTGAGTGATTGGGCATTGTGATTATGACAAAACCAATGTCCATCCATGATTAGGGATTTTTTTTTTTCATAAGGTGGATTTAAAAGCATTTGATCTTAGGCCACATTATGATCTTGGATATTTCTCTTCAATTTCTCTTCAATTAATTCAAAGTTCTACCATAAAGGTTTAAACACTTAACATTCATAAAACACTTGCAGTGGCCTGAAAAAAGATATTTACATTTCAAAGTATTAACATAAGATCATTGTAAAAAATATATGGTATTCGTAGCCCCTGAATGTAAATAACAAAATGGTTTAAAGTCTCCTTGATGGTAACATTAAACAACTACATATGTTATAGGCATTATTTCTCTCTGGTTTAAAATATACCTGAAATTTATACCCTAAAGTAGATCTCAGCAAAATATTATTGCAATAATACATCTACTATCAGTTTCTGCAATACATTTACATTGTGCTTGTTAACAAACATTTGGTTGTTTGACTCTCACAGTCAAATAACCAAATGAGAGAGAGAGCTATGAAAAGAAGAAAAGATTGGGAGTTTGGAACTAAAGCAACCAGCTGACATTCATTTCTAGAGATGCGTCTGCTGTTGTTTTTATAAACTGGGGAACTTATCAATCCACCTCAAAATCTTTAATAATTGGTTGTTTTAACTGAATTGATATAAAAAAGGTATAGAAAAGTATTTAAGCCCCTTTGTGTCAACCAAGCATGTATTGTGCTTGAACCAATGCATCACTTTGTGAATCATGCATTTCATTTAAGTGTCATTATCTTTAAATCCTAATTTTTGTTGATTGTAAATAACCATTTATGATGCTTTGTTAATGCTCTTATAATAAAGAAGAGTGTTTGTAAGTGCAGAAGTTGACTTGGCTAGAGTATCCCTTCCTCTGCCTCGCTGTTGGTTGAAATTAGAGAAAATGTTTTATGTTAGTTCTTATGCCAGTTGTCTGATTTTTTCAACACCATCAAATAACATAGATGTTGACCATACTGCATCAAGTGCTGGCAGCTGAATGAAACACATCACTAAGGAAGACCATTGGAGGTAGGAATCATGCCGGTCTTAAAAGCTGCCTTGGTGACTGACCTAGCCCCATGTGTGTTTTTTTGTTTTTAAAAAAAATCTATATTTAAAGACAGAAATGTGCAATTTCCCTTTTAAAAGAATAACATTAAGTAATATTCTTTTGCCCCATGTTCTATTTCCTCTCAAATTAAAGCCCTGAAAGAAAAGCTTTTGCCTGGCATCAGGCCACAGTGAGCAAAGCCGTGTGTAGAGATTGTTTCCGTTCTTTTCCTGCTACACAAAAAATAATTTTCATATTCCATCATGGGATAAATTTGAATTGTTCTGCGCCTAGCTCGTGGATGTATTGTTCAGAGCATTGTGGGAGCAGAGCTTTCCATCTGACATCCAATAGTGTGTTGACTTTCCATGAGAATTGTCAGTCAAGCAGCAAGTCTCTATGTGCAGTAAATAACCGGTGTTGGCTGTTTAGTTGCTGCACAGGCTGCTTATATGGCTCTAAACATCGGATTTTGTGAGATTACGTTGATATTTGTTCACATTGGACATGGAAATGATGTACCTACTGTGATGGTATTATCTAAATCTGTAAGTATTTGACCACAGTCATTGCTTTGAGAAACTTTTGCTGATCGTCCCATTTGCCATGCAAAACACCAAGTACACAGCACTCTGATATAAATATAAGCATAACCAACCAAAAGTAAGATTTTGTTTTCACACTGGACCACATTGGTTTTAAAACTAAATTTTATATTCACTCATTTTTTCTGGGTCTAATTTTGAAATTGCCAAATAATCCCAAATTTCCAAGTGTTCCCAAAAAGTAATTACAGAAGAAAAATATGAGAGGCAAAGTACTTTTTAATGGCAATGTATTGTATTTAAGACATGGGTAACAGTGTAGCTGCTTCGAGCAGCTCCCTCACTTTCCTGGTTTGTTTAAAATCCAGTGTACAGCTTTTGGTTCATTAGGTACTAATGTTAGTTCTTCCATGTTAACTGCATTAGACATAGCAGGGTATAAGGATTGAAGGCAGAATTAGGTAAGAGATAACATATAAATCAAAACAGGAGGAAGAAAAACACACGGATCATAGAAGACAACCATTTAACATGTCACGAAGATCAGTCAGTGAAAGATATTGAGCATGAAACTCATGCATTGGATAATACTCGGTGGGAAAAATCCCAGATAGGAAAACGGTTTTCTAAAAGTGGAGATGTAAATAAAATAAAAATAAATGTTGTTCTTTTTTTGTCAGGAAAATATTATTGCAAATGTAATTTTCTTTTATACAAACTATTCATATCTATTTAATATCTTTAGTAGATAGTTATTAAAAGCTCAAATCTGTCAGTGTACCAGGGGGAGAAAAATCTTCAATCAAAAACTTAAACATAAACAGATTAAGGACTCAGGTTTTTCTTTTGAATGTAACATCTTCTACCCATTTGCACGAGGTTATTGAGAGCCGGCGCTGTGAAAGGGCTATAGAAAAAGGCAGAAAAAACACAGAAAGCTTCAAAGGCAAGGACACAGAAAGAGACATTGACTAAAGAGGAAGAGGCAAAATTTGTGTATTGGACCAAAATAGACAAGTGTCTCTCCTAAGTAAGTCTCACGCAATAATCAGAGCTGGGTGATAAAACGCTCTGTTAATTATCACAACAGGATTTTTCTATCAAATCAGTCATCACATTCAGAAAACGATTATGTTTTTAGTTATTCTGTAGCTTCCTGTTCACTTTAATCTTCAGCCCCGCTCAAGTCACTAGACTGCAGCTAACTTACATGTACGTAATTCAGCTTTGCCTTTATTTTTATGTTATGCAATATTTGGATTGAAGTTGTATGGTAATACAGAGTAGGGATAAAAACTGTGTATTTGGTATTAGGTTACAACCCTTCACCACAAGAAATCATTATTCATTTCCTAGAGTATCAGCAATTAAATTACACAGAAAACTGAATTGGAAATGTATGGCTTCCTATTTCAGTTAGAAGATAGGGGGGGTTAGCATGATGGGTTTAAAATGTAATTAGGTGGACAAGTGTAAATATGAGATTGTTCAAGCAGCTAGCCGGGGCTCATCAAGCTTAAATTGCAATGCTTTTTGCCCCATTAGTCATAATCTCGATTTCTCTGTTTATTACTCCAGATCCTTTCTGGAAGAGCGTTCAGAAATGTTGAATAAATAGCACAAACGAAACAGCTGGATGAGATAAAGGAGAATAAGGCAGTACATAAATATAGAATCAGACATGCACGGATAGTGGTTTTGGGCTAATGTAAAATATTTATTTGGCTACTCTCTAATTCCACAGTCCCTCAAAAGACCAGAACTAGCATTAAGCTTTTTTTTAGCCTTATACCATTGTATTTTTTTAATCACATAAACATAACAGTGACATCAATGAACTAAAATTTGCCAGCATTATCCTAACCAACATTCTCCATGAAATGCAGTTTAAAACTATAAAAGCAAGCAATCTTTTTAAAGATATGTTTAACATCTTCATATCTTGCTGTTGCTGTAAATAGAAGTATGAATGTATGAATGCTCTGTACATGTCCTTAGAGAACAGTTTCAATTTAAAGGGCTTGTTTTTGTGCATCCCCAGGTCTTCATTTTAAAACACCCCAGTGAAATGAAAAACAGCTCATTTAAAGTAGTCATCATGTATCAAACAGTTTTCAGCTCAACTTGTTGGTCGTATGTAAAATATCCAAGTTCTTAAAATCTCATTGGTGCCTCTGTTAAAGATATACATGGACAACATGAGCTGTTTGCTTTTCCCTTGATGTTAGGTTTTTCATGTAGGATGGAGAAATAGTGTTCAATATGTGATTTTATATTTAAAAATTAATCAATTGACACAGTCCATCATATTTATAATCCAAGGTTTGGCAAAGCGTTTACATGCCAGATTCGGTTTTAACTAACTGATTTCCTTCATACAACTTTAACGCACAAACTTATAGGAACAGCATTAAATATATTTTATTTTTATAACGATCTTTGGTGCTACTGACTGCTTGCATAATGCGCAGAGCTGATGTGTATCGTGCAGGTCTTGTGTGCATGAGATCAAAAAGCAAAGAATATACAATTATGATTAGGGAAACATTATGTTCTTTATGTAACTAGGATCAAACAGCTGAGCGATTCAAATAATAATTATTAATAGATATTGATATTTTCACCCACCCTGACAGAGCCACCCCAGAAGTAACTGATTTGTCTCTGTCGTTCGCTGGCTGGCACAACGCTGGGGTCCTCCGGTGTGCCACGCCCCACTTCACCCTGAAACAACTGAAAAGACACAAAGGCACCAGTATCTGCACACCAAAGCGCTATATATTGTATGCTTAAGCAAACCCTCTGCTGTGGCCCCCAGTTGGCTCTCAGCATTTTCATAGGTTGGACGTTACTCACAAACAAGCGGAGCGGTCCCCGTCTGCCCTGACCGTCTGGACTGAGCTGACTGTCCACCTCAAGGGGTTTTTTCCCGTGTTGGTTCCACTGGACAGTGTAGTTCTGCAGAGAGTGTGCTCCGTATTCCTCCTTTTACCTCTCTCGGCTCAAATGCACTGTTTTTGGCTTGGCAGCTAAGTCAGTTAAATGTAGTTTTCAGAGAGGTTTACAGAAAGAAACAAAACTAAAGAAGTGCAAAAACATAATCAACCAAAAATGGCTGTAAAAATCTAAACTAATCTTTTAACGCAAATGTAACAATCTAATCTAAATATTTCCCATTCTGCAATATCAGCAATTAGCATTCTTAGCACTACCTGCAACGATAAAACATCTGAGAATGTTGATTCTTTTCCTTATATTTTAGATTTTCAGAAGGCTGCACACATTTCTAAATCCAGCAGGCTCTATAACAAAAGTAGGCAAAACAGAAAAAATACAAAGCAACAGTGCTGTACTCTGTTCAGCTTTAATGTTATATGCTTTGTCTTACAGACTAAATGGAACGTAGACCAGTGTTGACATAAGAAAGACAGTAAAGAAAGACAATAAAACTGCTTTTTGAATACCTCCTCATGTCTTCATTTTCGAACCCCTTGTAAGACTAAGAAACAGCTTATTCATCTTCACTCAGTAATAGTGTTCACACCAAATAGTGTTATTTTTGCGTGACTGTTTCTGTTAGCAGATAGAGCGCTCCCTGACTGGAAACAGAACGTTTTACTCCTGGCATGGTGTTTACCACTGAAAACAAGACAAATCTAGAAAAAACGTATTTCTTGATTTATTTCTACCTGTATGCAAATGCATACACTGTTAAGAGCCAGTTCTTTTTGCTTCTGAATGGAAAGTGGTATTGTATTTTGAAATAGTTTGACAATCATAACACTGGATATTTAATCGTTTTTAAATAGCTGCTTCTTGTTTTCATTTTACATTGCCAGGTACAGAGAATCATTTTCTTTATGTGACCCTCCAAGCTTAGGTTAGTAATTGACCATCAGGCCAAACAATCATACTCTTTACTAATTCAAAAAACACACCAGCAGAGAAACAATTGCATTACCTACAAAAGGGACTTATGCCATAATTTAGCACACTTTACTCCCCCTGTCCTCTTCCACCAATGTTTTGAATTGCTTTTATTTGAAGATGCCGTGTGCGTGTGTAACAGTTTGACAAAGCCTTAGTGTTGGTTGACACATCACACTGCATATCAGCTCCTCAATTGGAGGAGCCGGTGCATAGCGTGATCTGTCAGCAGGTGCTAAGGCTTTGTGAAATGCACTGATACAAAAGGCCGTCTTCAAATAGAGGAAGTCTAACACAAAATGGTGGATGGTGAGAGATCTGACAAGAGGTGCACCAGAACCCACCGAAGCAGCTACAGCTTCTTTCTTTACCCCCCTTTCTCCTTCTTTGCTGATGTGCCTCTGGCCGACATGTCCACTCATCAGTATTTGTCAGCAAGAGGCTCGCCTCCTCAGGAAACTGAGAATTCAGATCTCAGTGAGTCCAAGAGATATACTCTGACACTTGTGCTTCAGACCAATTGTTTTCCTGGCATCACCTATTGCAGACAGCTTTACTGAGAATTGATTAACCTGTGTCTGCTGAAACATTTAACCTTGTGCACCTCAGAAAGAAAGACATCTCTTCATGGCTTCATCAAGAAATTGATGCATTCATTCTTTATTTTCATTATTATTATTCTTTTTAGGGTATAAAGGAAAGCTTAACAGGAGGGAAGCTTTAAAATAGATGTGCAGCAATTATCCACAGAGCCTGCTTACATTGTATACTAATGGTGTATACCTCTTTATCTGACACATGGTGAATCTAAAAAGTTTTCTTCATATTGTAGTTTTGCTGGTGGGATGCTTAAAGTGTGTTTCTAAGGTTACAAAACACGCCCGTTGTTTTTCTGGGTTCCCATTACATGAACAAGCTAAATGTGAACGTCAACACAATGTTTGTGCACTTGTAGCAGGTTTCTTTCTTTTAAGAATGTGCCCCTCCGCAGGGGGAGTAAAAAAAAAAAAAGGATAAGAAAAGCTTCTGCTTACTGTGCTTGCTGAGAGTTCCTGAATAACAAGACTTGACATGTCACAACTAAATAAATACAAAAGCCTGGTTTCTTGTTGTTTTTCCTCGCGGAGAATGACAGCCACAGAATGCAGTCACACCTAGTTGTCATACTGATAGCCACCACAGGAACTAGTGTCTGCAAAGATAGGGATATTTCTTCTTCACTTCCCATTGTTCCTTGGAGCTCCTCCACTCATTTACCACATAAACTCTTTGGAGGGGCAACAAATGCGGCATTTATATCCGTGGCACTCTCCCCAAATGCGAGTTGCCGTGTTTTTCCTACAGTTGTTTCCCTCCATGAGCCGTGGCTCTCTCATATTTGTCCACCATCGATCTTAGCGGCGTGGACGCTGGAAAGCAGCTGGTGGGGAGAGGCAGCATTTGCAATCAAACAGAGAAGGAGCAGTGTGAAATCTCAGGAAGAGGCAGCTTCCCTCTATGCCCGTGGGCAGGGGATCAGACGATGAGGAAGCCTGCCTCAGACACTCAACACCTCCCACTGGCACCCTGATGCAAGCAGCATGCAAACCCACCCCTCGCATGTATCTGTCAGACCGGCGGGTTAAGCCTCCATGTGTAGCCCCCTTTTTGTGACTGCACTGTGCAATACGTACATGTTGTGCAACTGCAGCCGAGGCATTTTGTAAAATGTCCAGTGTGACTTGACTGTGATGCTGTTAAGGTAGGAGGAGGTAAAATGTGCCGTTTTCCTTGTTAATGATGCAACTGTAAGCAGACAGACACCAGTGACTCCTGTCTATTTAAGGTATTGAGAGGTTTGGTTTTTCTCTTGGCAAAAGGGAAAATAATTATGCTGTGTAGAGAAGAAGAAATGGTAATGAGTCACTCCTCTTTAAAGCAAACTGTCGATGCTCTCAAAGAGCAGTCAGCCGTTTCTAGCCATTACAATGGCTGCAGCTTGCAATGTATTGACACCTCTAAACTTTACTGTGTTGGAGGACTCTGAAATATTTACAGAGCCTTCTCTGCAGAATTACTCAAAATTAGTCAGATTTTTTTTTCTAAAACAAAATATTTTGAATTTTTGAAATTTGCTCACAGATTTTTCAAGTAACTGGCTAATACTTGCCTGGCCAGTAGATTATCCTACCTTTGCCATTGGATTTCTGCAGATCTTCCAGAGTTAAAACAGGCTGTTGGCTACTTTTCCTAGTAATGCTCTCATTGCCAGGTATGTCAGATTAAGTGCACGACTATGTCTTGATAGGTTTGCAGTAAGTCCCATATGCTCTCCATTGTCTTAGACAGAAAAAGTTCTACGTGAGATGCTCAAAATATGATTTTTTAAACCGACCCAGCTGTGGGCTTCCTCACAATACTCTCCCTAATCTGTCTGCGGTGTTCCTTTGTCTTCATGATGCTGTTTTTTCACTGATTGTCTCTAACAACACTCTGAGACCTTTACAGGATATTTGCATTGTATTGTTTGCACAGTATTTTGTTTAAGGGTATCAGAGTAAAGGGAATACAAATACCACCACACTTTTTGTATGTATTTATTTTTCTTAGTAAAACCGGACTGTGGACTACTTGTTGTTGCTCAAGCACGTAAAAACTACAATATGTAAGCTACATAGTAGGCATTGCTTTATTGCTTTGCATACATACATATATAAACCTAATCAAAGTTAGTGTGTTTTGAAAAAGCATACAGGATTGAGTTGGAGAGAAAATGCCAGCTTTCTCCCATTTCTTCTTGCTGGGTCCTCTTACCTGGAATTGACTTATTTGCTTTATCACACCCTCAAATATTCAGGCACCTTTACATGTATGTATTTTTTGATTTTGCAGAGTACACAGCCTTTTATCACAGTGTAAGTGAACTGCACTTCAGCCACTAACAGCTAATGGTTGCACTAAAACAAGACAGAAGTATAATTATCAGCATTCATAGTTTTGTTGTTGTTGTTGTTGTTTTTTTCAATTTTTAGGAATGATTTTTGGTCTCAGCTCAACATGAAAAATAAAAATACAAAATAATAGTACCTTGTCTTAAAGGTATAGGAGAGGATATTTTCAAAAGAAAAATTTCAATGGAAAATCCCATTGAAAATGACAGCAAATCAAGAACAACTGAAAAATAACTGGCTGTCAATGACGTATATCACTAATGTCCCCACCCACCCGACCCGTACAACGCGCGCTCCTGTTTGAATTCCCGCGTGAGCAAAATGCTGTGTAGGAGGTAAAACGGGACGGACAAGACGCATCATTCACCATTGAAGAGAGGTTCTCCCCGTACGGCAGCGAAAATGGAAGCTCGCAAGAGAAAATCCTTGTTCGAAGTTTCAGACATCTTCGCAATTCTGTAATAAGTCCGACGCGCCACCAGAGGCTGTGGTCCCCCAGATGTAAACAGACTGCATGTGCTGAGGACGTGCACGATCCCAATATCAGGGGGCGCAGTGTTGCGAAAATGAAAATGAGCTGAAGATGCTCTCCTGTACCTTTAACATAGCACTGAGTGACAAACTCAACAGCTTGTTGTTGGGAGAAAATTGACATGCGTAAATGGAATTGGCATGTAGTAAAGGAAGTGAATGATCGCATGGATCAGAGCAGCAGGTTGCAGCAGAAGATAGACCTTTCCTCTGTTAAATTGTGTGTTAAGTAGACAGTTTATCTGAGCCCAACTCTAAATAAAACCAAATGAAATGTGGATGAAAGACCAACCAAAAGGGTGATGGCCTTTAAAACTGTTGGCATGATATACACGCAAAATGCATAATACATCCTTTGGCACCAGTGGAGGAAAATGACATGACTTTGGCATAGTAGTTGTATATTTAGTTGTCACAATGGATTTTCTGCTCCTTGATAATGATGAGCAGGGCTCAGCATGAGCAGCGTGCACTCCACTCACCGGTGCAATGTGTCATTTTTCATAACATGTTTTTCTTTGCTTGGCATTTCTTTAAACAACTTCATGTTATCTATTCTAAAAACACATTCAACCAGAAATGAATCACCAGGCTGACAGTCAGTCAAGATCCAGCAATCAGTGCTAACCTCAAATTCTTTAATCTTTTCATTCTCTGGTCTGAGCAGTTAAAAGAAAACGCGCACATAAAACAGGCAACCATGAATGATCTATATCTTTCAAGAGCTAGCTGTGAATGCTTGTACTCATGCCAGTTATGATCACACGTGCACCTTTATTGGTAATTTCTAATTCATCAGGACAAAAAACAGTTTAAATGTGGCATGTGGCGCATTTTTAAAAGTTCCCTTTAAAAAAAAAAAGCGCTATTTCCTTCCCCCACAGTACACAGCTTTGTAGATGTGCAGCTGCTCCGATTTGAATATGTTGCCTCATGGTGAGACATAAACCTCCTAGAAGCTGTGGAGAAGTTTTAATCAAGTGTGAAATCCTTTTTGGGGTAGATGCCTGCGCGACTGCACTTGCACTTTAAAGCGCGCTTCTCAAAACCTCTCTTCCTGTGAACATCTCCTGCAGCTTGAGTCCATTTTCGCAGCCGTTATGCATCCAGACCACGCTTGCAGATAGCAAAGCTGAGTGAAAATGAGACGTCACTCATCTAGGTGGTGGTGGCACAGATGCAAAAGGCCACATACATGTGTGGATCCCTTGTCTCCATTGCTAATCCTTTTTAACAGCAACAGCATATTGCAAAATTATTCCTACATATTCTGTTTTTTCAATTGGTGTAACATTACAAGAGGAATTTTTTTAATTTTTTTAATGTGTTTACTTATTTATTTTTGATATTATGAGACGGAAAAAACAAGAGGGGTGTCCAGCAGCGACAAAGAAGCGGGTTCAAATTTAGGAAACATGTTATTTAAACTAAAATCCACAGAGATATATAATGGGATTAAAATAAAGAAATCACTAAATCCATGTGTTAGAATGCCTAAATCAATATCTAGGGATAAATCAAAATGAGATTATATGGTGGGATTTGCTCATCATACAATCTGACTAAGTTTGAGCTATTTAGCTAATTAAAGGGGGTACAGATATATTTCAAAAGTCTTGGTTGTACAAGTATTCTCTAGAAAGTTCAGGGAAAAAATGTTTGCTGCTACTTTATGATTTTTATCCACGTAAGAATCCTAATAATTTTACAATGGTGCAAGAAATAGTGATGAGCTATCCCAATAAGGTATGCTTAATCTTAGCTTCCTGTGGGACATAACGTAGAAAATTTGTGCTATTCATAGTTTATTAAATTGTCATACAGATTTACTTTTTATCATTTGTATCAAGCATAATATTATATGTAATGATGTTGTAAATACTACTATCTCAATTAAAATGACCTCATAAAAATGAATAAGCGTTGACTCAACCATCTTAGTAATTAATTAGGCATGGATAAAAATAAAAAAAAATTCTCCAATTGTGAAGGCAATGTATTAAATAGCCTAAACATCCTCCAGTTTCGGATTACAGGAACAATGAGATTAGCAGCAACAACAGCTCGAGCTATGGATTATTCTTTGCCCAGTTATTATTACTAACAATGGAGCAATTGTACATAGATTACCATTAGAAAATAAACAGTTACAAGTATGGTTGAAAAAAAAAAAAAATCTTCCAATATCTGCTAGTTAACAGTAAAGCAGTTGAACATCTTTGCACATGCCACTGTGTGCTTTATATTCAGTCAGGAAGAACTGGAATTTGATGTCAGTGTTTCCAAGGAATGGATCATTTTCTGACTATATTTTGCATCCCACTGGCACAGCCACATCTCGTCAATCATTTGCTGTGACCATCTTCCTTCCTAGTGTACTTCCTTTCTTTCTTTTCACCGTTTTCCTTCTCACCTTTCTGTCCTTCCTTCCTTCAATTCTTTTGTCCTTTGTTTTTTTACAATGGTTTTCTAAAATTAAGTTTCGGGAGGTCAAATATGTGGCAAAACTTTATTAAAAAGAAAATTACAATTACTTTAGAGTTACACTTCCTTAGATTATTTCTCAGTTAATAATTCCTTATAAATTCAGGAAATGTATTGGCACTGTAAAATAAGAGGCTCAATGTGACACATGACAAAAAAAATCTAATCAAATCTTGATGCATCTGTATAGGACTGATATGGAGGGGATTTACCTGAGTAAAAGTAAAGAATGCAGCTACAGTCACACTGACTATATTGTGTCTTTAGATTATTAAGTACATTAGCGATTTTTAAACCTGAAAAACGTTGCGACATGCTCATCAAGTTACTCTGCATTTGCAAAAACTAAAGTAGCCTTAGTTGGCAACTTTGCTTTATTCAATATTAGCACTAGAGGTGCAATATGTAGAATATCCAATAAGAAAAATACAATACATCATCTTAATTGTTTAGTCATTTCCAATTATTCAAATCAGAAAAAGTTCATTTCTAGTAACATAGCTATTTTTGTTTGAAAGAACAAAATAAATAAATGTCTAGAAAAACCCTAAGCAGTGGTTTACATTCTAGTCAGGCCTAACAAATCCACATGAATTAAGTAGAAATAATAAAACTTACCTATGCTGCCTATCTTCATTTGACCTTACCTCTTTGTTTATGTCCTCACTTCCATTCTTGTGCCCTACTTTTTCCTTGTTTGTCACCTTAGTTTTTGTATCTTCCCTACATTTTAAGCTCTTCATCCCATTGTGTTGTTGTTTCTTCCCTTTTTATGTTCTTTTCTCTTTTTCTTTGTGTCCCGTTTTTGTTCCTGCCTAAAGTTCTTTTTTTTCATTTTTTTCATATTACTTGTGTTCTTACTCCCATAATTACTTATGTTCTTCCCTGCCGGCTCATGTCCTTTGTTCTTTCCCTTCCTTTATTATACTTCTTCTTTCTGTCTGTCTGTTTGTGGGCAGAGATTTGTCCTATAAATTTCCAGTAAAATGTAAAAATTGCTATAAAGTACATACACATCTCGAAATTTAAGACTAGATAGGTATGAACTTTTGAATGACAAACAAATTGGAACCCTGATCTCACTTTGTCTTTTGATTGACTGAAGCATTAGTGAACCAGATGCAATTCTTCAGCCTTGAGTGGTCTGACATTTTGTGGGCTAATTATCTTGCCACTGGTCATGAGTACAATACTGGCAGTATATCACCCAGGCTTTCTGTCAAGCTAGAACTCTCCTTGTTAACTTTGAACTCTTGTTGCTACCTCCAGTACATCATCCGCCGTGGCTGCATCAGTTCCATTGAGCCGCATCCCTCAGTTGGCTGTCTAGCTATGTGTGTGCTATGTGAAAACATTTTCTCTCTTTCGCATGCTGGGCTGCAAGCACAGAACAAGAACGGAGCATAATGGATACTTTCTCGCATGGTGTGGAGAGCCTTGTGACATTAGTATAATGTGTTTATCACAGCTTACACAACTTTTTGCGTCAGTAACATCACAGACCCACATGTCTTGATGCTGTCTCCTCCTCTGTCTCAGACATTGATTCGACTTGTCCCAGCATGAGACTAAAGGGATAAACAAACGATAAATGGAGTTGTATTTTCATTTAATCTGTGGTGTATGTTCAGCTTGTCAACAGGTGTGCGCTTGGCAAGCCTGTCGGAAGTCAGCTGCACATTTCTGGCTATCAAATAGAGTGCCTCGCGGGGGCTGTGTTTTGGCTTTGAAATGTACAGGACTGCTCCGAAGTGATACTCATGCAAAGTTATTTTGGAGCTTTCTCAACTTGTGCATAAAAATGAGGTCACTAGGTTGTGACCCAGTTATTTAATTAGTAGTTGCTGGATAAAAAATGGATGATAATCAAGGGCAGGGGACTCATTTCAGCACTGTCAATCAATAACTCATTCAGCAATGGGGTTTTTTTTCCCACTTCCCCTAAAGGATCCAGATATTCCCTCTGTAACAGAACACTGCATGTTTCCAGTGTGTGTTGTTGTAATTTGTGTAATTCTTAAGGGTTTCTTTTTTTCTATGCTGTTAAATATTCAGGGTTCTATTCACATCATGGAGATCACATATAATAGAAATAAGTTGCTGTTGAACATATTAACGATATGATGATATATTACAAATATACCAGACTGCTGGGGAATACTTCTAAATGACAAAGACACAGCATGTCGCCTCTTGCATCTACCACACCAGCTTGTGGACTACACACAGTAGCGCTCATACACAGTGCATAGCGACAGCTACATAGCAACTGCTGCTGACTGCTTAGCAACAGCTGCAAAGACTTCAAGGATCGGGATGGGGGGTAGGGGTTTCATGGGGTGCATAAGATGACACCTCTTCTGTTCATAAAGGCCATTTTTTGCAACTTAATTTCATGATGAGTATAATATATATAGTATTGGGCTCTTCCTAAAAGTGTTGTTTTATTCTCACCTGCCCACAGATATTCGCTCCCTCCCTGATGTGGCAATGACTGGAAACTGCACGACCGAATGCAGTGAATTGGGTCACTCAGATGCCTGCTGGATGCCGGGGCATCCCTCCCCTGTGCGGAAGACCAGGAACCCCCCCAAGCTCTCCACATTTGTGCCTTACCAAGAGAGAGGGAGTCTGGGACGCCTGGCGAATGGCAGTGCCAGGCTGGGTGGTGAGGATCACAGGTCGCACCTTCCGCCCTCTCGCAGTGCCTATTCCAGTGGCGGTCAAGACGCCGGTCAGGACTGCCCTGTAGAGGAGATGCCCCTGAGCGTGGCCTCTGAGTTCCCGCCCACATCCCCTTCCGCCCACACCCCCAAACGAGAGATTTACCTGTGAGATCAGATTGGTACACAAATGAAGAAAAGCTACACCCACTTCAAGAAGGAGAAAAAAAAAGACTGTCCACATGATAAAGCCTGCAGTCGGGTTGTAAGTAACAATCAGCCGTAAATCATTTAATCACCGGCATGAACACTTGTCATTTCTGACTCAAATTATCAGCTCATTAGCAAATCTTGAAATGATTCCACAAAGATAATTGATGCACTCCCTCATTTATTTATTGAAGCTCACAATGGATACAATCCAGAAAGTTAGACAGAAATCACAAGTGGAAATATCTACTTTAGCAGTGACTAATTCTTGTTGTAGTTAGACAAGGCCCAGTGTGTGAGGTGAGTTCTTGAAAGTTGTGATCAGTGCTCTTGTGCCATTTCTAGGTATTATTTAATAGACAGCTAATCTGGCCATATCAGAAGGCATACCACTTGAGACCAGGCGTTAGATCAAATGGTCGATCTTAATGTACAGAGCTGTAAATACATTTGATTGGTGTGTTCTACATATATTTTCGTCTGGCATTATCTGCAAAGAATGCCTCTGAAGTTTAGCATATTTAAGCTTTTTGTTACTGCTGCTGTTTAAACTTGACTGAAATCATCTCCCACTGAGGGACTGGATATTGGGGAAGGCATTTATTTGCTCCACAGTATCACACACATACATGCGTACACACATAAACTTTTGACCCCTAATCATAGCAGAATGGCCTTTACCTCTGCTCCCCGTAGAACTCCACCACTGTTGGAGATAGCTGTGGCAGCATTTAAAGCGACATTATGTCCTACTGACTTGCAGCACTGTGACCTGTTGTTCATCATAAAAACGGTTGACTTGGCCACAGAACCCAGAGCCTCACAACTAAAGGCAGAGTGCTCACCAGACACATTCAGATTGGCTTTTTGCTCCTTTCGTGAGATAACACTAGTGCGCCATTTGCCGAAGGTTCCTCTCTGTTAAGACAATCAGATGGGCTTGACGTGCAAGACAAAACTCATTCTTATCCCTTTCCCCCTGCAGTTTACTAGAAACGATGTAGATCTAATGAATGCCATCTACAATCTATTTCAATAAAAGGGCACTTAAGTTTTGAAAGCCAAGTAGATTATAGGTAATTTTGGTACCTAATATACTGATGTAAAACAGATAGATGCTCCTAATTCAAACTTTTTTGTTTTATTTTTTTAGTTGGAATAGGTAAGCGCATCTTAAATAAAGTCAAGTAGTTTCAATGTGGGCCTGTCATGGCATCATATAAAAATAGTGATGTAATTCAAAATGATAATAATACATTTATTTTATTTTATTTATTTTATAATTTTTTTTTGAAGGGGGGGGGTGTCATGTTACAATTTTATTGCAATTTATTGGGCTTAGGTGATGGACTAGGATGTTTTGCAAATGATTATGTTGTGTTTGACGGTAAACAAACTCTAAAATAACTAAATGTGATGGTATTATTATGCTCCTTTATCAGAGACAGGGAGGTGTGACAGATTATGCCTGTATAAGAATTGGCAATTGCATCTTTCTTCTTCTACATCCAAATTATGTGCTATAATACGTTGGTCTATTAGACTGACCCTCAATGAAACCTCTAAGTTGTAACGTTGAAACAGTATGTTCAAAGTTTGCCCACTTTTGGAAGGATTTGTACAACACAGCTGAAATTTCAAGTGCAAGATTGCAGCACCGTTTACAGAATGGCTCTTAATTAAATATAAGCTCCTTTATATTGAGGACATTTTATTAAGTTGTTAAGGATTTTTATGCTATGACTCCAGAACAGAGAATAAAAATAGAGTATTCCAGGGGGATTTTTTTTTATCTTTACCCAGATATTCTAAGTCAATTTGAAGGATAAAAATGAAGGGCACTATGTATTAGGCAGTAATTGGATGTTAACGATGACTCCACTAACCTGCGGTACAACATCGTGATGCTAGTCAGTGTCTTTGATTTAAACATCGATTTGACTAGATTTGTGGATACCTTTCACCTCTGCAGGGTATTTCCATAGTGAGATTGTGCCTCTGAGTGAGGGTGGAGAAGCCGTGAGTGGATATTTCCTAATTAGGGTGAATAATGAGTCTTGAGCTGGGGTATGTGTGAGTACACCCCCAGGACAAGGCACCCACTAGACAGTGCAAATCCACCCACAGAGCTACAATGATTTAAAGTGGGGGTATTTTTAACAACACTTACGTCTTCCTGCTGCCCACTGCAAGCCACATTTAGGCCGTTTAAAACACGAAACATATGGAGATTACTGGACATGACCGCGATTAAATAAGCTCAGCAAATATCCTGCCTTGAGGGGGAGAAACCACATTATGCCACTTTCAAAGCCATTTAGCGACTGAAATAAAAATTCAAACAGGCCATGATACACTGTGATTAACCTCCCTTCCCCCAGCCCTCTCAGAGCTGTGGATGCACCAACTGAAAGCAGCGGGTAAGATCGCTGACCTGGAATTAATGACAAGTGAGAAATATAGCAATGAGTGATAAAATGAATGTCACGAAACGTCAGTCGCAAATTTGTGTATGTGAACGCTTTCACTGGAATCAGAGGATTCAATCTCACACCTTTTTCTACTTAAAGTATCTATAAAGTAAATCCGGAAATAATCCCACAATTATACAAAGAACAAAGGTGACTTAGATAAAGTTTATAAAAAGAAACAATTGTTTTACACAGGCTGGCATTCATGAAACCAAGCCTATCTTGTTTCAGGTCAGGTGGACAAAATGCAATACAATAAATGTAGGAATAATGAGATGGGCACTTTTAAAATACTTTGTTTAAATTTTGAAGTTCACAAACAGATTAAATGTTACATGTCGGAACAACTATGGATGTGTTTCCAATGTTTTCTGGTGTGACCTCCACAAATCTGGTTTACGCTTGGGTTCAGTTTCCAGAGAATTTAATTCCTCTAACAAGTGTACGCAACTACAAAAACCTATGGAATAACCAGCCATTGTATCTGTGTCTTGTATCCATGGAAACGATTTAAAAAATTTACTTTTTTGGAATATAAATAAATTCATTTCTGCTCTTTTTAAATGACACCAACTTGTATCCAATTGGCTCATCTTTATTCTATATCGTCCGGGTGGTTTTTAAGTAATAATTTAGTAACAGCTGTAGCTGGTCAGTCCCAGAGCTTGAGAAGTAGCGGAACGTGACATGTACATACAACACACCATTGGAGGATAAAAAAGCAAAATTTTAAATACACTGAAATAATAATAATAATAATAAGTGGTGTGATTGCTTTCATTGAGTCACTCTTGTGATGCAATCAGTTATTAAACCCCCAAGCCAATCAGTAATTGACACATTTTATCACATCAAATTTTCAGTCTGCACATTTGGAACCTCAGCAAATTAGGATCTAAAAAACTAGCTGATACCACATAACCCTTACCAGTTGAAATGTCTTTTGACCCAGTAGAGTTGAGTTGTGCCTCGCTGAGCAAGCGTTAGCGGGAGAGGGCTAAAAATCACTTGAAGATGACAGAGTTAGTGACCATTCCAATGTCCTTATCTCAGTCCCAACGAGAAGTTATGGCCAGAGCTGAAAAGATCTGTATGAAGGCTACAAACTTTCACAGAAATTCTGTCAGAATGATTAGGCCAACGTTTTTTTTAGTCTTTTGCCAGATCGAGGAAGCATACCCACAATGTTTTGACCAAACAGTTTCAAAAAATATTCCAACAAATACGTAATGTTTGCAAACTGATTACTTTAAAAATTGTCTAAAATGTATCTTTATTTTCCTGCATTTAGTAAAAAAATTTTCAGAATCCTAACTGACCTTTAACAAGAAGGGTTTAACCTTATTAATTGCCTGACGATGAAATAGAAGGCTGTATGATTTTTTGGAAATATTTGTATATATCTTGTTTGAACTGCTTGTCGTAATAATTAGTTGCTGAGCCAAATGGATTAATAGGAGTTTAAAAACAAATCCCATCCTCTGCCATGATGAATGGAACTATTTTCCTGCTTCCAATTTTGACCTCTTGCTGCTCACTTCTGGAATAAAAAAAAAACAAAACACATATCATCAGATGTTTCTTTCAGTTTGAACTCCGCTAAATAAACTGTGTTTATGTTTCTCTCAAACACAGATTGTCCTCTTGTTAAAAGGTTGACGCGAGGCCCCTAAATACACTCAGAAGTGTGTTTAATAATGTTTAATTTGTACTTTAACATTGATTTAATGTAGGATTCACTTGAGTATATTTTGCTCTCTGTAATGTGTATTGTATGGTGATAATTTCTGTGCACAGATGGACAAATTACAGTAACGAAATTGGCAAAGGCGGTTTGTTTTCCCTTTCTTTTTTTTTTCTTTTTTCCTACTGATCAAAGACTCTGAAAACTGGCTGTGTGAAAAAATTAAATCTCTCGGTGGCGTAAGTGTACATAGATCCTCACATCCCCAAGTCTGCCATTTGGCAGTCGTCAATTTTTAGCATGAATCCCAAAGATGATTGGTAGAAACTGTTTACCTGTTAAGTTGTATTCAACGTACCACTCCACCAGACGAACTGAAAAGCGACTAAACATTTCATCTTTTTCCCACAGTTCATCTAGTACAAAGACAATTGCCTTGAAAATATGTCTTTGCAAGAGAGAATCTAGTTGTTATCCTAAATGTTGGTATATTTATATAGGATAAAATGCTTGTGATGCCATGTTTTTGTACAGTTTTATGTACATACAAGTGAAGCTTTCTAAAAGTTCAGAGAAAAGCCGATGGCATATAAAAATTGTAACATGTTTTATTGAAATGTGCACATCTTGGATTGACCTTTGCTGAGTCAGTGTGAATGTGGCCGTTCTATGCCTGCACTGTATTCATTCACCGGCTCTCACCTCCTGAGGACTTAACCAGTTTTTCTGTTAATTGTGAACAGTGGATTGTCTTCTCTTACCAGTTTGTTAAACTCCTGTGTTCTGCTTTGTTCTCTTTCCGCATGTTGGCAAATTCTCTTGTAATACTGTAAGTCCTCATGAACTTTGTAATAAAATCACTTCAGGGAAAACAAAACTAATGTTGTCAGTGGTTTCTTTGAATTCGATTATTATTCATCCCTTTTGACTGTGTTGCTGTTACATTTTTAAGAGGTTTTTGTGGCCTCCCAGCTATGTTGTGTTGAAATGTGTCTCGCTCAAGAGCTAATTAAGGAGAAATTGTATTCTTGTCATGCAAGGAAAAGCGGCTCATTTCAGATTCAGGAAAGCCTGGAAACAAATTGTTTAAAGGCTAAAAGTAGAAGAGCCTCTGTACTTTTATTCACCACTTCAACAAGTTAAACACTGTGTAGGAAGTACACAATCTCATTATGTTTTTAGTTTAACACACGTTTTTTTTTTATGGTGGTGAATTCATGCAAGTCCTTCTCACAAGGGTGCTGTTGTGTTGTAATATTGATTATGTGATAACTATGCATCCGAGGAGGCTGCCTTCTTTATTTTAACTTTAATCAGAAGTTTAACTTACTCAGCCAACACAAGAAAGTAAACTATACTCAAAAGCTTTACATGCACAATCATTTTTGCTCATACATTACATTGTTTAATGTATGAACTTTCATCCACTTTCTTTAGGTCTTTTATTTTGCAGGTATGAAGTGTCAGGGTAATTGTGGTGTAGTGATATGTTCAGCAGGTAAGACAGGGCAATACACAGAATTGGGTTAGTGCAAACATGACAAGATTTAAAAAGATGAAATATAAAATATAAAACACGTTTCATTTATTCCAAAAGAAAATTAAATATTTTTGTAAGTTATATTATCAAAGTTTGTCAAAAATGTGTTATTGATACCCATGGTGGTAGGTAAGGATGATCACTTGTAGTGGTCTGTGTTACTGCACATAATTGTGAAGCCTCTGATGTTCTTTTATGAATAAGAATTTGCACGACAATCTCTGGAGGGCTTTCGGCTTTAGTTTTATAACTTCTATTTCTAAATTAAATTTAGACTTTTTCATAAAAGTTACAAACAGATAACTGGCTTGTAATCCTAGTTTTGGATAAATGCTTAGTCAAATGTGATTAATCAATTCCAAAGGCTAATGATATCCAGTTCCATCAAGAGCTGAAAAAAAGTAGACATCTATCATTTTAAACCGACCACTATTTCAGAAGCATTTTCAAAACTTCATTTTTTAAACCTTTAAAACAAGATGGATGCTTCCCCTCTCCAACACATGTGGATCTAATGGCTTAATTACCTCATCAGGATTAATTCACCTCTACAGAGGCCTAACAATAAGCCATTTATTTGAATAAACTTTTGAAGAAGCAACACATCTCTAAAAAAAAAAAAGGTTAGAGATGGTAGTCAAATGCTTTGCTCAGGGACACAAATTAATGAGTGTTTAACTTTGGGCCCACCAGCTTAATATTAATTTAGTTACACAAAACCCTTTTATTTCTAGAATTGCTATGACAGTATCCAAATCAGGTTTTCCTTCAGTATAAATTATACATCTCGCACTAGAAATATTATAAAATATTTGATTTTAATAAATAAACCTAAACAATCATAATTGTACCAAGGTAAATGGAGTTGTGTGGAGTACTCATGAGTAATTGTTGTGTTCCATGTCATGGATAGCAGTAAAAGCAACCTCAGATCTAGGAACGCAGGATACATTTTCACTTAATCAAGCCAACTCCTGTATATAAAGTGACCCATCCACTGAACAACGTGTTTCTAACTTGGAAAATAAGTCATACCTCGAAGGCTTCTTCATAGTCCAAGGGAATGCTTCGCTCTAAAGTTTTCCCTTACATCGGTTTTGCATCATATACTGAGAACGAATGGAGTGTAGTCTGCAGGGAAAAGGTTTTGTTTATGACGGACATACCTGGTCTAACCAACCACTGTATCTGATGCAAACATGTAACTTCAATTTCACAATGTTGCTTAAAAGGGTGTACATGTTTATAGTTTAAGATGACAAAAAATGATGCCTAAATATTTCCATGTATGGTACAGCACTCTGACTGCAACTGAGATTAAAGTTCCATCATCATTTCAAACTTAGATATCTCTGTTTCAGGATAAAACTTTACTGTTACTAAGAACTGCCCTCTTAAAATGAACTGAACTAGGTCATTATGTTCCAAGTAGTGTGTTTGAACAACAAAAACTTATTTTCAAAAAATGTATACAAAAATGTGACATCTCGACTGGAGATGTGAAAATTTATTTTAGTCCTAATTTAAATGTCTCCCTATCAGTTTCTTTCAGAGCTATTTTTCAATGTCATTCAAAAGAGTTCAGTTCTGATTTTAAAACAAAATAAGTTAAAATAATGAGCTGAATAATGGGAATGTTGCATCTTTCAGGTGAAACAGATGACACACCATCAGACTTTTTATAGGCCCTGGGTTCAAACACTAGAATCTATAATCAGGGCTCATTAGTGCACGACATGTCTCATCGGTGAAGGCAAAATTAATACTGAAAGATTAATGCTAGCATTGGAGCAACAGATTTTGCCATCCAGATGACATCGTCTTCAAGGATACCTTGCTGATTTAAGCCCTAAAATCCCAAACTAAATATTGCATTTACAGTAGCACGCTGTGCCAAAACTGAAAGTTATTTTTCAGCCGTTCCCTCAGAAAATATATTTTATACATTATAAGAAAATATATATCAAAGCCAAATCTTAACTCTTCAACAGCTATAATCCTAGACAAAGGAGGAATAGTCAAGATTTGCATTACATTTCCCTACCAACATCCCACCAAAAAATTACTAAAACAAATTTTTTAACCTACTCTTTTTTTCCTATGAAGTTTGATGGGCTGTTGGTTGCATGATCTTAAAACGAAGGACTACCATGTATTATATGTGATTTCCATTTTAAATTAATATATAATAAAGGTACCCTGTCAATCCAGAACAGAATGCATCCATAGACCTCTATGGAGACCCTGTTTTTGGAAGTTCCATTTGTATTGTGTTTGTGTTTGAGCAAATCAGGTGTCACAACCCAAAATTATGATTAGATCAACAATTACAACAACACATCACTTTATTCAATAACTTTATTTATATATTGGTACAGATTAAATAAAGGTTTGATTGTTTGTAAATGATTAGTTTGATTTAATAAAATGTACTACTATATACTACACTTTTGTTGTAAGTATAGCTTCTGTTATAAAGCCTGGAATAGAAGCTCCCATTCTGGGCCTCAGGAGGCCCAGAATGCCAGAGCTCTATAGCTAGCTGCCTTTTAAATATTGGTATAAGTTCAATTTTTTTTATTAAAATAGTTTTTTCACAGATTTTTTTTTCTTCAATCATTATGAGCATATAATAAATACAAATATATCCTTATTGTCCCACAGTGGGGAAATTCTTTTACTTGGGAAATTCTTTTTTTTTTTCAATTGGTCAATCAAATCAACAGTTCTTATGACGTGAAATTTTGTACTTTTGCACTCACGTCAGTAATAGAGAATGATACTTTTTTTCTGTGCTACAATAATACAGCTTTTGTTTTTCCATCCTAAAAAGTAGTATAAAATGTATCACTTTTTTTTAAAAGAGCATATTTGAGCTTACAGTAGTTCATCCCTGAATGCATGAAGATGTCTTTAAAAACACTAAATTTATAGTACCACATTCTGCTCCTGATCAAAAACATTTTTTAGGCAAGACACACAAGGAGAAATGCCACTTATTACAGTTGTGTAATAGTGTGCTGTTGCATTAAGTTGTGTGATCCACAAATGGTGGAGAGTGACACCAGTGTTCACCTAATACAAAAAACCCACATGTTTTATGAATTTCTTTCCCCAGAGAGAGTTTTTAGAAATTGTTAACAGTGTTTCTCAAAAGTTACTGAAAATAGCTAAACATGAGCCAACAAATTAATCAAAAAGTAGGGGAAAAACAGTCACAAATTCCCGTATCAGCAATTTAATATTTGCTCCAACTACCAAGCAGAAACCCAGCAATTGCTTATCAGCTCTGCTGGCCATACTGCACATCATACCTCCCCTGGAGATAAAGGCCCAGCACTTATTCACTGCTGCAGTTGAACACTGTAGCTCGATATGTGTATTGCTTTGTTAAAAGCAGATATAACTATAGTCAATGACTTTCTGCTTTCTGCTTTCTTTCTACACAGTATCTCAGTGAACATTGGCAAACAACATGGTCACACAAAATGGCTCATAATCAAACTTTAATGTAAAGGATCTCAGCTTTTTCACTTGGAAATATTTAAACTGCAAATATACAACATTCCATTTGCATTGACATTACTGGAGTTCCAATCCAGTGGCTAGTATACCACAAACAAACACAAAAATAGTAAAGCAAACTACACAATGGCCGTAAGTGTAATAAACATAAAAAATTACAAAGTGTTTTTGTTTGTTTCGGAGTTTAAATGTTTATTATTATCTGTTAAAAGGTTATCATATTAAAATGGCCTGTTGTCTCAGGATACCACAACTATCCTTTAAACTTACAGTAAGTTTTAAAAACAGCATTCAAACTAATAAAAAAAAAATGTATGTAAACAATGCACAAATTATTTACCGAAAAAATATTTTTCTATATGTAAAAAAAATCCTTTGACATAAGTCAAATTGGAAATGACAAAGTTAATCCCCACCAATCAGTAACAGATTTGAATATATGTGGATTTCTCTGTGGCATTTTATTTCAAATTATTAAAAAAAGAAGTCTTCCTGTTTGTGATTCTGTTCATCTTAAATACTAAACACAAAATGCAAGTTGGGAAGCTGAAATACTTGACAGTGTTTTGGCTGTCGTTTGAAAAGAACCCTCATTTATTACCACTGTGCAGATTGGTTATCCCTTCAACAATAGAGATAAACTGCATGTGTTAGCTAAGTGCTAAGTTCCTATTGTGTTTATCAATACAAATTAAGGTGCATTTGGTGTTTGAACTATTGATAGAATAGAGCCATGTAGTTTTTTTTAAGGTCTTTTTATGTATTCTCATATAGCTGGTCAGAATTGTGATCCTTAACCCCTCTCAAATACTAGGCCCAAATACTAGGTAAATTTACTACACGGATACCAGTGCGATGGGATCAACACAAATGCAACACAATGTTGCAGCAGTGGCACAGTAATAACATTTCACAATCCCATGCTCAATGCACATGCTGTGTCTGCACTGATAACCAATTATGCAGCAGACTTTTATGGTTCTTTTGATTATTCAAGTTGTTATATCAGTCCATCAATTTGTCAGGTGATCATTAAGTATGGAAAAAGAGAGAGAACAGCATGATTGTTAAAGTAAATTAGAAAGTAGCACTGTACCTTACAGCTTTAATGTCAAAACAAAGGATGTAGTTGAAACAACCGTTCTTTAGAATAAATAAATAGATATGACATGATGTCAACATACTCCTTACTTCATGGTCTTAACACGTATGAAAAATATCCTTATAGATTCAAAGATATATCCCATGAAGAAAGTTCTACAAGCAAACTAAAGCTGAAAGTTAAGCTGATAGCACTATGCAGTTTTACCAGCTTATCTTCCGGAAGACATACGTTTACGTTATAACTGCACATCTCTGTATATACGTATATTTACACTGAAAGGAAGCAACCCTGGCTGAGGTCAATCAATTTCATTGTTGCAACAGCACTTTGTGGTAATGAGTATGTAACCAGTGAAAGCCCAGTTCATATTCCCATAAGGTGTAATACATATGCATGGTAAATTTATTTGTTGGTTTTGTCCATTAAAAACTTTCATGGAAAAACAAAACTTGAGGCAGCATGACGCCGTAGGATAACCGTTCCCTTAATGAGAAAAATAAAAGAAACAAGGCCTATCATCATTGGAGGCAAATAAAGAGATATGCAATGAGAATCTGCAGACTTATTATACAACAACCACACAGATTGACTTAAAAATGGGACGCTACATATATTAAATCTTTACAATCATGAAAAACTGACACCTACTGGTGTATACTGTACAAGTCTTCAATGTACTTATTATTGCTACCTAATGGTTATTGTCTTTTTAGAATGTATTCATTTAATGATGAACTTTATATACGTCTTTTGACGGCATGTTAATAACTGCAGTTGTTGCTATGGCAAATTTAATTATTGCTGCTTCACAGGACACATTTCCCAGGACATAGTGGACAGTTGGTGAGAGTGTTTGTCAAAACAGGAATCCTTAACATGACACATCCGATATCAGTGTTATAACCATACAGATTTGCATAGTAAAGGTTCTGTTTAAGTAAAGAAGTATGCTTTATTCCATTAAAGGCTGTCACATTGTTCACAGCACATACACACGTGCTCCAAAACTCTAACAAAGGCAAGAATGGTCATTTAAACCTATAGCAAAGCTAAGATATCCAGGTCTCCTGAGGATGGAGTGTTCCTGGGTAAGGGTATTGTGCTTGGTCTATTGCTCCTGTCAGCCTTATTAGAGGCCCTTAGTGTAGGCTGAGAAAGAAGGATGTGTATCATCGACAACAATGCTGTCGCAATTTTTGGGGGGGGGGGGGGGG
>JAVLVB010000078.1:3311865-3330008 GCA_032876305.1 Orestias chungarensis | reverse complement strand
AGTAACACATCTGGTGAGTTTGTTGCTTGAATGTCCGGAGGTAGCAAAATGTTTCAATCTAAAACCAGATGTCAAGGTAAGCAATCCTTGTGTTGCAATCAAAAATAGAGTAGGATTCCCCTTATAATTTTAGAAAATATGGAATCACCAGAAGATGGTGTGAATAACTAGTCGCTTGACAGCCACTAAAACATCTCACCAGTGATTACAGCCTAAAAATAATATAAAATATTAACACCCTGGCAAAGTGTCTCTTCATATTGGCAAGCCAAGTGGGTTGCTTCAAGCTGTTGCTCTGTGGTATTACTCTTATTAAATCAGAAAAGCCCAAACAACTGTTACACAAGCAAAGAGTAAGCATAGATTATGTAATTATCATCAAACTTTGGAAAAGAGGTAAAATACATCCAAAATGATCAATAGGCTCAATTGTTACTTGGAAGGTTTCCTTTCTTTCAGCTTCCTACCAAAATTTTTGCATGAATACTTCCCTGAGCTTATCAGCACTGATGCCATGTTTTCATTTGCTGCTAAATTTAACTGAGGCTGCATCCCAGGGAGTGAGGGAATGCCAATATCATCAATAACATATAACCTTACAGCTAGACGGGAGCAGCTTAGACAAAGTCTACAGCTTTTGATGCCTCACTGAAGGAGCTCAGTCACCGTGTTTGATCGACCTGGGGGGAGTTTAGATTTCCTCCTTAAATTTCACATTTAAAAGTAAAACATTGTAACCAGTGGTAAAATTTTCCCAGAATGTTTATTTATTTATTTTTTGACCAAAATACTACAGTTTTTTTGTTTCTTTGTTTTATCAGACTAATCATTCCTGGCTTTAGGTTAGTTCAGTTTATAGACTTATTTCTATTTGTCAAAAAGAAAAATGATGAAAGAAAATGATGACATAATCCTTTCTTTCTACTAAATGAAGGGACGTGTTTTTTTTAAGGCAACACTTTAAACAATGCTTTCTTGTTTGACAAAGACGAAAATTTTAAGATATCTTGAGGAATTCTGGATACGTCTGTTGATGTAATTTCCGGACACATGATGGTGCATTGTTTAGTTGTTTAAACAGTTAAAATGCAATTCAAAGTACCATAGGACTGCTGAGGAATCCTAACGTTTAAACTGGTACATAGTTTATGAAGGCATCTTTTTACTGAAATCTGTGCACATAAATGACCACATTTGAAGGAAAATAATGCAGCTTGCAAACCTTAAAATAAATTAAGATAAGATAAGATGTATAGTGCTTGTACAGATTGTACAGTAATGTAAGCAAAAAAACAAAAGTACAACCTTAATTGTGCAATGCATCCAGCTGGTCAGGATTAGCCAAATCAGGGTTAACCGCTCAGTTTTCTTCAAGATCAGTCCAAAGCAATTTATTTCCAAAGGGGTTCTTCAAAGAAGTGACCAAAAACTGTCTTTTTCCAGGACATGTCCACTTTTTACGTCTTGTGTTTTTTTTTATAAATTCAAGAAAATGTCAAATTTTCACTGTTTTTGACTTAAATTGACTTGCAATTTACACATAATACTACGGTAATTGCATCATGTGAATTGGCTATGGAACGTAAGCACCCACGCAGAGGGAACGAAGCAAATAGCACAGTAGCATTGCATACTGAATGCAAAATTGCAGCTTTCTGGTTGAACTGCAAAAAAAAAAAAAATGTCAAAGTATAGCTAGGTCGGAAAAAGCGGGAGCCTTAACGTACAGTGTGCACAGATGGTATTTAGATGTAAGTGTCTAATAAAAGGGTGGAGAAATTAAACTAAGAATAAATGTGTAGATCATTTTTGTTTGTTGAGTAAATATCTTTGTGATACTGTTTTATTATGCATTTTATAGCAATAATTGGTTTTGACAGATAAATATTTTATTTTTTTTTTCTGGAAACTTGGTTTTCTAACAGAGATGAGTTTAGAGTTAGAATATATTTCAATTTATTTATTTAAAAAAGAGAGATATCATTTTGTTACAGATTTTACTTTGTTGCCTTGTACTATTGAAGAATAATAAAGTAGTGTATGTTCAGCAAGCTCTGAAAAGTCTGAATTGTTGTCTCGATCCACCGCCAAGTGTCCTGATTTTTTTGGGGAAATCAAGATATTGTCACATTCCCCTAGGATATCAAAATAAATGTTTTGGAGAACAAATAGACCTTGTGCAAAAACACAGAAGGTGTGTGCTATCAAAGTAGACCTAAAAACCTGACTAGGTTACAACAGTTCTGTCAATAGGAATAGATCAACATTTTTACATTTGGTCATCTTAACTGACCAAGATCAATACATTTTTATTCCAATTGAATGTCAAACATTGTGAAGGATATGGTCTTTTTATTGTGTGTAAATAACTGTTTGAAGCTGTATCTGACTACATTGCTCTTTGTGTCACTTAAACATTTGTGGATAATAGGAAACCGCTATTGTGGGTTTCATTCAGTGCAGTCACTGAGCCTCTCATCATTGTCCTCCATGCCATGCTGGCTTTCTGTCCATCAATTATTAATGCCTATATGTTCTGCTGAAGACAATATAAATTGAAGGATGTGCTGTCTCAGTGTTATGGTTATGATCTGCTTTGTTATGATGTGTTTTGTTATTTATAAGAAACACGTAGAAATTGGCGGGGTGGGGGTGGGTGGATCAGAGACCCTGTTGTAATTGATAACCATATGAAGAAAAAGCCAAAAAGAAGATCTTGTTTTCTTGTTATTGAATTTTTAAATTTTTAAATTTTTTTTTAATTATGTCACCCTTAATAAACATAAGGCTGGTTTTTTAGGTGTTTTATAGTTACAGGTCCATTAAAAGTACTTAATACCTGCAATTGCAGTAGATATCAATGTGATTTTTTTTCTCTACCGAGCATTTTTTCAATGAATCATGTATAAAATAATTAAAAGATTGTCTTTTGTTGCAACACCATAAAGAGGGTAGGGTTTATAAAAATATCCCAGCTAAATCATCAGGGTACAAAACGTTCATAACCACAGCAGACAATGTACATACTTGCTAATTAGGTGTTTGGAAGGGAAAATGGCTTGTCAGGATAAAGACTTTTTCAAATTTAAATCGTAACTGCAAAGGTTTACAAATCTGGCTTACACCAAAGGATAATTATGTGGCCCTGTGATGCAGGAAAGTGTCATGGATGATCTGTAATGCTGTGATGTGAGAGAGCTTTTTTGAGTTTTTGTTGTTTTGTATTGAGTTCATCTGCTGTGGATACAATTGTAAGATAAAAGATATATACTTCTTCTGTTGCCCTCTGCTTGTCAATTTTCATAATCATTTAAGTACACCATAAACAGTATGGTTTTAAAGTCAAGTAAGAGAGTTCTGTTTTTCTAGATTTTTATTGCCTATTAAAATCACAATATGTATGGCTGTTTTAAATGACAGAAGCAGTGAAGAATAAGGTGTTACAAAAAAAAATAAAAAAAAACTTAAAAGAAAGGTGTTTTCTACAGAAGCATTTACACTTTTTTGTGCAACTGGAGAGCTAAACTTTGTTCGGCTCATTTTGTGCAACTTGAATAGCTTACTTTGGCAGTTTTTGTTATTTAGTATCTGAATTAGCTTTTTTCACCCATTTTGAACACATGTCATCAAACTGGCTAGCAAAGGATTTGATCTGGAGCCATCTGTAGTTAACATGTGTCCGCAAAGTTGTTCTACCCTTTCAAACCCTTGGATCCTTAAATCTTGTTTTGTTGTAGAACGTGCTGGATTTTGGAATCTAGGGAACATTTTGGATAATTCTGCATTGGGGTAAGGATCAAGTGTTCCATTCAAAAACCGATATTAAGAGCAGAAAACTCAAATTATTCTCATGAGGAGTTAAAAAATGCCAAAGACAATGTAAGATATCAACAGAAATAACGATTGTGCTAATAACAAAACCATTGACCAGAAACTGGCTACAGATCTTAGATTGGTGCCTTGAACCCTTGTTTACCAGTTATATTTTTTGCTTACAATTCGGACCTTTGTAAGTTTTAATGTTCAATAGGTGTACAGCAGACTGTTTACTTACATATGTGTACAAATATTCTTAGTCTTCTTCTTTAGTGGGAAAACCCTTTACCCTAACATATTTTCCTAAACCTAAATTGAAATACAAGTCCCTGCTTGGTGTTTCGTTGTTTTTTTAAGCATACAGCTTGAATAAATGCATATGCTTCAACCAATGGTTTGCCCGTTAACAACACTCACAGCTGAATGTGAGTAAGACCTTGTGCCAACCTGTAACAACTCTTCATGCAAGTCATATTTCCGCTGCAAACAGTGGAAATGATCTAAAAGCTGTTTATATGTTTTTTTTTCTTTTTAATTCAATCTTTAATTCATTCAGGTTTTACTCCTATGAATCTTTTAAGGATAACATCTTTGTTGAACCCAAAGACATGTCTGGATGATATTTGGGGCGTTAAATGTTTCAGTAAAACTGGGAGTGTTACAACACCCACAGTCCCTCAAGCTGCAACACCCTTGGGAGATATATATCAGTAAGATAAGAAAGGGATTGAAAGCTTGTTTCTTGGTTTCAACTTTAAGACAGACAAACATCAAAGCTCCATCTCAGCAGAGTAACTTCCAAATCTGAGGTGGCCAACTGGAGCCTTAGCTTTTTAGGAAAAATGTCCGATTATTGGTTGTAGAAGGCTAACTCTACAGGTTTGCAAACATGTCTCAACTATGTAATGGCTCCACAAATGAAACTGTTATTTTAGTTATTCGACTCAAAGCTGCAGGGAAACACAGCTTTACTGTATCCTCTTCCTCAAGATGAAACCCCACACTCTGTTGCCAGTGCTGTTGCCTTGGAAACCTGGTCACTCTCGCTCTTTTACCCACACTCTTCACCGCTTGCTTCATTAAGTGCGTTGCTGCTAGCAATTAGAATAAAACTGGCGGCAGGACTGACTGTCTTGAAATGCAGTCTCAAATTAAATATTTTCACACAGCAATGTTTCTTCTAGGTACATGTGCAATCTAGTATAATAAACCATGCACCTTGGACCAGCATCCTTCTAATGTACAGCACTATGGTTGCTATAACAATAAATGTCTAAAGAACCTATGTCAGTTATTAGAAGAAACAGAAACGAAGAAGAAACAGATCCCGGCTGACTTCTTATGATTTGTTCTTTTAAAAGTACTTCAAGCTTGAATAAACAAAATATGCTGCAAACATTGTAATTTTAATCTGAGATTAAAATCCTCCAGACAGATTTCAAGTGAGTCAATTGCATAGGCTTCCATTCCTATACAAACCTTTTCAGCTCTACTGTTTCAAAGATTCAAGATTTTTGTCCTGTAAGTGCATATTTAAAACAGCAATTTAGCTTTTTATGTTGCTTATATGACAGCGAATTCCTGTGGTGGGGTCTTTAAGTTCCCTTTGAAACAAGATGTAGATAATAAGAGTATCTTGGAAGATTTTGCTTTGGTTATCTGGGTTTTTCGAAGTCATATTTGTAATCCTATGTAAGCTTTAAAATCAAAGAAATTGCTAAAATATTATCTCTTTCAGTAGTGTGGCACTTGACCACAGTAAAAGTTTAGTCTGAAAGCATATTTTTACAATGCATGTATGTGTGGTTTCGACCACACTTTATTCTTTTTAAATTTCTTTTTAACAGATGAAATCAGATTTTTAGAACCTCAGTTTAATGTTGTAAATATGATTAATAATATGAATATCATTTACATACATTGGGACATTAAGTCGTTGGCCCTCTGACTCACCCAAATTTAAATTTCTTCATTTCATTTGTTTTAGTTTGCCCAAACAGGTGAGCTGGCCATTGCTGCATTCCAGCTGTAAAATGAAATACTCATGATGTGAGGTTTTCTTTGAAGGGTATTCCAGTGAAGTGGGACGATTAGGCTCATATAAAATATCATAAATAATTTAATCTTGCCCAGCAGCTTGCCTTACATATATGTTTCTAAAAATAGACAAGAGAGCACACCGTGTAAGTGTGGGGTCCCTGAAGGCAGTCATTGTGTCGACCTAATTGTCTTCACCACAATCATTTACAACACTATTGCTTCTCACCTCTGTTCACTCGATGAAATCTGGTTACCATCATAATAAAACAAAAATATACACAGAGAGGAAAAACTAATGAAAAGTGAAAATATGTCCCAATAAAAACACAACATTTGGTTATGATATTACAGAAAACAAACTGCTGGTTTACTTTACTGATAAATGTTAATGTTAATAAACATTGGGAACATTTTTAAATTTATTTATAAAAAAAATTTGTATCAAATGTTGGTAAAATACTGATTTGAGATGAGAACGGGTCTCCTCCTTTTTTGTAGACAACAGTTTTAAATTATACAGTTACCTGACCAGATTTTAAAGAACCTCCTTCACAGAAGAATTGGTAACCGGTAAGTCAGTCCCATCAACAATATTTTTAATGTCAGTATGTTGTCTTATAACTTCAGTTCACAGGAGAGGATGAGTTTATTTAATTAGGAGAGCATTCTTCTTGTCATGTACTGCAAGCTAGGTGTAGCCATGTTTAGTGTTCTGACATTTGGAAAATAATTGGTCATGGATCAAATAATAATTTCTGTCATGCAGAGGTAAGTTTTGCCAAAACCTAATTTTAAATCCTCTTGTCAGCAAAACACTTTTGAGCCTTCCAGCCGCTATTTGGGTATCAACAGCAGCATATAGACAAAAGTGTGGTTTCATCCTTTAAGTTTACAAGAAAAGGCTACCATGCTGTATTCATTTCTATTTTAGTTATTGTGCAGTTGAAAGAAGAACATTTGCTTAACAAGTTTAATAATTAATTTGATATTGTAATTTTAAGATTGGGTATAATTATTCATTGTTTATAGGCAGAACAAACCCTAGATAGTTCTTCAAGACAAAACAAGTGTCCTTAACATGTTTTCAGACTGTGTGAGGAAGACTAAATACTTATAGAGATTACACTTAAATATACACTTACATTACACTTTTGCTGCAAAGTAACAGTGGCAATCGCGCAACTGTAATGTAGGTATCCAAATTCAGTTTTGGGTCATTAAGTATTTTTTATATTTTTTATGTAGTGATTGTTTACTTTCAATTCTAATTTGATCATCTTTCTTTAGAATCAGAATTAGAATCACTAATTGCTGTTGCCAGAAAAAAAAAAGTAGATTTCAATTACAGATTAATCAATTTAATCTAAATATTACTTGTATTTATGATTCATTTTCAAGGATTGGTCCATATTTGTCCTAGGAAAAGGGAAACAAAAAATGTTGTGCTTTGTTTACTTGAGAAGTCAGAACTTGGATTTCACACCTGAGTTAACAGTGTTCTAGTGAACATACTCAGAGTTACCAGGACGCCAATATGGTGATGCCCTTATAGCCATTGTTCATATTATCAAACATGCACATTGTTTTAAGTTTTACTTTCCACATTAACACCGCAAGCACCAATTTGTCTACATTTTGTTGCTTTTTTACACAGATATTTTTTAAGAATATGTTTCTGTATTTCTTCCCCTTCCTTTCCCTGATCAGAAATGTACCTCTACTACCAGTCCATTAGTGCTTCCTGACATTTTCTTCCTTGACATTCGGCTGGATAGCTCAAGTGGTATGTTGCCTGACTTCCAATTGGAAGGTCAGGGGTTCAAATCCATGGCAAAAATACACCACAGCATCCAGTGTGGGTCCTTATGCAAGACCCTTTGCGCTACAGCCTACCTGGGGCCACAAATGGCTGCCTCAGTGTAATTACACCCAAACAAATTCCTAGTATGTCCTGTATGTACCTGGCAAATAAAAACTGATTTAATTAATTATAGTTTTTTTTTAGGGGTGTGTCCCCATAGACCCATTAAAACATACTGTAGATTTTTACAGACACCCATTTCTTCACCCATTTTCATTTTATTTTCTTTGTTTTACGCATAAAGCCTCCAAACATAAGAGAAAAGATTACAAATTCTTGGTGTACAGTAGTATCTACTTTAGCTTAAAATCACTAGAATATCCATGAAATATATTTAAAAAAAAGGATTTTCCACCCCTGCACCGTTTTACATTTTGTATTATGATCGTAAGCATAATTTCATCTGGATTTTATTTGATTGACCAACACAAAGTAGCACATAATTCTAAAACAGACATTTTAGAATACCAAATTATGCAACAACATTCATAACATTCATATGTTATCACCTCCACTTATTCCTTTACAGCAGAACCCCCCTTCATTGCAGTCACAGCTGTTTATCTTTTTTAGTTCAATTCTCTCACCTTTGGTCGGCTACTCTTCTTTGTAAATAACTTAGACTCACTCTCATTCCGTGACCATATATAAAGAGGAATTTCTGAATCTTGCCACATAACCACAATTGGACTTAGATATGGCATTTGACCTAGCCTTTCCCTCATGTAAGTATGTTTGTTTTTATCTAAACTATTCCAATAGAGCTTTTGCTGTGTCTTAATGCTGCTGTGGTGCTGGAAGGTAGCCTTTTGTCTCAAGTTTAAGTCTTACTAACCCTAGAATTATTTTCTATTGGAGATCGTATTTTCAGTTTTATTTTTCTTGAGTTGTTACATAGTATATTGTTGGGTTCCATCTTGAGAATCAAGCTGATTTTGGTATAATGGGTGGGAGTCTACAGGAGTAGCCATTTAGCAACATTGCAGAGTCTATGAGAGACCTGACACTCATGCCTCTGACAAAATTTCCATAGAGTAAACTTGCCTTTAGAGTTTTCTCTAACAGACAAACCTTGTTATTCCAAATCCTTACCCTTTTAACCTGCTTTAACCTTTAAAGACGTTAAAGTATGAAAGAAACATGTCAAGCATCCAAAGTCAAAGAAGAAGACCCAGACACAGCAGAGGCTTTGCCTGTCCAGAGAACAGACCAACCACTTCTACTCTGGAACCTCCAGTGCACCAGCGACTTTTTGCCCTGTTTTTGTTCACGTGTTTTTCCATGTGTTCCTGCTTTTAAACAGTGCCTAGTATTAACTGACCATGAAACATTTCATTTCAAAGTATAACTGATGTTTTAGTCAAAACTAGGTTAACATAAACTCTAGGTTGCTATGGAACAATTTATATATTGTTCAATGTTTTTTTTTATTATTTTGATTTAGTTTTGAGTCATGTAAGTCTGGCCAGTGTGAATCAAGTAAGTCTGGGCAGTGATTTGATTGCATCATTTGATTCCAACTTCCGAACATATACATGCTCCTTTTGAGCTGCACAGCTTATATATGTCTGATTATTGTCAGCTGTTTTGAAGCTAGATCGGCCTCGTATGACTTTATGGCCTTAGCCAGTTTATAGCCATTCTTAGAGATCATCATCCCTAGATTCTGTAAGTACCCTACACATCTCCCACAGGCAGGTGTGCACTAACAGTGTTGCCCATTGGTGTTATCATCATCAGTTGACTACAAGGTATCTTTTGTATATTTTGTATTTTTCTTTACGTCTTTAAAATTCACCAGGTAGTTGTCCTATGCTGTTGTTTATTTCTTTTATTATCTGTTGATTGGGTATGTTTCTTTTCTCCATAATATATGAGTTGAGGTTTTGTTTTTGTAGTTAGTTGTCTGATTATTCATTGGCAGTTAGGTATACAGTTTATAAACTAAATGTACTGGCTGTGAGTTTAAAATTTATTTTGCTAAATAATTTTCTCTTAAAAGAGAAGTGTTTATTTTTATCGTGATATGTGAGTCCGTGTCAAAATTTAGCGTTTTCTATTTCCTGTTTGACGAGGCTCATGCTTTTTTTTCCCATATGTTGCCATTACTTGGTATTGCTACATCCACCTAAACAACTGTCCATTTTGTCTGTCTGAATCTGGAATTCCCACATGATTTTAGGTCGGTCATTCTCCACTACGTTTGGGGGTATTTGCCACTTTGATCTCAGGACTTCCAGGCAATAGTCTGAACAGATGATTCTGGACACTAGGCCCGTCACTTGGTTACAGTGTTGCATGTAGCTATCCCTTCCAGCATCTTGCACCATGTTGTTACGTGCTGGTCTGTCTCAGCTCCTACACCTTGATTCTTTTCTGGCATGCTATATTTACCGTCTTTTGCTCTGGTTTTTAGGTTTTTAGGGCCTGTTCCTTGCCTTACAGACTGGATTGCAATTTCTTAAGAACCAGAACCCTCAGTAACTAGGCAAGGTTTTTTTACTGAACGTGAGTGCACATGGCTGGAAATAACGCTGATCACTCAGCTGTTCCACAGACAGCTATAATTCACTAAATGTCTACTCATTTAATTCTCAAGTCGCCGCTTAACTTTATTTATGATGTTTTTTAATAAGAAGTGATGTAAGCAGAGTATTACAATTTTTCAGCCCTAGCAGCTTAAACATTAAGATCCAATCTTAAAGTTTATCAACAAATTGCCAGTAAATAGTCTTGAGAAATGTTGAGTCATTTGATGTGAGGATAAATGCTTATCAAACATTTTATTTATTGTATTCATATCAACGTTTAAGTGTTGGTAGGCTTCTAGAACAGTTTAAAATAAGCAACGGTTTTGTACTTTCTGTCTTTGGTGCCTCTCTCCAGTGGTTGTTAAGTGAGAGGCAAGGTGCACCATGGATGAATTGACAGTCCACAACATTGCAACACAAAGACACACAGGTAAAACATGCATTCACACTCATAACTAAGGATAGTTTGTAGGCACCAATTTACCCAACAGTTGTGTTTTAGAACAGAGTAAGAGAGACAGATTACCCAGACATGAGGCTGTGCATACCCAGGTAGAAGACGTAAACTCCATGCAACTTGAGAAATAGGCTACAGGTAGTTACAATGTTTCTTAAATAAAAGACTACAATTTCTAACCTGGTTTTACCATTTCAGGATTAAGAACCTTAATCAACTTTATTAATGTACAGAACAAATGTATTTATTATCATATCCTAGAATGTGAATACAGTAACAAACATTGTTGTTTGATTATTTCAGATTACCTTAAAAATGTGACTGAACATTGACATAATTGTTTTACAAATCAAAGTAATAATAAGGAGCCATCAAATACGTTGATTTGCGAAGAGCAATTATTTCTAAGTATGCTTGTGCAGCAAACAGTCGATATATCTATCTATTTAGTATTTGTTGGAAGCCTTTATTTTTGAAGTACACCTGTTCTAGCTATTTTATCTTGTTTACTGGTCTCCACTTGCGTTTTTTGTAAAACATTCCACTTGAAAAAAATTAAAGAAAAAACTCTAAAGATGCATTTTAATAGGTTTTGAAATAAAAAAATGTATTCATTAACCCTTATTATTTAACCCTTTTGCAAGTACCAATTCAACAGTATTGTCTTCAGGACACGTTGTAGATGATCTTTTATTGCACGTGTGTGTAGTGTGTAGACGTGTTAGGTGTGGGGTTTTATAGAAATAACTTACTTCAGTTTACATCTAAGTGGTAAGAATTTTTTTATTTATTATGTTGCCTGTATGTTGTGGTTAAACTAAAAAATATTTTTCAAACTATCAAGTCGGAAGTTGTTTAGGCACAAAACCACCTTCTGTTGGATATTATTGATTATATATATATATTCATATTAGCTACAATAATTTTGTCTATCGATTTTTTTTAAACTTTGATACACAGACTTATCATTCATGTCTGCACTCAGTCTAATTTGACCAAGCCCACAAACTCACTGTTGGCACCTGATTCCTTGCCCTTATAACCAAGCCTGTTTCCCCAGTCTAGCAGCCAGATAATGAAAAACTCTTAGTGAGTAAATGTCAGGTGTTTCCTGTCGGTTTTTCCAGTTAGGTTTCCTGGATTTTTCTGTCTTGCCGTGTCCTCTGGATACATAGCTATTTCTGCTTATCTGTACATTGACCTGTTTCTGATTTTGGATTTTGATCACACCAAACCCTCTTTGTTTGTTCTGCTTTCACAGTACAACCCTTTTTCTGCTAACTAACCATCCTCGCTGCCAAGCACCTGCATTTTCGGAGATTGGATTTTGTAAATAAATCCTTATTTAATTTATCTGAGCTCTGAAGAATATCGGGGTCCTTCTGCCATGGCTCAACTCGTAATACAAATATAAATAATATCCATTATAAAAAAAAAAACATCCATTAAATTTAGAAGCAGTTTTATGCTTATAAAACTTTAAATATTATGTGTTACAAGCAAATATTGCCTTGTTAATTAGTCAGGTTAACTGCTCAGGTGGTTTGAGTGTTCGTCTGGGCACATAATTATGATTTGTAAGTTTAAAAATTTAACAAATTTAAATTTAACAGATTTAATAGATTTCTGAAATATGAACTCAATTAAACACTGTAAATAAAATTGCGTCAACAAAAATAGTTGTGTTAATATTAAAATGACTATTAACATCTAGGTTAGGTTACGTGTAGGTTAGATACCCTCACTGCCTTATAACACCAGAAGGTACGCTTGCTGAATGCTTTCAATGGGGTTCAGCCAACTATTTGGATTTACATTAGCCTTAATACATATACACTTTCCTACAAGCTAGCGTACATACAGTAAAAACAAAGATATCTTCTTGTCATAAACTCGCATAAGTGTACATGCTTTAACAAATCTGACTTATTGTAAAAAAATGGTGAAAGCAAATATACAAATATGTAAATACGTTACCTGCATAACTGTTATTTACCAGGTAGTCTGTACAATTCTCCCCCATTTAACACTTTCCAATGTCGTGATTGCATTAAACTACATTTGTAGAAGTTTTATAATCCAACCTTGACTAGCAAGAATGTAGATGTATAGTTGCATTTTGCAGAGCTAAATTGTAACCATATTGTAAGTAGAACTACAATACTTCAAAAGTTCAAATGGGAACAAAAATATCAAAGTTCCATTAGTTAAAAATTTTATTTAAAATAAAACATTCTCATCCAAAGCTTTACAAGTTTAGATGGACACACCAGAACCAAAAGCCTAACCTTACTCCTTGGCATAGCAGAAATGTTTGCATAAGACTGTCATAAACCCTTCGTTTTGCTCAGTTGTTTTGGATTAGAAGGGCATTGACAAGAGGCAATGGAATCTCCGATTTTCAGACCTTTAGTGTAAGGTTTCAGAGAGTGTACTGACCAAAGAGAAGTAATTGTTTTTGACCAGTAAAATGACTGGATCTGTGCAAATGTATGAATAAAGGTTAAATAAAAACAACAGAAAGTTTGAAAAAGAAAAATGGAAAAGACTTCAAATTAACATATTTCTAAGACAGCAAAATATAAAGATATAAGAACTCAAATAAGCAATCAAAAATAAATACTTAGTACTCAGCCAAACAACATGCAAGCCTCCAGGCTAGGTTTTAATTTCAGTTGGCTGCTGAATAAGGAAATGAAAACATGTATTTGTAGCCTGTCAGATACCTATGTGGCTTTGCAGAAAGATGAGTCATGCATGTACCATTTTATGATGCTTTACCGCACCATTTACGCCGACTCGCTTCAGGTGGCGACACACTCACCTGTGGTGGTCTGCTCTTTTCAGCCGCTCACACAGTCAGGCCGGCACAGGGACAAGTGTTGCTGCGGAGTGAAAGCAACTATTCAAGTGGAAGTAATGGGGACTCTTCTGTGAAAAGTTAGATTTGTCTAAAAAGACAAAGCCTTGAACACTTCTAGGCCAGTAAGGATACACATTTGCAGCAAAGGGAAAAAAAAGCAACCCAGAGTATTCAAGAAGCTTCCCTTGGAACTGCAAACAAGGTCAGGCAGCTCAAATGGGAGAGCTGGCAGCATAACCGCAAGGCCGACAGAGAGGGCAGGTCTGATCATTGAGAGGGAGAATGAGAGGAAGCAGTAAACAAGGGAGCTCTAAACAAAAGGGAGAGAGGAAAAAACAGCACAAAGACCAACAGTTACACAAGTTTTTCTTTTGAGATACTTTTGTTTGTCTTCAGCCTTTTTACTTAGAGATTCTAATCTGTGGTTTATTATTGCAGCATTTATAAAGTTAATGACACAAAATGATTCCTATTGCTAATTTAATAACGGTTTAAAATCCTTAATACATAATCGCTGTTTCTTTATCAGTTTTGTAAACCAGAATAAAATATCTTCAAGAGTTTCGCTTTTAACACATATTTTGCTAATGCGTGGAGAGTGTAAGGGGCTGCAGCTTTAGATAAATTTAATCTATACCACACAGAAAACAGATTTTCTTCCATTCATTTTGACTCGATTAATGTAAACCCTTTGAACAGTCCCAAGACTCGTCATAATTACCCTTCCCTCTGTGACAATATCAGGGAAACAAAACGCCAGAGTTAAACCCTCAATTAAGCAAATGTTTTAACAGAGCTGCTGCTGGATTAAAACAAATTCTAAACTAATATAGGGGCTGCACAGTGTTGCAGTGGATAGCACTGTTGCCATGCAGCAAGAAGGCTCTGGGTTTGATTACACCTTGGGTCTTAGGGCCTTTCTGCAAGGAGTTTGCATGTTCTCCCTGTGCATGTGTGGGTTCTCTCCGGGTACTCCGGCTTCCTCCCACAATAGAAACTAATTAAATGTTGTGATATGTTATTTTGAATTTATTGTGACATTTTCTTATCTATTACTGGTCAGAGTTTTGTGAATCTTCCTTAATAACGTAAAAGCAACAATACTTGTTTTCTCCCAGTCCTGTGAGCAACTCATTGGTCTATCAAATATCTGATTAAATGTTCACAAGCCAAGTTAAATGTTTTACCAAAGAATGTTTAAGATATTGCAAATATTTGAAATGATATTTACGCCCTTTAAACATTTAAAAATATTTTGTGGCGTGTTTCAAATGCAAAATTCAATACATGTTATTGCTATTCGGTATATATAAAAAAATAAAAATAAAAAAAAACAAAAAAAAACTATTGTCAGGGGAAATGTTACTACAAATACCTCGGGGTCCACATAGACAATAAACTGGACTGGTCTAAGAACACACACACTGTCTACAAAAAGGGTCAGAGCAGACTGTACTTCCTCAGGAAGCTCAGATCATTCAACGTCTGCAGGACCATGCTGCAGATGTTCTACCACTCTGTGGTCGCCAGCGCCATCTTCTACGATGTCGTGTGCTGTGGCAGCCGGCTGAGGACGGCTGACACCAACAGACTCAACAAGCTCATCAGGAGAGCTGGCTCTGTTCCTTGACTGGAACTGGAGTCTGTGGTGGAGGTGTCAGAGAGGAGGATGCTGAGGAAGCTGCTCAGCATCAAGGACAACACCTCCCACCCCCTACATGCCACGCTGACGGCCTGTCAGAGCACCTTCAGCCGGAGACTGAGACTACCGAGAATCACCACAGAACACTACAGGAGGTCTTTCTTACCTGTGGCAATCAAACTGTACAATTCCTCTTCCATCTGCAGGAGGGATAAATAGTAGTGTGGTTATTGTTATATGGTGATTGGGTACTGTACTGTGTTGTATGTGAGATGAGTGTGTCGTGTTAATTGTTAATTGATACTCTGTAACCCTGGCAAAAAAATTTCCTCCGGGATCATTAAACTCTATCTTATCTTATCTTATCTTATCTTATCTTATCTTATCTTATGTGGTTATGGGTCTAGGTAACTGTTTTTTCTCCTCCTGCAGTCCTGGGTTCCTCCTTAGGGGGCGTGCAGGAATTCTGCTGCTCCATGCTGCCGTGCCTGAGTGCTAATCAGAGCCGGCTCACGGCATAAGCGAACTAAGCGACGGCTTACGGCCCCAAAGGCCACAAGGGGGCCTCCAGGAGCAGTTTTAAAAAAAGTATGTTTTTCTTTTTGTTTTTTGTTTTTTCCATGTAGAATTGGTGATGTCCTTATTATCACAAATATTGTATTGTACAAAAACACAATTTCAGCAGAGTTCTGCTGGTGTAAACCTAGTGAGTCTGACTGCCTCTGCTCTAGGGGGCTAAAGAAGCTTCACTGCACCTGTATGGAAAGCTGTTTCATTCAAAAAAAAAAAAAAAAAATTTAATGAAATAAATTAAGATCCCCATGAAATAAAATTTAATAAATATTGTGGAAAAATTTAAATAAACAAAGTATTTTTTTATCTCCTTTAAATGTCAATTTTAATTGTTATTTCATGGGCATATTATTTTATTCCCTGAAATATTTATTCATTTAATTTGGAATGAACCGGCTTTCCCTACACCGGTGCCTCCTGCCAAGAAAAACAAAGTTTAGCTGGCTTCCGCCTCATGCATATCGAAAACACAGGTGGTTAGGCGAAACAATGTCGCAAAAAAAGACATATCCGTCAGGGGCAGAGAAAGGAAACAAGAAGAAAGAAGAAGAGGAGATAAATGCTGAGATAAAGGTATGTTTGAATCTTGGCTTGCATGGTGGGCTAATGTTTAACGAAGAGATTATCAAGTAATTAGCTAGCTAGTTCGTCAGCTTTTAGCTAGCTAGTCAAAAACAAGATAAGTTAATTTCTTATCGGTAACTTAAACCACATTAACATGTTGGTATTTGTGTATCTTTAACTTTTTTTGTTGTTTCTGGGGTGAGCTCTGTGTATTTTTCTTCTTTTTCTGGGGGGGGGTTGCTAATGTTTAATAGAAAACGTTAATGTCGCCGCTAAAGGGGGGGGGGGTGTAAAAGCAAAACACCGTTTACAATTCTTAAATTATCTTATTCAGTTTTATTTTTTAATTTTTTGAAGCAAGCAACTTTTCAATTATTACATTACATCTAACATGGGAAGGTTTTGTTGGTTCAACATAGGGAAACTCCTCAAACAGCATGAAAACTCTCAAGATCATTGTAGTAACATGTTGAAATGGATGGAATCTAGCTTGCATGCGTGAGTTCATGTAAATATTCATATTTGTTTATTTATTAAACCATTTGTGTTACCTTGTTTCAGCTATCTTTATTTATATCATGGGTGATATATTTTTTTAATTTTATTCTGTTTTTGTACAATTGAATTTTTTATTTTTATATGTCTAATTGTTGCATGTTTTTGTTCTTCTTGCACTGAACATTTCTGTTGCACTTTTTTTTAATCAAAATGTTGGAATTTTCTATAAATTAAACCCAGGCCATTCCTGTAGGTAGATGTGTTACCCTTTAAGATCAAAAACCATGTGTGGCACCCTTGACATGATTCATCATTCATTCATTAATATTATTGCATTGGTATTACTTATGTTTCTGATTATTTTACCTTTGGAGATAAAGCAAAGGCATAATTTCAACATGTAACACATATGTGTGTAAAGACATGTCAGGCTGTCAATAGAAGGTAAACAACACTTCTAGAGGTGCATTGAGTTTATTGTAGGTGTGTTAATGATCAACAAGCAACATTGACGGAAATAGAGGGCCCCAAAATCAAATTCGGCTTAGGGCCCCATGGAGGTTTGGGCCGGCCCTGGCGCTAATAATCCACAAGTGCGTGTGATCACACACACCTGTGTTCCATGTCACCACCAGCAGTATAAGAGGAGCGTGGTACCAGTCCATCTTTGTCTGATTGTTAATCAGATTGTTGGTAAAATGGCAAGCCTTCCTTTGATGGAAATTCTTTACCTTGACCACCTGAGTTACACTTTGTGTTTTCCTCCAAGTGCAAACCAGCCAAGGACCCAAAATCGACATAACTCTTCACCCATTTGGACAGCATTCTCTAGACTGGTACCGCTCTTCAGTGTTACGGTCCAACCAGTAAATCAGAAGGACAAAGGCATATATATAAAAAAAAAAAATCCAAAAACATTCTAACAATAGACTTTAAACGACAAATCCCAACAATACAGCAAAAATGGGCCAAAATGAAAATCAACTAAGACATACCTTAACTCAGCATAACAAACCAAAAAAACTGACCTCACGTAATGAGCACACAGGGGAGTTTATACACAAAGGCTAGCCTATACAAACGAGGCGGGGTGGGAGAGAAGACAAAGACAAACAATGCACAAACATAAATAATTCAAAACATTTAGACTTTAACACAACTATAAAACAAAACAACCTAACACCAAAAATGTTTTAGCAGTTATGCCATTAGTAGAGAGAGAGGAGGAATCTTCATCAAATCCCCTGCTTCCAGTAGCCTGATGGTTTGTTCAACTTCCTGGTTTGCCTTATAACCAA
>JAVLVB010000078.1:3283251-3311765 GCA_032876305.1 Orestias chungarensis | reverse complement strand
TAATACTAACACTGGGGAAAACATGGAGGAACCTCCACATTCAGCAAAACTCTGCACACCTGGTCCGCCCTTAGTCTCCTGGTCAGTCTCCTGGATTCCATCTACATAAAACAGCATCTGCCTTGACAATGCTGGATGCCCATCAATCTACAAGAGTAAGCTGTTATCCTCCAACTATATAGTTCCCTGTATTTACACCCATCTAACCATCTGTTTCTGCCTGTAAAGCCTCCTGGATAGCCCTACAGTTAACTTATCAATAAAATAGATAACCTGATTTATTGTCTCCTGTGAGTTTTCTGCATGTGGGTCCAGAACATAAAACAAAATATGACAAATATGTGGCTAACAGCCCAACTTATTTAATACACATCAAAGTCTTTGGAAATATGCTCACACCTAAACAGATAAACAAAAAATTATGTAATTATGAGTTTTTTAAATTTTGCCAAGACCCCGCTATAGCTTATACTTTTTTTTTTTGGTGTGGGCTGATAGGGTCACCTATCTTAAGTTTTTTGCAGCCTTAAACAGATTTACTTTAGGATTGGCCTGTACTTTCCTTTGTTTTCAAATACATTTAATCCACTTGACCCAATAAAAGAATCTTCTCAGCTTGGTATATCCATTGTGGGAATGCTGTACTGAGAATGCAGAGTTAAATTTCAACTCCAACTTGGGTTTACGTGTAATGGCCCTTTACCATTTGTGCCCACTCAGTGCAGCTCAATTCAGCTCTAAATGGTTAAAGATTATTTTACATAGAACCTACTTCACTGGGGCAAGCGTGCTGAATATTTCTAAAATGCAACATAAGAAGACTGTCACTGGTTGTCTACTGGATGGAATCAAATTTTGCATAGCAAGCGTGACACCCTAGCAATAATACAACCCATCATATGCAAAAACTCTCAATAGCAACCGAACAGGCTTTTGAGACTGCTAAGGACAAAGGCAGAATTATCAACATAGCTTCAACTTCCTTTAAACATTGTTGTGTTGTCGTTTGTCCCATTTACTGGTCGAATTGTATTACTTTTTGGAATCTGGGACTGCCCACATGGGGTACATTGGTATATACGGTGACCCTAGTGACTAGAGCTCTGTTGGTTAGTTGTAATCCAAACTATTTAAACTGTGTTGTACAGTTAGCCCTGGTTAGTACCATAGTACCTTTATTTCTTCAACATATCAGTTACACTTGCATAAAAAAATATTACTTCATGCAACATGATGGAATAAAAAAAGACTTGAATAAACACCATAAAGTATTATGCCTTTTCAGCTGGTGATGGTCTCACTGCACAGAAGGTTGTTTTTAAAGCAAGACTGCAACTTCAACAAGAAATCAGTGTCAATAGAAATATAAAACATAATGCCATACCAATTTTTATTTTCACTCAATTATTTATTTGTCAAGAATCAGTTTATTTATATAGCGCCAATTTGCAACAGATGTCGTCTCCAGGCACTTTACAAGAAAATCAATTGAAATCATTGATGCAACATTACAAATCAGTTTGAAGAAGTTTCCAATCTAAGGATCCCCAGCACATTAAATTGAGTCATTGACTTGCAGCATTCACTCAAATGTTTATCTTGAAACAGCTAGTTCCTACTAAGATCAAGGTCAGAATGAGATAAACCATCCTCACCTCCATGTTTTATTGAATAAACTACAAATAGCCTGACCAGTTCAACCCATAGGTTATTTTGTTCCTATTGCTTTTGTAGTGGAGTCTTCTTTTCTTTGTAGATTTGTCCGTATATATGTTTATAAAAAAATTGTGTTCTAGTTACATGTGACTTCAAAATAGAAGAATCCTTTTAAAGAAAAGCTCTACCAAGCTTTTTAGTTAGACAACTTTATCTACTTTGCTGTAAGGACAGTGTTGTCCAGTATAAATACAAACTGTATGCTGCAGTCAAAATACATCCAACTACACAGTATGTTTGGCTGCTGCTGGAATGATTGAAGCCAATAGGTGGAGGGGATGTAGAACAAAATTTGCATTTTTGCACTTAATTTTTTTTCTATTGTTTTCTCATTCGTCTTAACACTTTTTTGGCTGTGTTTGATGAGTATAATTCTAAACTCAAATAAGAACAAAACAGGATGATACAGGGCTAGTCTTGTAAAAACTCTTAGTCTACAGATGTCAAACATTTGTCCTTGACGGCCAGTCTTGCAGTCTTTAGAGTTGTCTTTCTGTCAAAACATCTAAATCATATTAGTCAGTCATTAGGAGAAATGTGTTGAACTAGAGGTGTATTGGACATTGGGCAAATTAAGTGTTTGAAGGACTTGAGTTCTACACCCCTTTCATAGAGCTTCATAGATTTTGGAGCAAAATACTTGATTGAACAGAGTCTAATGATGTCTAAGCGTTGTGTTATTTTCTAGAAGCTAACCCTGGTTTAACCACCTTACAACTTTATCCATGCTGTTAGTTCTCTAACATTATTTTGAAAATCTTTGAGGTTTTCACAAATCCGGTATACTTAAACCAAGATCAAAATACAGAAATGGGGACTTTACTATATGATATGTCATCTGAAAACGTTTTGGTCGCAGTACATTTTATTTTGGAGGATTGGAATGATCCAGAATAATTACACATGAGTGCCATACTTTACAGATTTATTTCTAGAAAAATACATAAATAATGCATTTTTTATTTTCATTTTAATACAATGCAAAAATTTAAACAAAATAATAATGGACTGCTGTAGTTTTATGGTATATCAATGAGTGTGCCGATTACCAAAAACACATATTGAAACTTTGCTGAGTGGTGTGATGAGTACTTAGCTTACAACTTATTGCATGTTTTAATCAAAATGAAGGACTGTTAATCATTAGATGAGATTCTTCAAACTCTCCTAATTTACATACGTTATCTTGGTATCAAATAATAAAAGTTGTTTGAATAAAGTGTTGTGAGCTGGCATGCAACTCTTCTAGAAATAACTTTTAAACCTAACAAAATAAAAGTCATGTCACTATCTTAAAATGTTTCTCAGATACATTGCTGCTCTGCGTCTAATTTTCTGAGGCTGCACATCTAACTGTGTATCCTTATTAGACATATTTTTTAAGTCCTTTACTACTTGAAGATGTAGGCAAATATGGAATGAGATCATCATTTTAGCTTGCAAAATAATTATATTAGCACTATTGACTATAAAAAAAAACAATTTCCCCCCCATGATATCAATGTATGTGTATAAAACCGTGGCAATGAAGTTCTAAAATGTACATTTCCTTAGGCAATATTATCTAACAGTACTCCATTTAGCAGCATGGAATTTAGTTGCATCGATAACATCCTTAGGGTTTGTATTGTATCCTAATTAAAGCTATCATTTCACAAAAGTGTGGAGATTCTAATGGTCTATGGCTTTATTGACACATTAAAACTTCATCAGAATGAACAGTGTGTCTCACAAATAAATCATTTCATGTTGGAACCCTACACTGTTTTTGTATAACTTATTGTAAAATAACACTTGTTCTCATTGCTAAAATTAAATTTGCACTATTACATGAGATTTTCACTACTACAAATTAATAAGACAACCCTGTTTTCATTCATGTAAGCCTTTTGAAGGTCCAACATTTCTCTAAGAAATCCTACATTTCTCTCTCACACACCTGCTGGCTCAAAGGGTCAGGGCTGACAAGTTAATACATTTCAGGTGATGTAATTGAAGTTTGCCACCAGCTGGTTGTGGTGTAGCCTGGCAGAGTAGAGAGAAAAGCCGCCGGCAATTGGGCAGAACAGGTGACGGTGCTTCAGTGCTGTTGGCCATGGCTCACAACAAGCCCCCTTGTATGTGGAGAGGCACTTGTGCCTACAGGCTTTGTGGGTACATAATGGCTCTTGCATTAAAATAAAAAGAAAAGAACGAGCACTTCATTGACTATTAATTTGAATCTGAATATACTCTAAAAAGGAAACAAGACTAACCTATTTAGCATCAGCTGTTTGATCATTTAAATTAGAAAGAGAGGAGAGACAAAAATTCTGTTTTTTTTTGTTTTTTTTTGTACAACCAGTTTTTGCTGACTGTGGGACCCAATTTTCACTTAGCCTAAAGCAAACCACCCACACTCCAAAATACAAATGGGCATTTTACAATCAGGATTTGGTTTTCAATCTGGCCCATTTGTTTTTTTGTCATACCTATAAGTCAAATAAACGTGTCTTGTGAAAACAAGATATCATTGTTCTATAGGTGACTCTGTGGTCAAATAAATATAAGCAGAGTTACAGTTGAATATCAGGCAATTTACAGTTTTACATACAATCATGCCTGAATCTATGTATGGTTTAGTTTGAAATAAGGTAATGTTACAATTGTCCCATGGTTACATATAATAATTGCAGGAATTGAATTAATTATTTTGTTGTTGTGTACACGTGTAGTTTAGTGGTGTGCCATAGTCAACCATTAACGGTGTTCTAGCACTACTGGTTTAGAAGGACAATTTTTCATGAAATTCTATGTATATATACAGGTATATTACAAAGGCTTCAACCTTACATCTCTACCATTAGCATTCTAAATTGTACTGACTGTTTACTCAATGTTAAACTTCTGATGGAGACTCAGCCTGATCTAGTGCATTGATATTGATGTTAAGATCTATATGGGTGACCATGTCAAGTCCAGCAAATCTCTTAACATTTTTACATGCTGTTGTGAATTCAGAAATTATATTTAGGGGTTTTAGAAAGGACCTGTATCTATAACTTTAAGAATAATATCTCTTGATGACTTATCTTGGACACCCCTTTTGAAATTAATCAAATTTAAACAATTCAATCTCATGAATAATTCAAAGAAAATTCATTTGTAAAATACACAGACATATTACCATGTCTGGCATTACATTTTAAATAAGTGGTGACAGGATGATGTATTCTTTTTCATTTAGAGATACACAACGGCATCCTTTTTCAGGTTAAACGTCTTCATATTTGACACTTATCAGACTCTGGATTTAAACTAAAATGTTAATATATTATTATTTATAAAAACTTATTTTTTGTCTTACTAGAGACAGAACTTTAGATATATTTTTAAAACATAAAATTGTACATTTTTGTTTGTTTCAGTGTTTGAGTTTAAAAGAAGATTGTGTTCAATGAGAAAGTTCTCAAATGTGTGACTAAAATAAACAAACAAAACCAAGAAAAACCAAGAAGGTGCATTTCAAAAACATTTATCACGCAACCACTCTAAAGTTAAAAGGGATGACAGCAGGCTAATGTTCAGAGCATTTTTCTTCACACTTGTTTTTGCGTTTTTTAAGTACTCATTTTATTAGTCATTAGTCAACTTTATTACTCATTTAAGCTTCCTCAGACAGGGGGACATACAATATGAGAGGAAAAAAAGGGAACCATTACCAAACAGTACTAAAGGGAAAAGCTGAAGGGTGAGCATCTCACATTCACTTGCTGCCGAAAACACTGTTTAACTTTAAGCAATTTCTGCAACTCCCAGAATATGAGATCGATCACTGCATTTAAACACCATGGCACTTTGGTGCTGGTGGGTGAAGGCCAACACCTTATATGCTTCCTTAAGAGAAAGCATGGCACGGTATTCAGTAGAAGCAAGTGTCTGTTCAAAGGCAAGTCAATAAACAGTTGCTTGGGGCAGCATGATTGTTTGTCAAGTGCAATTACAGAATAAAAAAATAAACAATCTTGAGACTCAAGTAATCTAGTTTTGAAGCATATAGATATGTAATAGATAATAAAAGGTAAATATAAATGAATAGAAGACACCATAAGAGTCAGAATTGAGCTCTTACAAAAGCATGAAAAGAAGTGAGAAAGCATATGTGTGCTTGTGTAAACAGAAACAAGTTATACACTTAAGGGCTAAACTTAAGAAGGCACTTCGAAAAAGAAAACAAGATTGTACCTTAATGCCCTTTTTTGCAGAGCTATATATATGTATTAGCAACAGTTAATATTCCCGGATAGGTTGCCTGATAAAGAAAACAACTTATATCTGCTACAATCTTAAAAGACTTGTAGAAAACAACAAACCCTGGGAGCAATAGAGTTGGATGTGGAAAGAAAGATTTGTACTACTTTATAATTTCACACTAAAATATGAAGTAGGTTATTCATATTATCGGGATTATTACAGTTGTATCCAAATATTATGAATTTCAAAGAGTTAAAGGGCATATTCATTTTACGTTTTTGCATCTTTTCCACTGCTTTGGTTTTAGGTTTTAAATTTAATATTCAAATCATGTCTATATTTTTCTTTCATTTGCAGATTCAAAGTCTAGAAATATTTAACAAAGCCGGAAAATCTTAAAAGAAAATGAGTAAACTGCAGTCTGGGCAGTGGTTAAAAGTTAAACAAATACTGAAACTGTGCACAGAACTTCAAATTTTAGTATTAAAAGCGTAACAGATTAGGGAAAAAAAAGTGATGTGAAACAAAAGTGTCACACTCAGATGTAAGCTCATAGGACGAAGATGTATAGTATTTTGTAATTACAAGAAATTTGCACAGTGAGAAAAAAAAAATAATGAAAAACTCTAATCAGGAATTAAAAATGTTCCATGGTAAACCTACTCTTTTTTGGAATATGTCACAAAGGTTATTATCTAATGCTGTATTAAAAACAGAAATATTCGGAAAGCATGAAGTGCAATTTCTTGTGTTTATGATTAGTATTGAATGTAAGCTTCACCATTGAGGTTTTTAACGACACCACCAAAAATCATAGGTGGGGGGTGCTTAACACACCATGCTTTATTTGCTACTTACAGACTTGTGTTACTTGTTATTGGTCACGAACATGAACATTTTAAATAAAACATATGGCTTTTAATACCATTTCCATTGGAAAACGAGATTCCACACCACGGTCAGTGCAGACAAGTTTTGCTGGAAGCCTACAAGAGAGAAAGAGAGAATGATCTACTCTGTGCAGCACAAATGTTCTTTGAAGTTAAAATCTTGGATGGATTCTTAAGTAGCAACAGAGCATGTGGGGTTAGTGTCAGAACATGTACAGTTTTCAGATTATAGTTACCAGTGAAAAGCTAGCATCAAACCTGCTTTTTGTCCACAAACTTCCAAAAGCAATGGGGACATTAAAAAAATCTCTTATGTTCTGCTTATTTCCTTCTCCAAAAATGGTTTACTTTGAACAGTGTTGATGTTGGTTAATCTAAAATAATTTGCATAATAATGCGAAGACGTCCTGTAAACTATGAGGGTTTTTGATTTTACAGCTTTGCAGTTATGGTCACTTTGGTGCATTTATCACACTTGCACAACAGGTAGAACTTTCTCAAAACTGTTGAGTACAAGCTTCAAAACCTAGTTGCTAACTTGCAAAGTGTGTCATTTGCGTAGAATTAATTGTTAATTCTTCTTACATGAACACAGTAAGTGTTGGCATCATCCATGAAAGGTCCTGACGTCATGTTTATAAATAGGACTGTAAAATCGCTTTGCCTTGATTTAATTTTGGAAGTTTTTTGTGAAAGTGTTTTACCATTCAAAAAAGTCAAATTATAACTACCTGAGGTCCTTTTCACAGCCATTGATGGGATGCCACATCTCAATTGTGTTCAGTGATGACTATACTATATGCCACTGTAGCTGTACTAGCCGTTTCTCTACAAAGCTTACTAACCAAAATGGTATATAAATATCAGTTTGTTTTCTGAATTAAATTGTAGAGGGAAGATAGTCGGGAATTATTTACATTCTCTTAAAGTGAAGAATATGTTTGGTGAGAAGAGTGGACTTTCCTATTCTACAATATATCAATATCCTATCTTGAGAGTTAAAACAAGCTTTTATGTTCCTTACATTTAATAATTCATATAACCTTGTCTTTATTGTTTTCAGAATTAAGTTGCATATGAATTTTACTAGTGTTTTTAAAGTAACAAGAGCTGTATTACTGTGATAATATCATGATCTGTGTTTTTTTTCTCTGCTAGTTTGCTGTTTAATTTGTTGTAGATCTCTTGTTTTACTTTCTTGTCATTAGTTATTGTTTTCTTTAGTTTATTTTCTATTTTGGTTTAGTCTTTGTTTTTGTTCTTTTCTGTGTTCTCCAGTTCCCCTTGCTCTGTCTCTCTTCCTCTCTGTGTTTTCCTTCAGCACCTTGTCTGTTGCCTTACCTCTCTTGTTGCCCGGTTCTCCTTGTGTCCGTTGCCTTTCCTCGTCTCCAAGCTCCATCTCCTGCCATTTCCTCATCATATCCCAGTAAGCCTTCCCTCTGCTTGTTGGTTCTCTTAGCTGGTTCTCTCTCCTTCATCGTTCTTCTTCGTTCCCCGTCTCAGTTATTTCCTTAGCGTTTAGTTTACCCGTAGGTTCTAGTTTTTCTCGTGCTCCTCGTTGCCATTGTTTATTAGGTTGTTCTTGTCTCTTACTTTCTCCGCCCGTGATTATCCACTGCTTATTTTATCAGTTCCTTTGTTATGTTCATTAAAATTGTCCCTTGTTTATCCTTAATTTGTTTCACTTCCCGTCCGCGTTATTTTCGGTCTCAATTCATGTTCTGTTCAGTTATATTTGGTCAATAAATTCTTCTTCTTTACGCAAATCCACCTTTACCCCGACCTGACAGATAAGAGGAAAACTAGGTACCTATCAACTTCCGAGTCTGTTCATAGTTATGCCTAGTGTACTGAATGCAATGCAGAAATGGCTTCTGGGTATTTGACAGAGAAAAAGGTTTGAACATTTGAAGAGTTTCATTTTGTTTAACCAAAAAAGTGAGCAAAAGCTTGTTAGGGAGTTTTTCCTGTGGAATATTAGCTTTCCTTCCGTTAGTGCTTGTAATAGTCCTTTAAGTGCCAAGTTTGCAGCCCAATCATCTGACACTTAAAACTAATCAGCTGCCTCATATAATCCATCAACCTTTTTCAGAGGCCTTTAGGTGATGGAGTAATTGGCTGTGGTTCACTTTTCTTTCAAGAGAAAGATGTTGGTTCCTCTTTGTTAAGCATGTCTGCTTCTCTCTCGGGGGTATTTTTGGTTTAGGTACAGAAACACCCAGTGACATTTCCACTGCAGTGTGTTGACTTCGCTTTGCAGTGAGACCCAACTGTCATCTTGAGCAGATCCAGATAATTGATTGGCTCATTATCCCAACGGCATATTTTCTCAGTTTGAGCCTTAACTTTATTTGGTCGCAATAACCCATTATTTCACCAGGGGTTTTGTTGCAGAATTAATTTGTGAGTGCTCACCAATTTAATAAGTAACATACTGCAAAACTGATTTTTTTTCTATTGCAATGAAGGGTTTGAGAGTGACTAAGAAAACAATGCTAGTTATAACTGATGGTTATATCAACATGGATTAAATATCCTCAGGGTTGTTATGATTCAAATTTCTGATTCTGAATATTTTATCCAACATTAATAGATGACATCTTATATACTTAAGATGTTACCCCGACATTTATTGCACGGCATCTTTGTCTAAAACATATTGATGCTGTAGCCTGAGACGGCTAAAAGTTATATTTGATATGTAATTGTGCCACCTACATCTTTACTGTCTAGAGATCATTAACTTATTCTGAATACTATGAACAGCTGATGTCTGTCCTTGACGTGACAAGATGTAAGTGGAACTGATAGGACCCATCTCTTCCAGAACAAAAAGTGTGGACAGAAAATTTTGGTCGAACAAGTCTTATAAGATGCAACTAAAAGGGCACCGACTTGTTGGAAGGGAGATGAGCAAAAGGGTGGAAGGGGGTTGGTGCACACATAGCTCAATGAATGTCAAACCCTTGCAGCTTTGCCTATTCACTGCTTGATAATTGGTCATCTATCCACCCTCCTGTGATCACCACTTTAGTTCCAGCTCCGTGGCTCGGTCATTTATTTCTGGACTCATTGATGCTGCTTGTTTGTTTCCAGTTGTGTAGTCCACTGTTTACTTCTGCTTCTATTATCAGGAATGCATTTCTGTTGTTATGGTTAGTGTTTTGACTGGTTTCAGGGAGTTTGCTTTCGTTTGTTCCTGCTGCAACCATTTTTTGCCTGACTTAATTCATTGTCTATAGCAGTAACGTATTGCTTTGGTAATATTTTGATTTGGAAATATTTTCCTCTGGCTAGAAGCATGAGCTGATATACCAGCTCATGTAAAGTCAGTTCTTTTTTTAGGTTAACAAAAAAATAAAAAATCATGTCAGTGTAAGGCAAACATTTGAAATGAACTTTTATCAACATATTTTAGATATTTCTATTTCTTATGTATTGATATATATGCAGCTGGCACAATACAGATGTACATTGAGTCCAACATCTTTATTTGTTACATTGAATGCAACCCAGGGTGCACAGTAGGATCATAGAAGGATGAGTCAACTCGGTGCACGCACACAGTGAGAAAGAACTAAGCAGCAGCTTAGATAGTGCCGAACAATTGTGTTGATTTGGAGATCTACCAGAGTAATATCCTAAGGCCATGTAAAGAATTCTGTCAAGAATAAACTATGAACTGCTGGGATGTATTGTTTCTAGAACACCTTTGGAAGTCTTTCTGCTCAGTGCACTCCACTAATGTTTATTTGCCCAAAACAACGTTCATGTACTTGCTGTTTCGCATATTGTTTAGTATACTGTCAAACACAAAAACGAAAAATAATAGCTTTGCTTTTATTATAACTACATTTTTACTAAGTTTTTTTTAAAATTATTTTTATTTTTTAATAGGGGAACTTTTAGTTTTGACTAAATTTGGTTAAAACTATTTTAGAAGAGGTAATAGTTGGATAAATATTAGCCCCCCTTAAAAGAAACACAAAATAAAGAATTATTGAATAAATGTATTGCAGTCAAAGTTCATCTAGAAGGTGATGTAAACTGTTACCGAACCTATTTACAAATCAAACATAGAACTCTTAGGAAAGTTTGAAAAAGCTTTGTTAGCTGGTAAAATATGTAAGATGATTGGCAGCTTCTTCTGGGATTCAGATTTCAGTTCAGACTGTAAAAAAGGGAGAACACGTGTAACTGGAAGGACATAATAGATGTTAAATAAGAACAGGAAGTTAATTTTAACCTAAGAAAAATACTTTCCAAGGAGATTTCATTGGAGAATCAGATTTTGAGTATCTGGAATGACCTGACATGTAACAGATGAGGATTAAATTCTGGAGATTGTTACAACTGTAGGTCTGTATAAAGGTGAACACTCTACACTGCAAAACAGGAAGCAGGGCAGGTAGGTTCACAAAAACCAATCCAATGTTAGGTTTTCACCATGCAGAAGTGAGAGGTCACCCCAAAGCTCAGCAATAATTTTAGTGGATAGGACAGAAGAGTTTTAACATCCATAATGGTAATCATTGTCCAAATACATGGATAAAAAGTGCAGGACACGACAAAACACATGAAAACTGATTGGGTAGCATTGAGTTAGGGCAGAAGTTTATACAGACAGCAGCCAGTAAGAGTAGGAGGGGCAGAACAGATGAGCTACATAAACAGGAGAATGGGGAAAACATGTCTGAAACGGTTAAAAGCCAGATAAACGCTTATATTGTTATAAGCCAAGAAAGGTAAATAAATTTCTAAGTTGCTTTTTTTCTATTTTAGTGTTACTTCACTTTTTCCTATTGTTTTTTTTTTTTGTGTTTGGGAATTGTTTTATACTATTGGACCAAAAGAAGCTAAAACTAATAATTAATATTAAAAACAATGAGTGAAAGCTAAGTAGCTAACTAAACTCTCAGCTAGAGTAAAACTTTGATTACGTTTTTTTTTTTTTGATTTATCATTGTAAATCTAATCTTCAGATTTTTAGTTTGTTTTGTTTTATCTATTATTTTTTCTCCTTTGAATCTTACCTATATTGCAGTTTGATTTCTCATGTATTTTAATTCCTCCCTCAGTAAATATACTTTAGGGATTTAATAAGTTCTCTGGTTAAGCTTTGTCCTTGTTCCATTGTTACTTAACATTAAGGTCTTGTATTGCTCAGTGTTACCATGGAGTACATGCCTAAGCAGTGAGCTTCATTTTATTACATTTTTTTATTATTACTATCTAGCTCCATCAGTCTCTTTCAACCTTTTTTGCATTTGCACCTACTTATGCACACAAATTTTGATATTCCCGGAATGAGAAGGAATTTCTTTGCTCTTGAAGGTTTTGCCGAATGAGTGAAAACCTAATGTGTCTAAAAAGAAATGTATAACTGGAACATTAACTTTTATGCATACAATTTTCACTGCTGGATTACTGTTTAACCTTGAACAAACTGCAGCATGCTTTTAGTGTGAAAAAATTTTCTGTTAAAAGAAAGTTCATGCTTTACCTTCAAGTTTAAATTTTCTAGAGGTAAACAGCATTGTATTCTTTTTACTATGTAATATTTAATTTAGTCCAACCAGGAATCTGAATTAGGTAATCACCTCGGCACTGATCAGTTTATTACACAGAAATCAGAAAATAAAAAATTAAATCTCTCTCTCTCTATTCATTTTTAATATCAGTTATTATTATTTTTTTCTGTTTCCAATTGATATGTATTTTTCTCTTGCATGTCAATTAAATAAAAAGAATAAAAACATTAGAAACCACAGGGCTTATGCAAAATACATAATTCTTGTCATGCGTTTTGTCATAATTTCAAACATGATATACTTCTATGTTCAAAAGAATTTTGTTCAAGGAAAAATAAATACATTTTGAACATTTAATTATGTATATAGCTTCTTCCTGGATAATTTATAGTAACAGTGTGACTCTTAACCATGTTGATGTTAATGGAGTTTTTTATTTAGTCTCTTTAGACTCCACATTATCAAAGGTAAAACTTTGCTTTTCCACAAAGAGCAAAACTTTGTTTAATTTGGTTTGACATTTTGCATTTTGTGTGCTCTCTCTTATATTTTACATGTGCTGATAACATAGATGATATTACCATAAGGAAAATGCAAAATAAATATTTGCTCCAGCCAACTCACACCATTAGTTTACAAGGTCAGAGAGCTTTGTTTTGTCTGGGTAAAAATTGGGGCCCACAGTATCATGCAAATTAAATTGACAAGAAATTCACAAGCTAATGAAACAGACAAAGGATCTAATCACTTGTTATCTAAAACTTTGCCCACAGTAACAAAAAATAAAAATGAAAACGGCGTCCATTTTTGCCTTCTCGGTTTCTTTGAGCTATAATGAAGTCTCTCGTTCTGTCGAGTGATCTCACTTTAAGACTGTTTCTTCCCCCCCCTGCTAATTAGACTTCACACCCTCTCACTGTCTATCTTGTCTATTTAAAGGTTTCTCATTCTTCTTGTCACACGATGTCTAGTTTGTCTAGTACTCATCAAATAAAAGTCTCACTCTTTTTTAATATCAATTCCTAGCTAAATAAATGCCACCTCAGTCACATCTGTTCTGAACCATAAAATCCAAAAATTGCCATCTCCCTCTCCTGTTCCTTTTTTTTTCAGGATTCTCGCTCCTTCTTCAAAACACCTCTCACCTCAGTTCTCATCCAAAAGAAGGCTTCCTGCTTGTTTATTTCCCTGCTCCAAGTTTTTCTTTTTTTATTGCTGATTCCTTTAGATGTTTTAGGTCTCGACATCTCGTCTGTTTCCTATAACACAGCTGAATGTTCTGGTTGCCTCTGAGGAGGTCTCTTTTGTTGCCCCAGACATATGGGACGCAAATCTGTTCAACAAAGAAAGCTGAAGCCTCACTTTCTTTTTGAAAGTTTATTTTTTTCCTTTCCTGAAATTTCAACCCTGCATAGGTGATTTAAAGGCAGTTTTCTGACAGCATAATGTCACATAAAATTGTATAATTGCAACTATTGTCGTTACTAATTTAGCTCATTTAGAATTAATAATGCCTGGGAACAGGATCCTATTCCATGGCCGGTTGTTTAACACAGCAGTGAAGTTAGCAGAGCTCCATAGAGCTCAATTTTTTAAGAATCACAACATTTTATCTGCACAAACTCTGCTATCGCATAAGCAACGACAGAAAAGAAAATCCTTATATGCACACAGACTTTCACATAAAGAGCAGGCAGATTTGTCAAAAACACAAACAAGTTGTCTGGATTTTATTTTAAATACCAGCAATATAATCCGAAAATCATCCAAGGTAACAAATGTACATTTTTGAGATTGTACAAAAATATTCATATTGCTCAATATAAGTAACTTGAATTGTTAGCTTCAATTTTTAAAATATTTTTAGGGGATGTTATCCTATAGACCAACACATAGCACCACTAACCTGAGATATGAAAGAAATGAAATCATACATTATTATCATTATTGTTTTTAAGAAATTAAAATCCTACAAGTGTAATGTACCTATGAATTATACCTGTTCATCTGCAACTACAGATGCAAGTCTTGAAGGCAGGGGTCTGCTTGCAGTGTCTTTGGTCAAGCTAAAGAAAAACATTGCTACATAGTTGTACAAAAATGAAATGGCTTGTTTTATTATCAATTTGAAGTGGGGGAAAAAAAGAAGGATTTTTTATTCATTTTTAATTATTATTATTATTAGTAATGTATGTATGTATGTACTTTTTGTTTTATATTAAACACATTTCTTCTGAATGGAATATTTTAAGTTTTTGGAAAATATTTTTGGGAAATTATTAAAAAAATGTCCCATTGAATAAAGAGTAAGTATCTATGCATGCCTTGTATTGTTTTACCTCCATTTCCAAGTTATGCACGATTTTGAGGTAAACCTATACTGACATAGATGTGTGATAGCCTGCCTCTTTTTGTTATATAGCAGAACACATTTTTTTTAATAGTACTATCATCTATTGTGAATAACATGTTTGTTAAAAATAAAAGAGGTATTTCTTTATTTAAGTCTGAATAAAGTTCAAAAGAATTTGCTCTATTTACATGAACGCATACCTTATACAATTTAGACACATCGATTAACCTAACAGTAAATGTGGGAGGAAGTACAGATAAAATGCTTAATCCACACAGAAACCTTCAGGTTTTATTTAAACAACAAAGCCAGTGAGTTTCATTTGGTACCAGTATGTCACTGGTTTAGTAATGTATAAACAAAAAGTGCAAAATCTATAATATTCGTCATTACTTTGAACCAGTTTCATTCATGATTTTTACTCATACTGTGCAGGTGTAAGAAGGCATCTGAATGGGAGGGCCAGAGGAGGGGCTGCATTTTATACTGCAGTCAAAATGTAATATTAGGTTGTGGGACCTGCTCACAATCTTTAACCTTGCTGTTTATCTCCTACTGAGCAACAAGTGTTTCAGAAACGTTCTGCAGTCTGTCTGACTGCCAAGATAGAAGTGGAACTTTACATTCATTTCCTAAAGATTTAACCTGAGCTAGTTGTATGGATACTCCAACATAAAGCTAAATACAAGCTGGTGTGTTGAAAGTTGAACAGTTGGAGATGATGCTCTCCAAACACTAAGTGGCACCAGCTAATGAGTTTTGTAAAAAAAAAAAATCTGCATTGACTTTGAGGGGGATGAATCTTTACTAAGAATTCAGTGTTTGCTTGGATTCACTTCCAAGTGATCCTGAAACTCTGTCAAACGAGCAAGATGTCCTATAATAAACGCATATTTTTCCCTAAGCAAAAGGATCATATAGCAAAATATTGGTTTTTAAGCTACAAGCCAAAAAAGAGACAGTTATTTAACTAATAATGTAGTATTCTTTAAAAAAATGTTTTTTCTTAATATCAGATGAGTGTATATAGTGTATTTTATATTTGTTCTCTTCAACAACAAGCAAACCAGCTGCTCTTGGCTTTGCAATGAATTGGATAAGAACAGGTAAATTTTCTGATCTTTACCAATTTGAGTAAGGTTGCATTTACACTGGTTGTATACTGCAATATGTGCTCCTAGAACATGTTACAAAATGGGGGGGGAGGGGAAATGACATAATTGAATCTGAGAGGTTTCTCTTGATCCACTTTCAGTTTTAGTTTAATGTATAAGGGGGAAAATCTTTAGTAGGAGGTCAGAAGCAGTTACTGAGCAGGTAATACTGAAATCAATACATAACATATCTGTTCTTTTAATCCAAGTGTAGAATAATGTGTGCATTCCATGACAACCGTGCAATAAATAAATAGCGTTAAAGATTTGAAGACTATAGTTGCTTTCCATAGGTCTTATTTGCATATATTTTCTTGATAGACATTTTGGAGATCAGCTAACTTTTAATCAGCTAGAAGCCCATTTTAAATTTAATGTGCTGGCAGAGTCCTAAGGATGGCATGTTTACTTTTTTCTTTTTTGGCTTGATATCAGGAGGAATACATCTGAATGCTTTTGGTTTAGCTGCTTGTGAGGTATTTACTATTTCACATAGAGCATTGGTTCGACATCATCCAAATAGCTGTTCCTTTGCCAAATAATCTTATACCATATTACTTTTGATGTGGGGAACCCAGCTTTACATGTGCTTAGCCCTATCCCTTCCATGTTTGTGCATACATGCTATACCTTTTGGAAAACATATAACAGATGCTGTAGGGCTCCCCCCTGTAATACCCAAGACCACAGATATGTCATTAACAAATTAAACAGCCTTCACAATCTCAACTATTTCAGGTCTGTTTCAAAGAGTTCTGGAAAATCTCAAGCTAAATCTTTCAGTAGGATAAATGCACTATGTTCTTCATGTTTACTGTGAGACATTTCCAAAACACTGTATAGTCCCTCTATTATCTGACTTTTTTATATGTGTAAGACATGGCATTTAAGTGTAAATTCTGTCACCTTAGTTCGTTTTAACATCATTGGAATTGATGTAGCAAACAATGTTGAAGAGTACCTGCTTGTCGAATTAGTTCCTTTTTTGTCAAGGTTTGATGTTCAGTCTTAGAAATTGTCTCTCTATGGTGCAAATATTTTTTTTTACTCTCAAAATAAGACACAATTACACTCCTGAGGAAACCTGTGCTTCCCCCTGTGCTCTTGTAGAAGGAAGCCATTTCTTGCTTTATCTGGCCCTCATACTAACAGACAAGAAGATTTGACAAGGATGGCAGGTTTCTGCCTCTTAACCCTGCAACTTCGGAAGCCAATTACTTAAGTTTTTGCTTCAACCTCTTCTCACAAGAAAGGATTGAATAAAACCTTCTCACAACCCTCTTATCATATGGTAGTTATGTACCATGCTTCATATGTTTTTACATGCCAAGTATTCTTCACATCATTTATTTTTTTTTATTTTGAAGTGCATTCTAATCTTCCATTGCAATAAGCATTCTACAAGGATCCTTCTAAGGAGTAGCTTGTTTCTTTGCTGCTCAAATGTGCCAACAGGGAACATTTACTCAGAGATTCTTTGCAGTGTTTGGGTAAGACTTTGGATGCTGGTGACAAATCAAATGCATGTCTGTAGGAGTGTGAGAGGAAAGCAATACAGCCAATCATGCAAAGCTGTGCTACCTTGCTGCCAAAATGAGATTCATATCAAGAGTGAAAGGCACTGTGTTTGTTTTTGAAAAAAAACTGTGACTCTATAGTACAACTAGACTTATACAAAAATAAACAAAACCTTCAAGTAAAACCTTAAAGAACGGAAATTATTGACAAATTATGATACTGAAAATTCAGAATGGATATATAAAATAACAGCAAGAGGCATAAACATGGAACAAAAGAGGACTGAACTCTGAATTGTAAATGTCCCTTTTCTGTTCAGTGCAGGTTCTTACAGGCAGAGAAAATGTTTGCAAAGTTCGACAGACTGGGAATATTTACCTCCCGTTGAACTTTTAGTTGTAGGACAAAAAAAATTACACAACCCATAATCTTTGTATTTTGAAGTAACAAACCATAATACATTACTAATGTAGCAAAATAAATGCACTGTTTTTGCAGTGTACATTTATATTCTGTACTCTTCAATAGTGAGATTACTAAACGTTTGTAAGTAGATTTTTGTTTGTGTCATTCTTTTGTTTGAACTGCAAGTTTAAAAAAATGAACACTGGTGTTTGCAGCACTATAATGAGATGCTCTACCTTAAGGTCTTGGAACTTTTCGGAAAAGTAAACTTAAAATGAGCACTTTCTCATTCTTTTTTTATGTGTGTGTGTGTGTGTGTGTGTGTGTGTGTGTGTGCGTGTGTGTGTGTGTGTGTGTGTGTGTGTTGGCGTGTGTCTGGCTAAGCCAGGAGGGAGGCATTGGAATAACGGAGGAGGAAGAGGAGGTAGCATTTCATCCATCTGTGTCTTTTAGTATTGTAGCAGGATGTCTCACATGTTTTCTGGGATTATTTAAGAGAATTGTGGTTGTGCCTGAAGCAAACTGCTCATATTTATTAGAAGTGTCGAACTTGTTCTCTAAATGTGACGATTTACTCATTGTTTGGCATCTAATGTATAAATCAAATGTACTTAAGACTAAAAGCAATTTAATCAGTGCTCATTTTGTTTTAACACTCTGTGGTCATATGATTTGGCACAGATTGTACCAGTATCACAATGAAACCACTTTTGTCTTAATTCCTTGTGGCAGAGATTTAACAAGACATCTGAAACATTCCTCAGCAATTTAGTCCATTTAAACATGATTACGTTGATACGTCATGTAGTTGCAGCAGACTTGTCAGCTGTATATCCAGGATGTGTATCTCCTGTTTTACCATATTCCAAAGTTCATCTGTTGAGGCACAGAGGAGTAGAATATCATGTTCAAGAACTGAGTTTGGGCAGATCTGAGTGATGTGATATGACCCATTATTGTGCTGGAACTAGCCGCAATGGTAGACTGCGGTCACAAAGAGAAGGACAAGGTCAGTAACAGGAGCTGGTGGAATGGATTGTTTAAACAGCAAGATTTGCTACAAAAGAGCCAGTGTCTTCCAAAGTTGTTGACTTTTCAGCAATCCCTTACACTGGACATGCATGTAATGACAGACTACATGAAAAACTCCAGCGGTGCTCTCTGGTCATCTGCCACTGCTGACTCTGGTTTGAGAAGACAGAAAATGTAAAAAGAAACAAAGGAACTGATGTAGATACACTTTCTGTTTGAAAATAGAAGTCAATACCAAAAAAGGGAGAATGATGAGTTACACGAAGTACCATCTCAGTCAATTACCTCCTCTAGGAGGTTGTCATATGAATATGAATGTTAGAGTTGTGCACACACCTTTTTGACAGCGATCTTACTCCAAATTGTCACAGACCACAAAATATCAGACCTGGTGTAACGTCTATGAAGGGACAAACACCGCATGAAAACACTTTTCTGTTGACATAACAACAATACATGTAAACTGGATAATAAAAGCAGACTTTTATATAATTCTAGATTTTATGTTGATCACAAAAATGTTTAGGGGCCTAAATCCATTCCCTAATTTACTCTGTGTTGCAATGTAATACTGTGCAGGATTTTCCCACTAGACAACTCGTAAGGTAAAATTATTTTTCTTTTAATCAATGAGGCATATTTTGATCTTACTGTAGGTATGGAAAAGCTCCTTATACTTATTTTATTAATTAATGTTTAAACATTTATAAATTGGTGACTGTGACAATGACTGTTTTTTTTAATCCAATATTTTTAAGCATTTTATTAATTATTATTTTTTTCAAGCTTTGAAAGTCGTATAAGTCAATGTTTCAGGTACTGCTCCTTCCAAACCTAGAAGAAAGAAAGAGGAGGGAAAAAGTATGGTTTTATTTAGTTGTGAGCAAAGTCAGTTTGCCTCCTGACCATTTTGTATTTTTTGCAGTTGTAGTTTTTTGTAACCATTTTTTTCAGCTACAAAAGGGAGATGTCTGCCATAGTACATTTCCTCCTGTAAATGTTTTGCACTAGCATATACAATCAGTACCTAAAACTAATTTAGTATAATCTTCTTTATTAGTCTACTGGTAGGAAATGTTATAATTTGTAGGGGTTACGGCTAATGCTTAGAACCAGAATTGACTGAAAAAAATCTTATAAATAATAAGCAGTAAAGTTGTATGCAAGATACAACTAATTCTGGAACCTGTAGTTTTGCCACGACTCACTGTTAAAAAAATAAAAGAGACAGTTGCAAAAGAAATGTCAAAATAAGTTTACCAGTCCAAAAAAAAAACGGTTTATATTGTTGGGGTGTTGGCCACTCCAATATTGTGAAACCTTCCTGGTTCAATAGGTAGGTGGTTGGTTGAGATCACACAACCTAAGAATAAAGTCTTGGACATGTAAAAGTTAGTGTTTTTTGTTTCACAAATAGGTTGTTCTGTAGAAATTAGGAACGTTTCTTATAAAAAATCAGTGTGTCATCGCAGTATTGCACTGGACAGTGTGCATTTTATCAGACAGCATAGCCCCCTTAAAAAATAAATTGAATAGTCATAGAAGGTTAGCTCCTCGGTTCAATTAAGAAGGAGAACACCAGGAAAGTGAAGAGAAATTAGCACTCTTCCCTTCTAGAGGAGTCCTTGTCAGCCTAATAAACAAAATCTGCTAATGTATAAAAGACCCTTTGCCAAGTTAGATCTGTCATTAATAATAGAAAATAAGGATAATTCTAGGTTTCTTTTTAGTACAGTTGCCTAATTTACAAGAAGGGACAGAGTCATCCATTCCCCCAGGCCTTCTTTATGGATAAAACTGAATCTATTAAGACAAAAATTGTTGGCATCACTCCAAACATGATTACTACTTCTTCAGTAAACGATGAAGCGCTGCCTGTAGCTCTAGAGGTTGATCACTGTGTGGACTGTTTTTATACAGTTGAGTTTTCTGAGCTATCGAAATTATTGACTTCATCTAAACATTCTACTTATATGTTTTACCCAATCCCAACCAAACTGTTAAAATAAGTGTTCCCTTCCATTAGTAGGCCCATTTTACCCAAGATAAATATCTCATTAGTAAATGAATATGTACTACAGGCTTTGAAGGTAGCTGTAATTAAACCCTTAATGAAGTAAACATTTGCTTGACCAAGAAGACTTAATAAATTACAGATCTATATCTAATCTTCCTTGTTATCAAAAATCCTTCAAAAAAAGAATTGCTAATGAATTGAACCAGCATCTGAGGAAAAATAACCTGTTTTACAGTTAAGTTTGAAAGCTCATCATAGCACTTAAACAGCTATTCTTCAGGTCACTAATGGAGTTCTCTGGGCTTCAATACAACGGACTTGTGTCTGTTCTAGTTCTGTTAGATCTCAGTGCTGCTTTTTACACAGGTAGTCACTATATTCTGTCATGACCCGTGTTGTCTTTGTTGTTGTTTTGCTTTAGGTTAGTGATTGTAGCAGTCTTTATTGTATTAGTAATCATTATCTTTATTATTTGTAGTGTTATTAGTTTCAGCATATGTTTTCCTTCTTTGGTTTTTCAGTTTTGTTATTTATTATTAGTATTGTGATTTCCTTGGTCCACTCCGCCTTCCTTTTTCCTCTGCTCTCCTTCCTCCTTGTTAGCTTTTACAGCTGCATCAGATTAAATAATGTAGTTCTCCCTCTGCTCCTCTACTCACCCCCGTGTATATATATCCGGTTCAGTCAGCCACTCACCGTCAAACCCTCATACGTCATCGCTCCTTGTCTCCTTTGTCACTGTTCTCGTCCTCCTGCATTCTCCACCAGCTCCCTGTGATCCTTAGCTCCTCTAGTTCCTTCGTCCTCGTCGTTAAGTATTCCCTGTATTTTTGTTCCGTTTCTGTTTTTGACCTGTTTCGCTGCCGTCAACTTTGTCTCAAATCAGCCTACAATAAAACATCCATCTTAAATATCCTGTTTCCACTTCTGCTTAGCTCCACAACAAAACAGCAACAACTCCATTTGTAAGACATTCTCATAGAAAGACTTAAACAGGTTCTAGGGATCAAGAGAATAGCACTGGGCTAGTTTAAATCATATTTGTCTGATAGATTCCACAGGGTTTTGTGCCCATTCATATATATGCTTCCTGGATGTTGAGCCAGATAACAGATGGGCTACACATCCTGATAAGGTGGCTGGTATATGTCTCTGATTAGAACATCTACTTAAATATTTAAGAACGAGTTGGGGAACAGAAATTCAGACAAGATCTGGGGATGATGGCGGTTGGTTTTGGGGTGAGATCTGGTCCTGACTCCATTTGTTCAAATGTAAATAAATGTTTTGTGTCAAGTTTGCAACTCTGTCTCAGTCTGTTATTGATTAGTCATTAATAATTTGCCAGTGCAAGATCCGTGAGGAGTAGAGAACAGTGTGTAGTCTCTCAGAATAAGAAAACCTGTTATCCTCAATAGTGTCTAGAGCGTCAGACACGTTATGAGCGTCCAACGCTGTTGATGCTCCAAACGCTCGATTTGGGAAAATTGAACTTTTGCTGCTGGACGCTTAAACATCCACCAATCAGAGAGATACTTCCATGTAACAAAGTCACAAACCTTTCAACTGGGTGGAAGATTTGGAAGTGATAATGGCAGATAGATTTATTGTCGCTGTTTTCGCTAATTCGAGTGAGCCAAAACTAGCGGTAAAATCGGCAGCTACATCAGCCCAGCTCCTGGAGTAGGTGGAGAAAATCACAGAACTTCGAACCCTGCTGAATTTTTCAAGTAGTTATGGTTCAGAAGCAGCCGACAATAAAGTTCTCTAGCTTTTTTATTAAGTAAAGCCAACCCACTCTCTCAATTTTGTCTGCCATTGTACAAAAAGACTGTTGAATAGACACTAAAAAGTGCACAAAAAAATGTACACGTGTCCAGCTTCAAGAGTTAGAAGCATTTTTGATGCTCCAGACGCATTTGATGTGAACGCAGCATTAGGAAGCCTCCTTAGTGTACTTCCACACTGTCCTATCTTCAGGGCCAGAATTGAAAAAAACAGGAATCTATGATTAGCAGGTAATAGGGACAGATTTAGGCAGTTAAAACAGTGGGCATACTTAAGACAGAAAGAGAGGCAATATGATCTTCAAGGGTTGTGAAATTTTATTTAAGAGGCCTATAGAATTACAGGAATTTAAAGAGAGTAACTTACCAAAAAGGAAATAGATACTTGGCGATTGCCTCAGAAAATTAATTTAATAGGTACTGTTTTTACCTTGACCTGGTGCAAAATATGGTCATCAATAGTCTGGACTTCCAAGTGCAAGGTGTCAACTTTATTAGTTTAAGAAATATTCTTGTAGCATCCATACATTACGTGTCAATTCCAGAGTCTATGAAATGAGGAAATGTGCTTGAATATTGGTTAAGAAAACTATGTTTGATGAGCACTTCTGATTCCAAATAGAAGTCACTTTTTAGAAGTACTTGCCATCCAGATGGTCCTTGTTGCTACAGTTTTTTAATGATGTGTAAGCTTGAAAAGTGATTTTCATAGGTTGAGGAAGGCCCTGTGACTCTGTACAATATGACTATTGTCCCTTGTACACTGCCCAACATGGTACATTTAAAATGCTGGGATAATGAGTCACAAAGTAAGACTTAAAAAAAACCAAACAACTTGTTGAAGAAATTCACTGAAAACTCGTCGGGGAGTCACTGCAGCATGCTTTGAGGATCAGGGCGGTCTACGTGAACAACCCAGAGGCTGGTCTCGAGCACCTCTTGCAATGTCTGGACAAGAGTTACGGTTCTCCAAGTAATAGAAGCATTGCTGTTCCACCGTTTGCAGACATTAACCAAAATGTCCAATGAAGACACTCACCTTTTGCAGGAGCTTGCAGACCTTCCGCTTGATTTAGAGTATGCACAGAATGAGAGTAATTTACCAGGGCTTAGCTTTCTAGACACTCCAAGGGGAATAAATCCTATAGTGGAAAAACTCCCATATGGTCTTCAAGAGGCATGGGTTAAACAAGGGACTAAATACAAAAGGAATAATAATGTGTTTTATCCTCCTTTCTCATACTTTGTCCAGTTTGTGAATGACCATGCTGAAATGAAATCAGATCCTAGCTTTATGTTGCCTAGCTCTAACATAGTAGGTCCAAAAGTTGAAAGAAATCAAGTTAAGCAACCTAGATACAAAGTTCCTGTACTAGTGAATAAAATTGAAATAGGTCAAGCTAACAGTGTAACTAGAACTACAGCTCTCAATCCAGACAAGCAATGTCCCATTCACCAGAAGCTACAACGCACTTGCTAAATGTAGAGGGTTTCGGATGAAAACACTAGATGAGAGAAAGCGTATACTCAAAGAGCATGCAATTTGTTACAAGTGCTGCTTGTCCACTAGTCATACAGCTAAAGACTGTAAAGCAATAATTCAGTCCTCAGAATGTAATAGTGATGCACATGTGTCTGCCATGCACGTGGGTCCACCACCATGGTCCCCTAAAGAGTTTGATCCTCCTCCACAAAGCCACGGCGGGGAGCCTGATCCTACAACCCCTGTCACTACAACCAGTTGTACAGAAATATGTGGCCCAGGCCTACAAGGTAAATCCTGCTCAAAAATATGCCTTGTCAACGTGTACCATCGCACATCTCCAGAAAAGAAAATACGTATGTATGCGATGTTGGATGATCAAAGCAACTCATCCCTAGCTAGATCTGCCTTCTTTGACAGATTTAATGTAAAAGGTAGCATTCTCCCATATACTATGAAAACATATGCTGGCTCATCAGACGCAGGAGGACACAGAGCAAATGACTTTGTTATTGAGGACTTAAATGGAAAAGTGTCCATGCTGTTGCTCATGCTAACTGAATGTGACCAGATTCCAGATAACAGGAAGGAGATACCAACTCCTGAGGCAGCAGCAGCTCATCTCCACCTGCAGTCAATTGCGTCACAGAATCCTACACTAGATGCAACAGCAGACATTCTCCTGCTTCTGGGGAGAGACATCATACAAGCCCACAAGGTCCGCAGTCAGGTAAACGGCCCCAACAATGCGCCATACGCCCAGCGACTTGACCTTGGGTGGGTAGTCATAGGAGATGTTTGCCTCTCAGGTACTCATAAACCTACTGTTAACTCGTTTACGACAAACATTCAAAATAATGGTAGGCCCAGCCTTTTCACACCGTGTGAAAGCATAATACATGTAAAAGAGAAATTCACAGAAATGTGTCCCTCATCTGATGGCACTGACTTGGGCAAACACCTTTTCAAACAAACAACGGATGATGATAAAATCTCTCTTTCTACAGAATACTCTTTGTTCATAGACTTTATGCAAAAAAAGCTCATCAAGGAGGAAGAGAATAATTGGGTAGCTCCACTCCAGTTTCGCTCCCCCAGACAGCGTCTGCCTAACAATAGCGAACAAGCCCTCACACGCTTAATGTCACTCCGCAAAACACTGAAAAGGAAACCGGAAATGAGAGAGCATTATGGTGATTTTGTGGAGAAAATCTTTAGTGAAGGCCATGCGGAATCAGCTCCTCCTCTCTCACCTTACCAAAAATGCTGGTACCTCCCTAGTTTTGGTGTTTACTACCCCCAGAAGCCGGGTAAAATTAGGGTGGTCTTCGATTCAAGTGCAGAATGTGACAGCCTCTCTCTCAATGATGTGTTACTTAAAGGGCCAGACCTCAATAATAGTCTCGTAGGGGTTTTGCTGCATTTTGCTCAGATCCATACGCTCAGATGTTTTACAACTGTGTAGTCAAAGAGGACCATCGTGATTATTTGCGTTTTCTGTGGTTAAAAAATTATGATCTGGATGGAGAAATAGTGGAGTTTAGAATGCGAGTCCACGTTTTTGGAAACTGCCCATCTCCGTCAGTTGCTATCTATGGACTTAAGAGAACAGCCATGGAAGGAGAAGCAGAGTTTGCCAGTGACGCAAGGGAGTTCAAAAAACATAATTTTTATGTTGATTATGGAATAAAATCTTTCTCATCTTCAGATGAAGCAGTCAGTGTACTATGCAGGGCACAGAGGGCTTTGCAGGGCTTGGGTTGGAACCTCACCACAGACTATTTGAGGTTTCATGTAACTGGGCATGCTGTCAGTCATAAATAGCGTGTATGATCCCCTCGGTTTTGCCATCCCAGTTAGAGGGCAGTGCTATACTAACAGACATTTCCTCTAACATTAGCGAATGAGACCCCGAACAGCCTAAAGAAAAATTAGTGCAGTGGCAACAATGCAACAACTCTGTCAAAAACTTACAACAGTTTGTAATCCCCAGAATGATCACTTCAATACCACTGTCAGCAGCTCAAAGAAAAGAGATTGTTGCCTTTTGTGTTGCCTCCATTAAAGCAGTGGGCGCTGTAGCCTACCTCAAACTCACCAACGCAGATAGACACTGCGAAGTTGGCTTTCTCCTCGGCAAAGCATGGCTCGCACCTAAACCAGACATCACCATACCAAGGCTTGAACTCTCTGCAGCGGTGCTAGCGGTCGAGGTCACCGAGATGGTTTTAGAGGAAGTGAACATCACAGCAGATCAGGTTAGCTTTTACACTGACTCCAAAGTGGTGCTTGGTTACATCTCAAACACAAAGAGACGCTGTTACGTGCATGTACACAATAGAGTAGAGTACATCAGACGTTTCTCACATCCTCACCAGTAGCATTACGTGCCCACTCTCTTAAATCCAGCTGATCATGCTACACGATCATTGCTCGCTGAGCAGCTTTGTAACTCCACATGGCTCAATGGTCCTGCTTTCCTTAGTGACACAAAGAAAAGTAAATTCAAGACTCAGACATTCAATCTTGTAGACCCAAAGACTGATAGTGAGCTACGTCCAGAGGTTACTACCTGTGCTACAACTCTGACCAAAGGCAAGCTAGGTAGTGGAAGATTTGAGAAGTTTTCAAGTTGGAGCACGTTACTTAAAGCCATTTCCAAACTTCAACACATTGCCCAGTCATTCAGAGATAGTTCAGAGAGTACATGTCATGGCTGGCACAAATTAGTACATTTAAATGACAACCAACTTGATCAAGCCAAAACCACAATCATTTGTGCTGTTCAAACAAAACTCTATTCAGAGGAAAACAGCAAATCAAACAAAGGAAACCTGTCAAAACCTCAAGTCCACTAAGCAAACTTAACCCTTTCATTGACAGCAGTGGTATCCTCAGAGTCGGTGGGCGGCTTAAAAGAGCTCAGCTGACGTCAGATAAAACAAACCCCATTCTCCTTCCAGGCAAAAATCACCTGGCCCAGCTAGTAATAAGAAATTTTCATGAAAAGGTGTGTCACCAAGGCAGACTCTTCACAGACGGGGCTGTCAGGGAAGGAGGGTTTTGGATTGTAGGAGGCAAGAGAGTGATAAGCAGTGAACTGTTCAAATGTGTTAAGTGCGGCAGACTAAGAGGCAGACAGCAAGAACAAATCATGGCTGATCTACCAGAGGACAGGTTGTACACAGACCCGCCTTTCACACATGTAGGCCTTGATGTGTTTGGCCCCTGGCCCGTTTCAGTCAGAAAAACGAGAGGTGGTCAGGCAGATGCAAAAAGGTGGGCAGTTCTATTCACATGTTTGAGTACTCGTGCCATACACATTGAAGTTATTGAGTCAATGGACACATCGTCATTCATAAATGAGAGCTGACTGCAGGAGTTAAGAGGGCAAAAGATGCATATGCTCAGAAAATCCAGGGACACTTTTCCTCCCAGGATCCACAGAGCATGTGGAAGGGCATCAAGTGCATAACAGACTATAAACCTAAAACTGCACAATGCCCCAAAGACCCCTCCCTGCCTGAGGCTCTCAACCAATTCTACGCCCGGTTTGACAACCGTGACACCCTCCCCAGCACCAGAATAACAACTTCACCAGGAGAAGAGCCCATCAGTGTGACTTGAGCAGAAGTAAGGAGGACGCTAAGGAGGATCAACCCCCGGAAAGCTGCTGGCCCAAACAACATCCCCGGATGGGTGCTGAGAGAGTGCGCGGACCAGCTCTCAGACGTGCTGGCGGACATCTTTAACGCCTCCCTCAGCGAGGCAGCTGTCCCCACCTGCATGAAGACCGCCACCATCATCCCGGTCCCAAAGAGCTCCGCAGCGACAGGTCTGAATGACTATCGGCCAGTAGCCCTCACACCGATAGTCACAAAGTGCCTCGAGAGACTGGTTCAGACCCACATCAAAGCCAACATCAGCGTCACCGTTAATCCACATCAGTATGCATATAGGAAAAATCGATCCACAGAGGACGCCATTTCCTCCGTGGTCCACACTGCCCTCACCCACCTGGAGCAGAAGGATTCGTATGTCCGTATGCTGTTTGTGGACTTCACATCTGCCTTCAACACCATGATTCCTCAGACTCTGATCAACAAACTCTCCTCACTTGGACTGAGCTCTTCCCTCTGCAACTGGGTCCTGGACTTCCTGACCAACAGGCCGCAGTCTGTGAAGATTCACAACAACTCCTCCCCTACCATCACCCTCAGCACTGGCTCCCCTCAGGGCTGTGTGCTGAGCCCCCTCCTGTTCACACTGCTCACATATGACTGCTCGCCTATCCATCCAGGCTGTCATATTGTGAAGTTTGCGGACGACACAGCAGTGGTTGGATGCATCACGAACCGTGATGAGGCCAGCTACAGGCAGGAGGTGGAACACCTG
>JAVLVB010000078.1:3253722-3265694 GCA_032876305.1 Orestias chungarensis | reverse complement strand
AGTCGTGTAATTGGAGAGTATGAAAAGCGATGGCTCTCTCAACAGGATTTCGGCTCTGTTGTCAAAGTACTTATCATTCCAGTGTCACTTCTTCTTTCCCTTTCTAGCTGCACATCATCTGCACATCAAAGTCATATTCCAGCAGTGCTCTGCAGTAATGAATGTCCTAAATTTTTGCTACTTAAATTTGATGATGTCTCACAGAAGCATTTTTCTTCCTCATTTGCAAATTCTATCAGGTTTCTGAAGATATTAAAAAACTATAATGCTTTTAAGTTACTATTTTATTTAACATTAGACAATCCTGCATGTTAAAGACCTACTGACAGAAAAACAGGTAGAACTTGGTTATGGTATGAATGATGTGAGTTTCCACCCCAGCATAGGACAGAAATCAAAATATGTGATTTGTTAACAAATCAAAAGAGATCAGTCGACTTGGAAATTTAGGTTTGACAGCCAAAATATGTTGTCATTTTTTGATGTCTCGGGAAATGCACAAGAATTAGAAAACATGTCAGTCGTTGTATTTAAAGCAATCACCCAACAATATAAAGATTTGGCTGTTGTTAACTTCACTACACATACTTAAAATAAACAACGCTTGCAACAATAATTGACAGTACCAAAAATGTTTTCCATCTGCACACTATTGAGTGCGACCAGTGAATTGATGATGAAAATATGCGGTTTGCATCAAATTTACCTACACCTCTGACATTGCAGCATTTGCAATGCACTGCGAAGCTAAGTGAGGCTATGTTGTATCAAATTCTTTTTTGACTTATGCATCACAAGTTTGAGACTTGTATAAACTGAAAATAAAAATACATTTTTTTTGTACAGTGGCGCAGTGGGTAGCCCTGTTGAAATGCAGTAAGAAGGCTCTGGGTTCGATTCCACCTTGGGTCTTTCTGCAAGGAGTTTGCATGTTCTCCCTGTATGCATGGGTTCTCTCCGGGTACTGCAGGGCTACCAACAACTGTGCCAACAATGATTTTTTTTTTTAAACTGTTTCTTTCTATACATTACTCTTTTTCTTTTTCTTTGAGTATAACTATTGAAATACATGTTTCATTCAATTTTAATGTAATAAAATATCTAACAAATGTAAGGCATTGTACAAATGTTTAATAGCATTAAGATTATTGCCAACACTGTGTGCTTCACTGTGTACTGTGTACATGTAACTTATCCCATACAGTAAATGTTTCAGTCTTTTAGGTTTGAGTTTTCTATACATTTTTCAAACAACGCAAAAATATGTCCAATGCGATTGTATGTGCCAGGGAGGATTATCTCAAAACATCAAAAACAAAAATGATATATCTAAATATGATGTCATAATTGCATGATCGATTTTATTAAATGAAGACTGTATCAGATTCCAAGTAGGCAGGTCATTAAGAAATCAAATTCCACAGCACACCTTATTATAATATTTACCTGTCTTTGTAATCACACTTTGTGTTTGTTTGTGTGTGTTTGTGTGTGTGTGTGTGGCCATGTGTTTGCTAAATCATTGGGACCATTTTTTAACAAACACTGTTCTTGTGGGGAAAAAAACCCTCTATAACAAACCTTGGCCCAAATCCTGGTCCCCACAATCCAAATGCTGTTTTTGGATTAGGGTCAGGGTTGGGCTGTAAAAAACAATAGAAGACTGGTAGAAGCAGCAAAGGACACGTGGAATTGACCTGGGGAGGCCAAATCAACCCGAGACAGTTGAACACAAGGCATCATCCTAGGGAAGCAATAAAGCCTGCACAGGGGTAGGATGTCGGGGAAGCAGAGGTGCAGAAGTCCTAGGCCAAAGAGACAAAGGTTAATGCATGTATCACTTAGACCTCCCCAGATCCAGTCTCACCACCATCTCCCGCCACACAGGCCAATAAAAAAAAAAAAACACAGTCATAAATTTCTTTCTTGCATAATCAATAGCTTTACTGGTCAGGTTGGAAACAACTAACCCAATGTTGTTGTCATTGTATAATAAGTCTTATTTACCATTAAGCATATTTACATAAGTGGCAATTGTCAAAACAGCATCCATGTCAATGTTTTAACCACAGCCATGGAATGTTTATCTTGTAGTTCTTTATATAAAAGTACTGTAATATTTAGGAAGGCAAAGGGAATAATTTAGTGAAAGCGCCTATTATGTCCTGTAGAGTGTTGCATGGGTGCGAGCCAGTCTTAAAACCATAGAAGAGTAGGAGCTCTTGGAGTTATTGCAGAATCTCTCTCATACACGAAAAGATGCTTGATTGATCCAAAAATGAAGGCATCGTTTCCTCTAGTTGCCCAGAGCTTCAAGCGACAGCCAGCTCCATTTAACATCTCTGTGTTACAGACAAGAAGCATACTTGTAAATTGCTGGCATTGTTCTGTATATAACACACAGTGGTGGACAGAAGGTTTTCTCCATGCTTCCAAGCTGGTCATTCTTGGCATGGAGCAGTAGCATCAGCTGTGCTGTAGAATTGGAACCATTAAGACATGACAAGCAAATTGGAAATTAGATGGATTTTATGTTTTGAGGCAGGCATTATTCTGAAGCTTTAAAATGCCAAGGTCCCAAAGCTTTTTCCCTAGCTCAGGAAGACTTTGTTCTAATGTCCAAACATCCAGAACTAACCTCAAAACTTAACCATGACTATTTCCTGTGAAGCTAATTTAAATACAAATAAACTTAGGCTCTGCAATTTTTTTCCAATGTGCAAATATGAACTCCTTTATGATTTTTCTTAAGGCCATCATGAAATACTTTCATGCCTGAAAAAAGTCCTGGAATGTGCAACCTTTTATATTGTTGCACAAATATCCACCTGCTTCGGTATCCAAAAGTTTTTAGTTTTTTTTCAAATCTGGGGAGAGTTTAAGCAAGAATTAAATAATAAAATAAGCTGTCCTTGAAAGTAAAACCTTGCATAGTAACAATGATGGTAATCAGTTTAGTTACTTGAGATTTAAAAAAACAAAACACGCAAAGATGCTATTTAAAGTTTTCTTTACCAAAAAGTGCTGGTCATGATTGCATGAGATCTTTAAGTCATTGTCGTTCTTAGTCCCCTGCTTAACGTGTGGATAAGACAGGTATTCCCTATGATCAGGGGCAGAAGAGCAATATTAGTTGTGGAGGCATGGGTTTCTCACTTTTACAACAAAGATAGTAGTCTTTTAAATACATATAGATAAAAAGTTTCATTTGTTTTAGTAATTAAATTTGAAAAGTGTAATTTACTTCTATGTGTAATCAATAAATCATCAAAACCTGAACAATTTACACATTAATGAGCTGTTGACTGGAGAGAACATTTTTGATCAAACTATTGGTCTAAACAAGTCGAGTTATTTGTAAAGCAGATTTCAGCAGCGAGGCCGTTCAAAGTTCTTTACATAATAAAGACTTGATGCAGAATCCTTACAATTTGTTCTTAAAATGACTGAGAACAATCAGCATTTCACAGAAGAATTTTATTTTGTCTTCAGAATCATCAAGAACAATCAGCCCTCAATTTTGTTGATCACTGTTTTAGATTGTTGCCTTAAAGAAGTGTGGGGTTAGCTGTGATTCAGAAGAACTCAGTGTTTTTGTGATAAGGTCTATGACTGTCAATTTTCTTGCGTTAAGCCATCCATTCATTTCCCAGCAGGACATAACTGCACAAAAGTAGCAAGCTTGGTTTGACCATGACCATGGTATCACGTTCCTTTGTTGACCAAACATCTTAATCTGACATAAACCCCATAGAATCTAGGGAAGGAAGATAGGAAACATCTGACCTAATGCTTAGGCTGAGCTATAGGACATTAATGAATCACTCTTCATAAATGACTCAGCATCTAGCCTAACATTTTTGTTGAGGTACAGCACAGCATATAAACACAAAACAATAACTAAAGATTTCTGATCAGTTATTTTCTATTTTGAAGAAGAGAGAACATCTCAGACATCTGGCTTTTTTTACTCATGTGGTGCTGAACTAAACCAGAAACAGACAGTGACCCTCAATGCCCTAAAGGGATATAAAAATGATGTGTTCATTTTCCCACTAATGCAAACGTAAGCACACTACTAGAGCTTAAATTGTTAATAATGAAAGATATTTATAACAAAAACAGTCATATGTTAAAAATTGAATTCAATAAGCGTATGCCTTAGAAAAAAATAGCAAATAAATATTAGCCTTTGGCTTTGTTTATACAAGCGCAGTATTATTACCACTATTGACCTTTTTCTAAATAAGACCACCTTCCAATTATGGTGTTTACATAAAGGATTTCCATTCATTTTTCTGTTTAAATGTTGCAGAGCTTGGTCTGCTCCAGGATATTTAATCACACTATATATTGTACCCACTGTGCACCATACTGATGTTTGCACCTATCCAACTTTTTCATTGTATACATATAGGTCAAAGCCAGAATGTTACTGTCTCTGCTGAATGGTGGGTTCCTATTGTTGACAATAGCTGTGTTGATGTGCATTGACTGTTTTGCGGTAGCGTATCTATCAAACAATCAAATAAGTGCACTGTGAAAATTGTGGCGAGCATTAAAAGATGAGCATGTCTGACACGACTTAAACACTTGGTTTAACTTTATTAGTTTACATTCGTTTTGAACTATTTCTTGTTATTCAAACCATGGTTTGTTAATTTAAAAAATGTTTTTTATTAACAAAATGAGCATATTCACTCACTGTACAGGTCATTGTTTAAATGTTTCTAACATTCAGTGAATGTTTACCTACTAGCCTAATTCTTTCCTTTGTTTGAGAAAGTACTGCAGCGGTAAAGGGAAGCCTCTGAAAAGAGAAGTGAATTGATACCCCATGGTGCTGTGTTTGGCTGATGGGAGATGCTCTGATTTTTTCGTATCCCATGGTGTTTCTAAACTTCTCAAAATATTTCAAACGCTGTAAACTGCAGGCAGACAAGACTTGTTGAAGCTGAGAGGTCCAAAGTGTCTGATATCAAACGAAATGAAAATAGTTTTGGGTACAGGTTTCAAATTTTAAACAAGAGGGAGTAATACAATTCAATATGTTTGAGTACTACATAATCTGGGTCAATAAAAAAAATACACAGAAATTCATTAGTTACAATTTCTGCGCAAAGGTTTGGAGGCTCATCCTGTGATTGGATGATGTACAAATATGTTTATATGTGTTTTTTTTTTTGGTTATTATTGTTTGTTTTTTTGTATGTAAACCTCATATATCACCCAGAATTATGTCTGATCTGAAAAAAGCAGGAAATGGAAATGCTAACTAATTTATTTTGGATTACTCTAGTTATTGTTTTTACTCCAGTAAAGTGACTCATTATGCAAAGCAGTTAAATGAGCATTAAACTAATGAGCTTTGTATCTGTTCATTTCACTTTAGAGGGGAATCTAAAGAAAAATGTAGTGCCAGTTTACACTATGGATATGATTATTACAGACCTTTATTACCTTTCACTATTCTGTACCTTTCACTATTTTCACTAGTTGATATGTTCCAGCAACTCATTTCAAGTTGGTTTATTGAGATTAGCTTTACAAACAAGTTCAAACCAGTGCAAACGTGTGAAATGGAAGGAGAGGGATACTTGCTTTTCAATAGTTTTTTTACAAATTAAACAATGTCAGGTGTGACATTAGTTTGTATCTTGCCCCCTTTAACCTGATACCCATAAATAAAGTCAAACACATTGGTTCATCAATCTATCCTTCCATTCATTATCTAAGCTGCTTATTCTTGTGGGGTCTCAGGGGTCTGCTGGCACCTATCTCCAGCTTACAATAAGTGAGAGGCTATATAACACAGTGGTGAAGTTTGTAATTTCTACAAGTCTTGCAAGCATGTGGACAACAAATTGAGTCACATTGTAGTTCATTTATTTAAAAAACCTATACTTGAATGCTCTTTCACTACTAATCATCAAGTCATATTGTCAAATTTTAGTCCTGCCAAAAGTGATTTTGCTCAGTCTTTCTTCAGTACGCAGTGATTATGCTGTCAATAAATGTACGCAAATTTGCAGTAAAGCATTTTAGTAACTGTTGCCAGACTGCAAAATTCTGAAAAGAAGGCTATTGAGCCACAGTCACTTTTATGCACTCTAAGACAGCTGTTCTTTTCATGTAAAACAAAGATTTTTACTCAAAGTACCATCATAAAAAAGCCCTAATACTTTCAGTTGAAGATGACATTTGTGCTGCGTTATTTTTGGCCAAATTTACACAAAGGATGATCATTAAAAAAGAGTAGTAGAGAGAAAACAAAAGACATGCCGGAGCATTTTCCCCAAATGCTTTTTCTTCATATCTGTAATGCGACCAGTGCAGCTGCATCAAAGAGCCTTCTACTTTGCTGTCACTTTACCTAAAAAGCAGACTAAATTTAACCGAATCCTGTTTTTTTGGGCAGCATGAGTGAAATTCTTCTTTATAACGTTGTTAAGCTTCATCCTGAAAGTAACTTACATTTGTTACCATTATAAATGCTAAAAAGAATAAAAACAAATTAAAATAAAATAAAATGTAAACCTTTACTCTCCTGGGCAGTGTTGAGCAATACTTTTATTTGAGTACTTGAAGTAAATTCCAAAGACAAATATTATACTTAATCTAACAAGCTCGTCATTACGTACTGTATGTCCTTTTAGGCTCAGAAAAGCTCATTAATCTTCGATATTCTTTTTTTCTTTCTCGACATCTGATTGGTAATAACCTGTGCTTCTCACAGCAAGTGAACCAGTCACATTCACTACTTATGCCTAAAGTTGATTTTTAAAGATGTCATCCACGTTCACTTTAGTGAGCTTTACTCTTTTCTTTCAAACAGAGCTTGAGTATGTAGACAGTAGGAGAAACTCAAGCAAAGGAACCAGCTGACCCAGAGCTATGTTTAAATGTGGTGGTTGAAATTTTGGTGAATGAGCAACTGCTTATTTCATCTCCAAGTATGACAAAGCAACAACACTTCTAAGTATTTATTTTTTATTTTTCATGCAGAGGTTTTGTACAGGTGGAATGGACGTTTAGAAGCACAGTGGTTCTACTTGTGCATATTGAAGTGGTTCAGGAGAGTTCCAAAAATCTGTAAAAGCTCTTTGAAAACAACAAAACTATTTAATGATATGATATAAAATATGTTCTATGTTTATGAATTATTTATTATTTTAAAAAATATATAAATTTTAGGTAAAGCTTTGATTGAGCAACTTTTACTTAAAATTCAGAAAGATTTTACAATGACTCTTTCACTTGTACTTAAATATCCTCAACATGTGTTATATAGCCTATAATTCTATATACCGGCATGCAGGCAGTGGATAACGATTTGTATAGGTTGGTTGCCATTAGTTTACAAATACGATATGCTTATACAGGAATATCAATATGTCCAGATAGAAAATGACATCATGAAGAGTTATGTGACCAAAGAAAAAAAATATTTAACATCATAATAAAGTATCAGAAATGTTCTTACAATTTTTATTCACATTAAATTTCACCAAAACTGTATAGTCAAGTCAGGTTAGAAATCTACTCATCACTATCAGTTAAACAAGATTAAACTTTAGTTATAATCTTTAATCCACCCCAATGTGCTGTGTGTCTTTTTGAAATGTTGAGTGAGCGAGCTTCTTCAGTTGACTTCAGACTTTTACACATCTCAACCTAATAAATTATAAGGATCTGATAAAAAATGCTCACAGTGTGTTTTAGTCACTTAGACCTCATAAAAAATTTCCCAGAGTGCAATGAAGCGACCAAATGAGGCGAGTAGATGACTTCTTCCTGGCTTGGTCACAGCTTTCACATTCGACAGCCCATCAACAGGCACATTTACACAGGAGGGGAAACACTAATGGTGTGATTAGACTGGAGGTGACTCTCAAGGCCTTAGAAATATATCTTGGTATCTAAAGGACATGACATGGAAGCCTCTACCTCCACCATACTGTTAAAATTAATTATGTATACATGTATATATAAATATATAGCAAGAAAAAGAAACAAGGTCAGGGTGTATTTATTGGAACTATGGTGAGGATGTTTAAAAAGCTTCCTAATAAATCCAATCTAATAAAATCCCATGCTAAGGAATATAATTGTTACTATAATTAAAAAATTATTAGTAGTGCAGTTATTGATACAGCTGATTTTTATAAAAGAAAAACAAAAAAACAAACAGAAATCAACATATTTTTGGGACATTTAAAGTCCCCATCATGTTAAGCTTACTTTAAATAACTTTTCTTCTTGCTCTTTGACCCGCAGTGTCAAAGAGCTAATTTACCACCATTCACAAATGTTGAAGGAATTCTACACTGGCTCTGCTTTGGAATGCTGAATGAGTTGGTAAAATAAAATAATCCAAAATATTAATACATTTTTGAGCATCTTGGTTTGAAGAGGATCTAGTATACGTTGTACTCACGTAGTATATATATATATATATATATTTTTATTTTTATTTTATTTATTTATTTATTTATTTATTTATTCAGAATATTTAACATTACTTAAATATTACAGAAATAAAGATGACCACACACTTCAAATCATATGTGAGGCTCTATACTGAAAAAGACTGAAGCTTCTGAAGGCATTTATATTTCAACTTAGAACAATACAACTTTTCCTGTAACCTTTAATTTAGCTGTAAGAACACCACAAAGAAAATATTGTTAATGCTTATTTTGATATTGAGACCAAGCTAGAATTGAAAATGGTTAAAAATGGTTAAATGTGTGGTCAACCCTGTACATAGAGATTTCAAAGTGATTACAAATTCTATTTACAGAACGGGTTATCATATCTTGTGTGCTAGATAAATGAGTGTTTGTGTTCCCTTTGGATCTATGTGGCTGTGTGGATGTGACTGTAGGATGGGGGCGGCAAAGGACACTGATATAAATACATAAAGGAATCTTGTTCAATGTGTCTTTATTACATTCACAGCAGACTGTGTAGTTTACAAATTTGACTAGAATTCAGCTTGATCTTATTCGAGAGGATTTTGTTGTAGGATTGTAATTTTTGCATGCATGCCATATGTAATAAGCAAACATTTTTCAGCTTTAGCTCAATTTCGGGTTTTTTGTTGTTTTTTATGTCACACCTATAGACAAGCCTTTTGGAAGCTCAGACATCAGAAACTCTCAATCCAGTCTCTCTCGAGTTATTCTCGAAATGATTACTTGTTCTCTAGTTTTATGTTTTGTGTCTCCAGTTCTCTAGTTAGTAGTTTTCAGTCCTCTAGTCTCCAGTTGCCTTGATTCTCCAGTAGTTTACTTATTCTCATAGCCTTTTGAGTTTTTGTGGTTACTTTGTTTTTCCGCCCTCTTATGACCCTCATTATCTCCTGTTGCTCCACCCAGGTTCTCACCATCCCCAGTAATAAAAACATTGCAAGAATCCCACGGTCTCCACAATCATCTGGTTTCACTGCTCCACTCCCTCAGCTCGGTCTGCCCGCTCCAGCACTCCCCATCTGCTGCGCTCTCCCCCTGGACAACCATTCCATCTGGAAACAAACCAAAAGGACTCACCAGTCACTCCTCCCTGGCGTCAACAACCTCCACCGAAAGTAAGAACATTCCATTATTCATCACCCTTTGTCTGCATCACCTCACCCCCCTCTGTTTACCTCTCAGTGTTCTCCGGTCTCCCACATTGTCCTTCCTGTCCTCTGAGTACCCCGTTGAACTGTTGCCGTTTTCCCGCTGTCTCTGGATTCCCTCTGTGCCCTCTGTCTCTGGATTCCCTCCGCATTCGCTGTCTCTGGATTCCCTCGCCGTGTTAACAGTTTCCAGCATCAGACAATATACAAACCTTCTCAATAAACTCAACATTATTTGCACTCCTCAGAGAACTGTATTTCTTGTGGGTCAGAAGCTTAAATAGCATGACTAAATTCTCAGGCCGAGTAGAACCACAGGAGGCTCTCAGGAGGGTAATTACCGATTAGTCCACCATGTTACACTCCCATGAAACAGTTCTCCGTTCCTTCTCAGAGCAGCAAGCCACAACAAATCAAACTCTCGATAACATTACTCACCTTCTCCAAGCTCTGGTTCCCAGGCCCTCAGATCTCATTCCTCCTCCGTATGAGGGCGCCACCGCTTCCCTTCCAATGTCACCTCCACTTCCGCATCACCAACTTCCGGTTCCTGTTTCCCGGGGCGTCTCACTTCCTGTTCTGGAAAGCTATTCTGGGGAGGCTGGCGGTTGCAAGGGTTTCATTATGCAGTGTTCTCTGGTTTTTGCCCATTCTCCGCAGTTTTTTCTTAATAATGATTCCAGAATAGCGTTTGTTATCGGCCAGCTGTCCGGTAAGGCGCTCAAAAGGGCTGAATCGCGTTTCCACCGCTATCCTGAATTTAGTGTGACTTACCAAAACTTAAGAACAAGTTTTTCACAGTTTTTGGACACGAGACAGATTATTTAAAACTGTCCCGTAAGATTCAGAAGATTACACAAGGCTCCCGATGCGGAGTTTGCCATTGATTTCCGCACCTTAGGCGCACACTTAGAATGGGATCCTCGGTCCCTGAAAAGCACCTTTTGCCAAGCTTTGAATGAATCACTGCATTATGAATAAGTGTTGTTTGATGAACAAATAATAATGATAATAATAATAATAATGTATACTTTATTAATCCCGTAGGAAATTGTTTTTGGTGCAAAGGGTCTTGCCTAAGGACCCACACTGGAAGCTGTGGTGTAGTTTGCCGTGGGCTGAACCAACGACCTTCAGATTGGATGTCCGTTGACATTCCAATTGAGCTTTCCAGCCGCGTAATATATAGCCTTGAAATAGACCGACTAAGGGCCTACCGCCGCACGCCTGCAAGCCAGGCTCTCTTTGCCAGTTGTTGCTAACTTTCTCCCTCCTAGAGCCACGGCAGAGCCCCACAGATCGTCATCCCCGGGACAGGAGCACATGCAGGTCGGACGAACCAGGCTCACACCGGAGGAGCAGCAGTGGGGGATGTAGTCTAGGGAATGCCTTTACTGTGGAACCCCCGGCCAACTGTCCATCCCTCGGTAAAGCTAAACCTCAGCAAATCAAAAAAATAAAATAAAAAATAAGGGTTTTGTAAGATTTTTGAAAGTTATTTTTCAAATGACACTATACCTTAAGGCCAACAACCATCCTATTGTGAGTACACACAAATGTCTGTTTTGTGATTGAGGACTGGAGGATCTAATGGAAACATGGTATACATAAATAAATTGTATAAATGTTTATAACATCAGGGGAACAAGTAGGGAGTTCCCCTAAATACAAACCATTGCGACACAAAATCATGTAATCAAGAAACATAATTGACCAGAAAAAAATTCAGATTTAAATATTTTACAAGCAATTTCCCAGTGGGTAATGAAGCAATAAAATTATGTGAATGGATGATTTCTCACAGGAAACACAATGTCTTTCACATTTGACAGCCCATCAACAAGTGCATTTACTCATGGAGACAAAACTAATGATGTGATTAGGCTGCAGGTGAAGGGCTTAAGGGTCTATACAGGATTTCTGCTGACAGAACTTGTAGAAGAGAAAATGAAAACATAACCTGCCGAGATGTTCTATCTATCTTTTATCACAGGGATTAAAAAGAAGCCAATTAATAGAAACATTTAAAGCACAACTTGTCCGTATGAAAAACGCTAATATTCTCATGAAACATTTTACCAGTGGACTTGCATGTTTATTTTACCTTATTTGGGAAATCTCTAAAGAAACATTCCAACTAAACAAAATCCTTGTAAATTCATGTTTTGTGAGCATACTCTGATATGAAAGTTTGATAGCCAAACAGAAACCTTCAGGCAAAATAAAGAGGCCCATGTCCTTGGGAAGTGGTATGTGACATGAAAGTCCAACCTTGGCAAGTTGTAGTTTTAGCTTATTACAATATCTCAAGAGTGCCACGTCATTAGACTTGTTTCAGTTTTAGGGCTAC
>JAVLVB010000078.1:3177828-3192073 GCA_032876305.1 Orestias chungarensis | reverse complement strand
CAGGAAACACAGCCCCCCTCTACTCCAATTTTGTCCATGCACACACACACACACACGCATGTATGCCTGCTATTGTCCAGCTTCACAGCTAAATTAGCCTTTTGTTAGAAAGCCAGGACACTCTCAGGACCCCTTGGAGTTTTATGACCCTTAGTTAAAGATCTTCAGATCTTTTCCTACCGACCGATTACTGGTTGTGCATAATATCTTTATTTTTATTTTTATTTCATTCTTATCCAGTTTTACTCCTTTTTAGACTTCATTAATTTGTTGTTCTACTATTGTTTATTTCTTTTTAGTAGTTAGTTTAGTAGTCAGGTGTCAGTAGTTTGTTATACAGTTTGTTGACTGGATGTTTTGGCTGTAAAGTGAATTAATTAGAATAAATAATTCTGTATAATTTAAAGAGCAGAGTTTGTGTTTATTGCAGTATATGAATCAGTTTCTACCAATTATATTACGATCACACTCCTTCATGATAGACTGAACAGGTTTGGCTAATTATTTCCTGTTTATCAGGTGGTGTCTCGTTTATTAAATATAAACTTCCATTATTAATAATTATAATAATACATGTATCAATGATAAATATTAATACATTCATATAGCCTGTATTAAAAAACCCTTTAATTATCTCCTTAGCACAACCAAAAATATGTATGAGGCATGTATAACAAATTGGTTCCACTTGTGAAAGAAATCCCAACAAATGTAGTGTAAAGCACTTTGGAAGTCTGAGTGAAGTCAGTAAAGTAAATCTCAGCTATCCAAAAAACACTATCTGATCAAAAAAGTGTTTGATAATATTAACCGTTTAACAATGACAATCCACAAAAGTAACTAAATGGAAGAAAGCTGTTGTGAGGCAGTCTTTTTGTCACGCCATAGTAAATGTGACTAATGAACAATGCTTACATTTGCTGTAGATATATCAGGTGCTGTTTATAAACCAGCATATAATCATATATTTATAGTATGTGAAGCTTTAAGAAGTCCAGCTGAAAGCCTGTTTTGAAATGGTAAACAGCATCTTGTGATAAAGTCACCATGCGTGTTAATAAGCACTAATAAACACGAGGCAGCCTGCTGGCAAAGTTTTAATGTTAAACACAGAGCTGAGTGCTGTGCTAGGATGAATATTCCAATTACAAATGTCAAAGCATGCGGCGTTTTTGACCTCACTAGTGCATAAAATGACCAGCTTTTTCGGATTATTAGGGCACTGCTTTGGCAGGGATAATTAGATGAATGTATGCCCTGGAGTTGTTGTTCTAGGTCAACATGTTGAACAGCTTGGTATGAGTTTGGAGTGAAATAACATAACAATGCACTTAGTATCCATGCTTTCAAAGCACACTGTCAACTTTTTAGCTTTTTAAGGCCAACATCTAAACCCAATCCTCATTCTCTACCATATTTTATGTCTGTAAATTTCCTTTCAAGTGTTGATGATTAGCTTTATTTGACTTTCCTTTAGGAGTTGAGGCTCCATATTACTATTTAGGCAGTATTATCTTGACAAAAAACTTTTCTCCAACTCTGTCAGTTCATGTTAGGCCCCAGTGACTGTCACTCAGCTGGGAATGCAGTGGCTTTTGAACAAGGTGTGTCAGCGAGATACAGCAAAATCAAAAGCCTGGAGCGCAAACCGGATTAAGGTTAATTTGAACTGATTAGATTAAGCAGTGGGGTTGTTGCTGTGGGGAGTAGGAACGTCATGGTGTGTCCTACTGTCAAGTGTGTATTGTGCTCCATATTTTGCTCTTTAACAAAGAATGTATTTTATGCGGAAGCACAACAGGTCACACTTGTGGTTACCGCACCCGCTTGGCTTGCTTGATGAGAGAGTAAAAATATTGGTATTTGCAACAAGTCAAACATCCCTAAACTGGTTTGCATCTTGGTTGAATGTAAACATGTAACATATTATTTTTTTATGGATTCTATTTTATTCCAAATGAAAGGAAATACAAGGAAAAATCTGGTCTTGATCATCTTAAAAGTTCGGGGTACGTTTAAATACTGTGCAACTATTAGAATTAAAAAGTTCTTTGTTTGGCACTTAAATTTACATGCCAACACACCAAGGCTTGATCATCCACCAAATCCAACAAACCAGGTAAGGAGAGCATGAATTAAATATGCAGCCAAGATGCTAAAGGTAACTTGAGACTGCAAACACCAGCAACAACTACAACAGAAACTGCTTTTACAAAAACAAAGACCAACATATGTGTTGCAGGCAATGACAGATTTATACTCTCAAAATAAAATCGGGGACGTTGTTCACATATGACTGCCAGTATCTGACAATAACCTCTAATGAAAACTTTAATTTTAAGAGATTTATGATTTTTTGTATATCAGAAATATTAAAGTTTACAAGTATTTAAGTAGAAAACCCACTGGCATATTAAATTCCTTTGAGTCCTCTCCATCTGTTTATTATATTGTCCATGGTTAAATTGTATTTTCTGAAGGCAAAAACTGTTATTTTGTTGTTTTTTGGTTGATCTGCTTTTAATTTTTTTATATTTTTGTTGATTGAATAACCCCTTTGTATGTTTTTACACCAGTTCTTTGATTTATTAATTTTTTTTTTGGCTGCATTTATATATGTAAAGGTGTATATAAACACTGATGTTCTATAAGCCCATCAAAAACGTTTTACAGCAGCTTTTGAGATGATGGCACCTTAAATATTAAGCCAACCAAGAAAAAGAAAACCCCAAGGACTTTACAGAAATTTAAGGTTGACTGCGTTATCCATTCCAAAATTTGTTTTAATTTGTGTTTGGGATCTTTTACCTTTCTGAACACCCAGTAGTTTCGAACTCTGCCTCATCATAACGCATAATAACTGTACAATAACATTGTGGTTGCAGTATCATCCTGTTGGCCTGTTTTGATTTGAGTGTTACTTCTGCATCACACAATGTGCTTTGAATAAAAAAAGAATAGCTTCCTGCAATTACTCATGTTTACATCATTTAATGGATTGGTAAAACAACTTCGACACAATTCGGCGCCTAAAAGGATAAGGACTTTAAACATAGATCAAAACTCCCTTTGGATTGGATAAAGGTGCATAATATTAGGGTTTTGAAATGATTTTAACAGCCATATTAAAAAATGTGCAGTCTGTGCTTGAAAGAAGGGTACATACCAAGAATATGGTAACATTTTTATTTAATGGGATATTGAGAACAGATAAAATGCAGCGCCGCCAATACTGAGTTAAACTAAAATCAAGATGACTTTACGTAAACTGATCAGCACTGTTTAATAGCCAACTTAACCTAATATTCAGTTGTTTTCTTTTTCTTTTATTCTATCTAATATTTTACCAGTTGCTGATTTTCTGTGCCTCTACCAGATACTAGAGATAAATCTCAGGCTCCTATCATTATGTGAGTAAATGAGCCACAACCACCACAGGGAATTACTTTGTACAAGTGGATGGATCCACATTTAATAGGCGTGGTTGTAATTGCTAATTTTGCAGCCATCAATGTAAAATCTCCTTTTAGAAGTGTTCTAGTCTGCACCATGTAACATCTATTAAAATCCCCAATTAGGGCTTCATTTTTGCTGTCTTTGTAATAGTCTACATTAGGTCTGAAGATTTTTTTTTCCTGTGTTGGATCAGTTAACATTATCAAAATTGATATTTTTTATTTACTGCCAGGAAAAAAAGATAAATTTTGTTTTTTTCTGCTATGCCCATTTATGTCCTGAGATCATAGGTCTGTGAAAGCCACCCTAGGACATGAAGTTTATGAAGTTGCTGACACTTTGTAAGCACTTTTAGGAGTAAGGTTTGGGATTGTCATGTTAAAAGTAAAAAAATGCTTGATCGGTAAACATGCCTGACATCTAAAATCTTTGGAGTATTGTCATGATACAGATGAGAGACAGCAGAGTTAAAATTGCAAATAACCGGAAGGCTGCTTTCAAAAGAACCTGGGCTTCTAATGCACTTCAACAACTGTAATGGCCTACCACCTCCATGCCATGCTGTTTTGGTGTTGTTCATGCAAAAGGATTTCTATTTAAGTATTTAGCATTTGAACATACTTTTCAGAAACTTAAAATTTCTGTTTCAAATCAACTATCTATGTTCCATCCATCCATTCATCCATCCATCCATCCATCCATCATCTTGTACGTATTCGCAAACTAGGTACAAAACGGTTGTTTTCATTGATTTTTATGGAATGTGACACCTTCGGGTAACTGGAAATTGTACCCAAGGAGAAAGCAGATTTGTGAACATTCACATTCTCTTTCATATGAAATAGTCCTTGATGTCACACAAGAAAACATTGTGCTTGACCTGTTGTCTAAAAATACATCCACGGAATAAAGTGCTTGTAATCTTTGTTGAAAAAGTGGACGCAACCTTTCTAAACCTATATACACATTCCCTAATTCTTAATAAATATTCTTAATCCAAATAAATTTAAATACAACTAAACTGAAAAGGATTAGTCGGATTTAATCATGCAGTATTTCTAAGTATTTGGGTTTCACTGTGATAATGTATAAATTTCATTACAGAAATGGTGGAGCAATACTGAGACTGCCTTTTTTTTAGCCTCTTGTCAAATGAAATAGGCAAAATAAGACACCAGACTAAGCCAGAAATTGCTTGTTGATGGGTTTGATCATTTAAACTACGTCCTGGCATAGATATACTGTTATTAATTAAATAAATTTACAGACAGAAGGCTTAGCAGCCCACTTGATGTCAACAGTTTATAGTTTACACCCTAAGTGCAACATCTTTTCATATCCCTGTGGGAAGTACATTTCTTGTAAGTGGAATACTCATCTGTAAGCACATACCATGATGTGATGCTATAAAAAAATAAAAAAATAAATAAAATTATGTATATATATATATATATATATATATATATATATATATATATATATATATATAAATCTCCTTTAGAAAGCTAAATCTGTGAAGATCCGGGTTGTTGTTGATGGTACAATTCCATAACATTAGCCAGGGATGGTAGTGTATATGTCTGTCCTCAAATTATGCTTACTTTACTATATTAGAAGCTCATCCTAAGCTGCAGTCTGCAGATGTGGTTTGGCTGAGTTGGAATTGCTTTCATTCTGTCTGCCAGGCTAAATTTGTTAAGAATTTAGTAATCCTCACAAAATTTTACATTTGGAATACAAAAAAAGAGAAATAAATTCAGTTGCCAAATTTATGCTTCCTCTAAGCTTCGTTGTGCCTCTACCGGCTTAGCTGTTTCTCATGGATATGGCTTCCATGGATTTTCAGAAGTCTGGCTCTCTCCTCTGGACTTGTCACCTTTTTATTTACCTTTGGTGCTACCCTATATTAGTAACCGAGGGTAAAAACCCTTAATCCCCCCTTTGCTGCTCCATTGGTTAGAGTGACAGTCAGTCACACAGTGCATTCAGCCAATCACTGCAACTGAAATGCTTATTCAGGCCTGCTCCAGGTGGTCTTTGTTTGTAATCGCACAGAACGCACCAAGCCTTTTGTTTCCTGGTTTACACTCAAGACTTTGGTCATCATCCATGATCCTCTTGGAGGAAATGTAAAGTCTGCAATTAAGACAACATCTCCAGGAATTAGACATCTTTTAGTTCTTGTCCATTTTAATCTTTCCTGCATCAAGGGTAAGTACTCAGATAGCCATCTTTTCCAGAACAACTCTGCTATGTATTGCACCTGTTTCCATCCTTTCCTGACATAATGATCCTTTTGATGAACAATCCTGGTGGCAAAACTGGTTTGTTTTTCAACAACAATAAATGGTTGGGTGTGAGGGCCTCAAGATCATTTGGGTCATCTGAAACTTTGGTAATGGGTCTGTCATTTAATATGGCTTCAACTTCACAAAAGATTGTTTGAAGTCCTTCATCATCCAAAACTTGTTCTTTAAGAACTGAGACTAAAATACTTCTAATGGAACGAATAAGACGCTCCCAAACTCCACCTTGGTGAGAGGCTGCTGGGATGTTAAAGTTCCATTTGATTCCATCCTGCACCACAGTATTTTGAATTTTAGCATGGTTCAGTTCAGCCAAACACTCTTTCAGCTCTCGATTTGCACCGACAAAATTTGTGGCATTATCAGATCTGATGGTGGAAACTGTACCTCTTCTACAGATGAACCTGCGGACTGCATTTATACAGGAATCTGTATCGAGGGTGTAGGCAATTTCCAGATGTACTGCACGGCTGGTGAAACAAGTGAACAGAACTCCATACCTTTTCAGGAGACTTCGTCCTTTTTTAACACTTACAGGACCAAAGTAATCCACACCAATATTTGTGAAAGGAGCGGTGGTTGGCAGAACTCTTTCTCCTGGCAGATCTGCCATCTTTTGTTCAACAAACTTTCCTCTGTTACGTCTGCAAACAACACAATGAGAGATGATTTTTCTGGCAGCTGAATTAGCATTTATTATCCAGTATTTCTGTCTTAATCTGGACAGCATATGAGCTCTTCATGCATGTCCCAACTGTTGATGAATATGGCGTAAAATTAGGGTAGACACATACATATCCTTTGACAAAATCACAGGATGCTTTACTTCAACAGGCATGGCTGTTTTATTCAACCTGCCACCCACTCGGAGGACCCCAGAATCCAATACTGGGTCAAGTTTGTATAGAGAACTCCTCTTGGGGACTGCTTTATGGCCACTGGTGATTAAAGCTACTTAAGTTGTAAATTCTGTTGTTGTACAAACTGAATAATAGATAGTTCTGCCTTGGCCAAGTCTTCAGGAGTCAGATTTTCTTTATTCAGAGTGGTCTTGAAGCTTTCCATCTGCTTTTCCAGTTCTTTCTTTTGATTTTCTGGATCGTTTTTATTTAGGTCTGCAGCAAAAAACTCTTTCCTTTTCTGTTGCAGCAACATCAGGATGCTTTTCAGCTTTAAAAACCAGGCAACTGAGATTTTAAGCTTTGTCCAAGATGAAAAAATAATGAATTAGATAGTTTGTAGCATTTTGTGATTCCTTCACAACAACACTTACTGTTAGGTCCCTTTTGACCTCTGGGTCATCTGCAAGATTTACATGGTGATCTACATCCAGTTTAGGCCATTCCTCTTCTGATCTGTAGAGAAATTCAGGCCCATATATCCATCTCCTGCATTTGAGGAACTTGTCAGCTCTCATGCCTCTGGATGCGTCATATGCAGGATTCTCCTTGGAGGAAATATATCTCCACTTACTCACATCTGTGTTTTCTCGGATGACAGAGATTTGGTTTGCAACAAAGGTGTGAAATCCTCTGGTTTCACTGGAGATATATTTTAGTACCGTTGTACTATCGGTCCAGAAAACAGGTTTTTCCAACTGTATTTGCAGCTCTTTCTGCAGCAGTTTATTCACTCGGACAGCAAGAACAGCAGCCGTCAGTTCCAACCTGGGGATTGTTGTTTGTTTCATAGGAGCAACTCTTGCTTTTCCTAAAAGGAAAACAACATGTGAGATGTTATTCTGTTCCAGTTTTAAATACGAGACTGTCCCGTAACCATCTTGACTTGCATCAGAGAAATTATGAAGTTGCACTTTGTCTGGTTTTCTGATGCAGCTTGGTTTGATGCACCGTATCACTTTAAAAATGGATATCAGCTGGAGATCCTGCAGCCAATCAAGCCACTTCCTAGAGAGAGAATGGAGAATAACTTCATCCCACTTCAAATTTTGTCGACAAAGTTCTTGTAGCAACAGTTAAGCTGGCATACTGAAGGGAGCCAGAATTCCAAAGGGATCATACAGTGAGCTAACTACAGACAAAATGCCCCTTCTGGTGTGTGGACGGCCCTGCACAGATGTTCTAAACTTGAACACGTCTGTTTCAATGCTCCACTGTAAACCCAGTACTCTCTCAACTGGAAGTTGATCTGTGTCCAAATCCAGATTCTTAATTTATTTTACCCTCCTTTCCTATGGGATTGACATGAGCACTGCGCAACTGTTGCTGACCCATTTTGAAAGCATGAATCCTCTTTTAAAGCAGAGGTGTGTCAGCTTCCTCACCATGTGCACTGCATCTTCCTCTGTGGGAACGGATTTTAAACAGTCATCCACATAAAAGTTATTTTTGATTGCATCAACCACTTCAGCTGGAAACTGTTGTGCGTTATCATCAGCAGTTCTTTGCAGAGCATAATTTGCAAAGCTGGGTGAAGACACTGCTCAAATAAATGAACCAACATCCTGAACTGTGCAGGTCTTGAAGTTTCACCATGAAGCCACCACAGGAAACGGAGAAAATTAACGTGTTTTTCAGAGACATAAACTTGGTGAAACATGGCATCGATGTCAGACATTAGTGCAACAGGCTCTTTTCTAAATCTAATGAGGACTCCAACCAGATAGTTTGTGACGTCAGGTCCCTGTAGAAGCTGACTGTTCAGTGATGCTCCTTTATAAGTTGATCCACAATCAAATACAACTCTTAACTTGCCATGATGAGGAATGTTCCACAGTTGTCCATCACCTTTCTGTAGCTCATCTGCTGGTACAGCCTCAGCATGTCCTTGTTGCAGCATGTTGTCCACACGTGCAGTGTATTCCTCCTTGTACTGAGCATCCTTTGCAAATCTCCTCCTGAGGCTCTGGAGGCGCTGCTCTGCAACACAGATGTTATTTGGCAAACTGGGGAATTCACTCCTGAAAGGTAAGTCAATATTATAAGTCTTCCAATAAGTTTTGTTGAGTTATTAACAATATTCATGAATTGCAGATCTTCTCTGGACATTTCAATTTTCTCCTCTGATGATCTTTCATTAAAATCATGATTGTACTGTTTGACCAGCATTTTTTTTTAGATGCTCAACAGAGATCCTTTTGGCTTTTACAGCAGTGCAGACATTTTTTATTTCTGCTGTTGCTTCTAATGTGCAGGGGACCATTTATGACCCAACCAACTTTAGTTTTCACAGCATAAGGCCCACCATCCACACTGTGTATCACTTCCCAAGGCTCTAAAACATTTGAAGCATCAGTTCCTAGCAGTAGTTCCACATCTGCATTGATGTTATGAAGCTTAACATTTTTAAGATGAGGCCATCGATCAATGTCCTTTTGCTGGGGAATATTTAATTTAGAAACTGGTATAGTACTTTGAGTAAGAACATCTGGTAATGCTATGAAGTTATTTGTTTTCAACTCAGTGACTTCCAAACCAGACAAAACTTGTACATTAACGATCTTATTTTGATTCATTGTTCTCAACAGAATATTTGTCCTTTTACCGTTTAAGTTCAGACTTTTTGCCAGACTTTCTGTACAGAACGTACTTGAACATCCTGGATCAAGAAATGCATACGTTTGTACAACTTTGTTGCTTTTTTGACTTTTAACTTTGACTGCAACAATAGAAAAAACGGCATCATCATCATGACCGGCCCCAATATGCCCACATGTCTGAATGCTTGTAGTTGAAAAGTTGACATGAGACCTTGTTGTATGTTGGATTTGTTCTGAAGAGGCTCTTGGCTCCTTTTGCTCTATATGAAGAACCCCTGGATGCTTTTGGTGACACACGATGCAATCCAAACGACTCCTGCAGTCTTTGCTTGTGTGGCCAACTTCCAGACAACCGAAACAATACCCCTTTTGTTTAATGAAGGTCAACTTGTCCCTATGCATTTTAGCTTTAAACTGTATGCAGTTTTCAAATAGATGATTTCTTTGTAAACAAAGCAGCTGTGAAGAACAGTAAACTTGGTCTTTGTTTCAGTTGAGTGAGTTCGGTCTTCTGGAATTGTGTTGACATTAGTAGCAAAACTGCTTCCTTTTTTCCGTTGCTTGCTGAAACTTGAAACTTTAGAGTTGCTTCCAGTTGGTGGGTCTTGGATGTTTCCAAAAACTGGATCTGATGCTACTTTTACTTCTTTCATTATAAAATCAACCAGATCAGTGAACAATGCTCGGTGACCATTTTGCTCCTGTAGCTCATAAGCAGTAACTCACCATTTTTCCCTCAATTTGTATGGAAGTTTCAGAACGATTGTTCTCATGTTTGAGGGTAAATCCAACTCTCTCATCTAAACAATTTGCTGTGTTAGATTTGAACATTCTTGAAGGAAAAGAGAGAATTATTGAAATCTTTTCACATCATCACCTTTAATTGGTGCCCAACTCATAGTATTCAGCAATTTTATTTTCATTTCCAAAATGTTCTTCAAGAAGATATTTAGCTTTGGAATAACCTTGCTCAGGAGGCAAGTGCTGACAACTATGCACCAGATCTTTAGGCTGCCCCTTAGTAAACTGCTCTAAGAAGTGCAAACAGTCGGTCCGGTTGTCAGTTTTAGCTTCCACTCCGTTTTCAAAAGCGTTTATAAATGATCTGTACTGCAGGGGGTCCCCATCAAACACAGGAATGTTTCTGGATGGGAGAACAGACGATACATTTTCTTTTACAAGTAAAGCAGTGATGTCATTTTGTTTTTGCATGATGTTCACAATATCATTCTGATAGTTCTCAGTCAAAGAGGGGGATTGAAATTGTATTTGCTGTGTTGCTTGAGTTGAAGAATCAACTTTTACTGTCATCTGATCCATTTGAAGTTGTTTCTGCCTTTGTTTTGGTCTGACGACAGGAGAGTCAGATGAAGAATTTGCTCTTTCTTTTGGAACAAACTCATCAGCAGGAGGGTTTATCAGGGACGTGTCCTTTACTTGGGCTCTTTCAAAATAAGAGTTCATTCCATCGGATCGTTTAGAAGCAGCAACTGAATTTAATTTTAAGACATTAAGTTTTGCATTAGTTGCTGCCAACTCTGTTTCCAAGTCTAATTTTTCCTTTTCTTTTCTCAGCTTTTCCTCTGGCGATTCTCTCCATGAGCGCCGCCTTTTCTACCGCAGCTTTAATGCGTGCAGAATAGGTGGATGAAGTCCGAGACTGCTGTGAAGATGTTTTCGAAAGGGGCCTCAAACTTGAAATATTAGAGACACTGTCTGCAGGATTTATTTCATCCGGATCTGCAACAACCTGATCATCATCAATGTTATTTTTCTGTTCAGTATATGGATCTCCTGCTTCATGCAACCAAACCTTTACATTACCCATAAAATCAGAGAATGCCGTCACCTTGAACTGAAAATACACAGTTTGCCTTTTCACTTCTTCTTCTGGCAGTGGCAAACTTAAAAAGGATTCATGTACATCAGTTGCATCTTGATAGCATTTAATAAACTTGACAAAGTCAGAAGACACTTTCTTACCATTTTCTTGTGACGTCATTAATGCAGAGATTATCTCCATTAATTTTGAGGCTTATTTACACTTTAAACTTTGTTTTTCTTGGCATGTGTTTATATAAAACTCCAAACCCTTTTGTGTGAATTTGATGTTTCTTTTCTCTTGTGACATCTGAGTGTCATCCTCTTTGCTCTTCAAATCAGACAGTTTTAGTGATTTATTGAATTATTTCAAACATATAAAAGCAACATAATCCACAAGGAGTCCACAGGATGAAGCACAATTTGTCTCTTTGTTTAAAGACGTTGATTCTTGTGAACAAACGTTTCCATGATGGCCGTCGGCACACGTCTTGATCCAATTACATGTCAAATTGTCACAAACTTATCTCATCAGTCTTTGCAGTGATATAACGTCTTTAAACTCCAGTAGTTTTACAGTTTTCCTTTAAGGCTTGAACAATATTGCCACGTACCAGTTTGATGAATGAGGGACATGTCAATCCAGGCCTCACGCAGCAAGTTGCTTGATTACATCATGATGATCCAAATCCTTTTGTTTGATGGTAATCCTTGAGATCCATAAATTCAACATGTCCATAGATGAGCAAATATTCCTTTTAGTCCACAGGCTGGTTCCTTACTTGATCCATGGGGAGGTTTTTACTTGTTCCATGGGGAGGTTTTTACTTGATATAGAGGCGATTGTTTCTCAAACAAAACATCCGAAAAAAGTTCCATCAGCCACTATAAGGCACTGGGGTCAAGATATCTCACGCAGGCAAAAGAAGTTTAAGGTCCACACTTGTTGACTGTCTTGGTTGGTTTTATTTTCCTTTTCAGCAAACAATTACAAGGTTCAAACTTTCCTTTGTTCTCCTATCTACCTCTCTTGCACTGGTTAAAACCATAGGCCCCAAACCCAAATGCCTGCTTGTCCTTTACCAGGCCCCTACAATTATAGAAAATGGACTGACCCACATTACTTCCTATCTGACTTAGAAGGTAAACAAATAATAATAAAACAACAAAAATAAATCAAATCAACAACAATTAACCTGCAAATAAACTCTGTAAATAATGCAAAATATAGAAATTTAAGAATAAACTAACAAAATTCAAATGAATAAAGAAATAAAGAATAAATAGCTCCAACAGTGGGTATGAAGGCGAGAGCTGGAGACAAAGGAGTTACAGGTTTGTGCTTCAATAGTTCAAACAATTAGTTCATCTGTTTGTTTATTATGCACTTTTAAAACTCACAATTTAAAAATCATGTAGATCTGAATACCCAGTGAGATTGGAGCCATGAAGTTGTCATGCACTGACTATATATGGAATTGGTGAGTAGAGAACACAATATTGTTTTGTTTTGTTTGTTTAGCATGTTGGTGGTGGTAGCCAATGCTAATTGTTGGATCATCAATTGTCACATTATCTAACTTCTTAAATTCAATGTGTGTTTAAGATGATGAGATAAATGCTGATTACTTTATTTTGTCTTAAAGATTTGATTGTGGATATAATCGCATTTATTTCTGTATATAAATATATAACTGAAAGCGGCTAGCAGATAGCTGCCCGACCTTCGACTAGGCAGGGTACTCTGGGGTCTCTGTTAGGTCTGCAGGATTCCACAAAAGAGTGTGGGGTTGTGTGTGCATCTCTTCCTTGCCGGATGGTATTGGTGGGGCTGGAGGTGCATGGTCCTGGGACCATGTTCCCACCCAGAGTGAATGCAGTGACTACCCTCCACATTTTCTCTTCTCCCCAGTCACCTCTTAGACGAGTGGTGGGTGGTCTCCTGGGCTGGTCGTGGCTCTCGGGGCGCGTAGGTGGCTGCCCTGGGTCGGGCGGACTTTTGCCCCTACTGTCCCCTGGTGGAGTCTGGGACATGGGGGCACCTTTTCGGATCAACTGGTCCCATCATCCGGGGGCAGCGCCACTGCTCCCGGTCTTACACACTCCCCTCTCCTCTCTGACTCAAGTCCACAACACTCACCCACACACTTAGGGTCTTTGGGGGAAAGGTGTGCTTTCTGGGGTGGTGTGAAGTGGCCCTTTGCCGCACTCCATGAACCACTCTTTCTCATTCTTAAATGCACATTAGTCACTATTGCATACCAGAAATCCCACACCACACACAGGGCCGCTGGGGGCGGGGGCTGTGCTCACCTTTACTCACTGCTTGCTGCTGTACTAAGCTGCAGACAGACTGGGCCCTGGGGTGCAGTGCTGGGGGCACGGGGGCTTGTATCCATCCGCCCCGGCTGGCTGTCTGGGGTCGCCTGTCCCTCTCGGGTGTCGGGCGGGCTCTCTGCTGGGCGCTGGGGGGTCCCGGCCCTGGTCCGTGCCTGGGCGGCTGGGGCCTAGCGGGACTGGTAGGGTGCTGCTCCTTGTACCCTGGGGGCTCTACTCAATGGCCGCTGGGGGCTCTGGACCTTGTGCTTCCTCGCTCTGGGCTCTGGGAGGGGTGTGGCAGTGGCCCTCTTTGCACATGGCTGAGCATAATTCATGTAATACTTGCATCACAATTTCTGCATGCTCACGCACAATCACACACTATAGAGATCACAAGACTTTAACTGTTACAATCTATTTATTAATAACACCCAGTTTGCCTCATATTTATTTATGTGTTATGTGCCACATACATTGCTGTCTTTGCTCTGCTTCTGCTAATTATATCTCCACAGGTATGATTCATTGCCATTTTGCAGTTTCCCAAGGATGCTTCAGGAGCAATCTAGTAGCAGCTAGTTTTTTGGTTCCTTTGTTTTGTTTGTTTGTTTGTTTGTTTTTGTTATTGTTTGTTTAATTTTTTTTTTATTTGAATATTGGTATTTGTATATGTTCCCTTTCACTCTGTGCACCCCCCCCACCCCTCAGTCATGTTTAGCTTTTGAATGTATATTACACCTCAGTAATCAATAAATGATTAAGGTATGGGAAGCAAGGGAGGCTATATATATATATATATATATATATATATATATATATATATATATATATATATATATATATA
>JAVLVB010000078.1:3165853-3177728 GCA_032876305.1 Orestias chungarensis | reverse complement strand
AATTAAATCCATAATGGTCTGGTAGGAGGCTGATGGTCTGTAGTATTTCCCCCTCCATCTCACTGTACAGGCACACAATCTATTATTCATCTCTTCTTCATTGGACAAATTGCGCTTAGACATTTTCATCCCAAATATCTGGACACTCTAACGATGGTCTTTTAAATGTGTCAGTCAGACACTGTGCTGAGCAGTGGTGAAATTTAGGATTTTTGTGCACATTTGTATGGAAGATCTGCTGCAGTTCTGTGGTGTTCACTTTAATTTTCCCTTCTATAAAATACATGATATTGAAAGTAGTTATTCTTTTGTATTGTTTTTATTGATTATTAACGACAGCTCCAGTCGATGAATTTAGTCTTCTGATATCAGATGCTATCTAGTCCTTTAGTTCATTAAGTAGTGTTAACAACTTCAAGGTAAAACCTTAAGCTTATTCCTTCAGTCACTGAGTTTTAAGTTAGTTTCTGAAGATCAAATGACATGTTCCAAATGTCCAGTATGAAAGCTAAAATTATTATTTTTTTGTTTTTTGTTTTTAACCAATGGCTTACTACTGGAGTAATAATATTGCCTTGAAGCACAAAATTTCAAGTTTGTATCTTAGAGGATTGACAAAAACAAAGTAAAACATAATGTAAAATTGAATAAAAATAAAACAGAAAAACATATTTTTAGATTTTGTCTTGTGTGTAGGTCCATTTGGAATTCCATCTTATCAAATTTCTTCACAGGACTATATAATTACCACATTTCACAATGGTGCCCATGTCATGTGATTGACCAAATAACGTTCAGCCATATTCAAGAACCTTATAAAAATAAATTACAATTGTTGTGTTATGCATTATATGTTGTTTATTTTAGATGTTATATTTTTCACTTTGTTATCTGGTGGTTAATTGTTTGGTGCATGGAGTGTGTTAGAGGGCAGTGAGGACTCAAGTGCTCAGAAGGGAGAGCGCATAGAGATAGAAGCAATAGAGTGATTAACCCAGGGTGAGCACCTGGGTGGCCTTTTGTCAGTCTGTTTGAGTAAGTGGAACATAAATATGTGTTTAGTGTGTATCTCCACTTATGTTGTATGATTCTTTTATACATTATTTAAATATATTTGATGATGGAAAATATGTTTTACTTGTTTTTTTCTTTAAGGTTATCAACCTATCTTTGACTCAACAAAAGTGACAAAAGTCAAATAAATGTAAAGACTAAATTAAACTGGTTTGTTTCCTGAACCCTCTGTGCCAAAGCCTGGTCGAGTTCAGGCAAACAAATCCCTTGATAACTTGAAAATTATTGCAAAACTAGGAGAAGAAACAAAAGAGAAGCCCAGGTAGAGGAATGGAAGGATCTAGTAAAAAGTGATGGGAACAGTAGTGCTTACATACTAGGTAGCTTTATAACTAAACAGGAACAGGTGGCTGATTGGAATTAGGGTGCAGCTGATGAAAAGGATCAGGCAGGCATGGTGACAGAATATTTGAATGGGCCGATGACGAGAAACCTTAAATCTCAGTAAATAAATGACTAAACATAACAAATAATGAAGACCTAACTAAAAATAACTGAATAGAAAAAGCTAATGTTAAAAAGAAACAACTTTGATTTTTGCCCTGTTACATAATGGCTAGATTTGTGAAGAGCATCATAAATAAGTTTGACGGCTTTTTTCTCGCGCATCATTTCAGATAAAATAAAAGATTTTATATATGTGTGTGTGTATATTATGTGTGTATATTGAATCCTTTAGTTTTGCTTTAGAAGCCTAAAAATACCAGTTAAAGATTTGTAGACAACTGTTTCAGCATCACATCCAAAGACAGTAAAAATCCAGTTCTCATGATGTGCCACTTTAAAATTACTCTGCCATTCTACATTTAGAGGAAGTTGTACTTGGTTTCATGACAGAAAATAGAAGAAAATAGAAGTTTCTGGAAAAAGATAAAATGTGTACTGGTTTTCTACAGTTTCTTTGAGTACTTTCAGTAATCCTCGCAAGTAATTGTGCTAGGTTAGAGATAATAATTTGATTACCTTGAGTTGGGAATGTAACTTTCTCAGTTTAGCAAGGTTTTTATTCTTAATTTTTACAGTTTCTGTTTATTAAATTACACTTATGTTGTGGTATCGGGGTGCTAAATTGTTACTGAACACAATTAAAACAAAGCTATTTTAACATCAAAACTGATTCACTGATGCACTTGGATTATGTCAGTTCACTGGTTATAAACTACTTAGACAGTTAAATTAAAATTCTCCCATAACTGTTTTTTTTTTACATGATTTTATGAAGATATTTATTTTTTAATATTATAAGTCATGGAAAACCGCTAAATGGAATATAGCATTTTGATACAACACCAGAATAACATCTCAAGCTATATGCCAAGAATTTTAAATTTGCAAACTTTAAACTGGTCTTCAAAATTGACATTAACTCAAATCATGCTATCACATTTTCCACAAATTTGGAGTATAAACTTTAGAGGCATACTAATAAAACCTGATCTGTTGTATGACATCATGCAATTTAAAGACAATGCCTCCAAAAGGTAAAGAAACTTAAAAACATCTTTGAATTTTGAGACATTTTTGAAAAGAAAAAAAACCTGTGATATTTTATTTTAAGAAAACCTAAGAAAAGATCAAAAGATTCTACAGAATATGCAAATAAATTGTGGAACCTGGAACAAGTATGTAGAAATGTGGGTTTAACCCCAGAATATGTTTGAGGACATATTCAGTTCAAATCAACCCATTTCATTCAGAAGGAATCCAGTGATTGAGTGAAATTCACATCCAAGTATTTGCAGTCAAGTCCAATTAGAGTATTAAATCAATATTGAAATGTGTTTTACTAGAAAATGTCAATTTATTTCAAGTTAGATCAAAGGTTTTATCATTTACTGGCATATTTTTCGCAAGCATGTGGTAAAAGTGGAGAGGAACTACTTAATTTTAATAAGAAGGAATCGTCAACAAAACAGAAGGATTTGGTCAGGGATACTTTCCGTAAAGAAAAAAAAATAAAGCCAGTATACAGAGTTAATAATAACAATACAGACTTAATGTAACTGAAATAAAACATGAATCTGAGATAATGCACCAAAGGACAATAGCAAGAGACAATAGTAAAGCAGAGAAAAAAAAACAAAAAACCTGTTACATCTCACTGAACTGAAAACCTGTAGCCCTTGAACGCTACTGCATGTCATTTTGAAAAATTAGGTAACACAAGATTTTGCAAGCATGAGGGTAAATGTCATGCCAGCTTGTCATTCATCAACACTATGAGGAGGGAAGTGACAAGGAAAAGGCTGAGAGAGCATAGTGATAACACATAGCTGAACCTGGCATATAATTCAAAGCACACAGGCAGAGAATAAACAGATGATAAAGTTTGACTTTTAACGGAAACAGGTAGACACTTACAAGCATCAAAACTGCAGCAAGTCTCAAATCCACCTCACAAATGCTGCTGAAACAGGGATTTGTTTGGGATAATTGGATGATTTTGTGATGGTTTTTTGTTTGTTCTGATTGAAACAGCAATTTAACAAATTTGACAACAAGTTATTACCAGCTGATCTTAGGAATTACATTTTTGCACGAAACATGTTTCAATAATATGTAACAGTTGGAAAGGGAAGTCTACATATATTTTTACAAATGACTCACAGTCTTGGTATGTAGCTTTTTAAGAGATAAGCAGCAGTTGTCATCAAAAATCTACAAACAGCCTTTTGGCAATCCGTAAAAAAATAACACAGCAAGTCAGAACCTGGAAATTGCTTAGATTTTAGGTGGCATATTTCCTTCCCTGCGTTTCACTGTAGTTATGGAGTAATCATTAAAGCAACATGATGGAGAGTTGGTACTGAAGGACACTTGGAAGACATATCCTTCGCTTACGGGGTCAAATGGGAAGCTCAAGCATTTCACATAAACACTTTTATGATCTAAAAATGTAATAAGTTTTTTTTATGACATTTTGGAAATAGGTTTCCACTCCAGGTTTGGGTTGACATTCCCTTCTCAATGGCTCCTGATACTCTATGGAACTACATTTTCTGAACTGCTTTTAAGTTGTGTGATTCCTATTATTTTTTATGTTTGTCTTGTGTTTTTAATGACCAGGGTTGTGATGGCCAATGTTGTGATATCAGTCATAAACCTGTTTTTAAAAAGAGAAGTCGATGTAAGCAGGTAAAAAAATCTATCCACCCAACTTGACCTTGTATACAAATGTAAGGGAGCAAATTCGTATAAACAATGCACATAGAGTAGAATAAAAAAGCAATTCAAACATATTTTCTTTAAAAAAAAAAAAAAAAATGCTAGAGAGATGCTGAGTTTATGTTGTGGCTGGTCGGCTTACCTAAAAGTGGGCCACAAAAAGCAATTATACATAGTGCTTTATACCACCCTGGGCTGGTTCAGCTCTGGATAGGGTATTTGAGAGCTTGGAGTTTTGAGTTAACAACAATATATGTAAAACATCCATCACAGTAATCACATCTGATGTATTGGGAAGACTGACTGCAATCTAACTGTTGTTAGGGACAGTAAAAACACAAACCGTAAAATTTTACCTTAGATTCTAATGACAAGAGGGTGTGGCGAATCCTACTTATGTCCCTACCACATCAAAAATCCTGAGCTTTGAAACCTTTCCAACGATCCTCTAAATCACTTTGATGACTATACAGTCACAGCAACCTTTATAATTAATTCTGATATGCAGATGGGATGTTTCACAGAAGCCTTTTGCCAGCTGTGGTCAATTTAATTTTCAAATCCCGGCAGCTCATTTGATCCGTTGAGTCTTTTTTTTCGGAGTACATATCAATGGAGACTAAAAAAAATGCCAAAGCTGCATCAGAGTGATAACTCATCGGTGTCCTTGAAATCCAGTCACCCCATTTAATATCAAAAATGAACAAATTTTGTGTTGAGGTGGAACAAGTGTTTGTGCTCGCCACTGCAGTGTGAAGTAAGTTACCTTTACTTGCTTGTTTTGCAAAAGCTTGTGTATCACATTCAGCAATACCATAGAAGACAGTCTCTTTGGTTGAGTGGGACATTTTTCTCCCCAAGGTTGAGAGGCAAGGGTATTGGATTCCACCCAATGTCTATTTGTCACCGGCAATCTAAGCTGCACCTGAGTTCACAATTTGTGTCATCACTTGAAATAACTGCAATGTAATCCTCCTGCATCATCTATGGGTGTGCATACATCCTGCCTGTGCTCTGGGATACAATCTATGATAGTAAGATTGCATAGGTGAGAAAAAGTCAGCCTGAACTCGTTAAAGACAGCTACATCTTGTACAATTCTCCATGAATTGTACCATGTGGGCTGTGTTAAACCTTGCCTGAATAAAAAAAGTTTTAAATTTTTCTCACATTATAATGGATTTCTGACTTTTTTGTCTAATTACATTATTCATGTAGATTACAAGCATCTTTATGAATATATTTGACTGAAACATGAATGTAAAATATTTTAGTTTTCTGAACGGTGAGTTTAAATTAAATAAAATACATAAAAAAATACATTAATTAAGCGACAGTGAAAATTACCTACATAAAAGTAAATTTAAGGTTATTAAAAATGTCTTCTTTCAATAGGTTCACTTTTCTTTTTTTGTGAATGTAGATATTGAAGGAAGAATAAAAACTACATTCATGCTGAGAATAATTCATCTTACATAATTAGGCTGTTAGTGACTTGTGGTGACTTTTTGGGCCGCAAATGGTTACTTTTTTTACCGATGAGCTTGAAGTGTCACCTGTTGCATTTAGATGAAAGCAGTGAGGCTGAAATAAATGTTATGCCAGGAATTGTAATGAAAAACACGGTTGGGAATTGTTCCTTTTTTTTTTTTTTGGCTTCCTTAAATTATAGGTAATGGAATGTATGAGGAGAAAAATCTTAACTATTACTTATAACCCACCAAATTTGCAAACATTTTAAATGTAAAAATATTGGTTGTAATTTAAAATATTTATTTAAATCTCATTCATCTTAAAAACCTAAATAATTTATAAAGACTTTAACAAATAATTCTAAAAATATTAAATAATTTAGCTTAAACTAAATTAAAGTCCTTTCAGAGCACTTACAAAAGGGCTTCTGACTTTCTGATGTGGTTTGTTTTCCCCAGCTCAGTACTTTTCATTCACAATATAATAAAATATTATATATAATCATAAGATAAATTATTGTGCAATCAGTGAATACTAAAAGCTTTTGTTTGCAGATATGGTGTGCCTCTATAGATATAGGGTGTTTTCGATTTGGTACCAGCACCATTTAACATAATTTGTGCGAGAAAGAAAAAAATTGTATAAAATGTCTCCATGTTGCTGTTTTTTTTTTCTTTTTTTTCTTTTTTTTTTTAAGAAAAATAAATTTAAAAATAAATATGACTTAATAAGTACTTAAAAACACATTTACAGCATTTTTAGCACAAATTTGTGATGCCTTTGGTAAGTTACCTGACTGTACTAATGCAACTCTATCCCGGTTTTCTGGATCACTGAATCCCCTACCCCTTCAAGCAGGACAAGGCTTAAATTCTAACTAGAAGATCAGTCATTCTCATGTTCATAACCCTTGTCCCTGGAGGTCAGCACAGAACTGACTAGGAAACAGAAAACACTGGTGCATAAAAAATCCTAACTAAAATCATTACCCCGTTCACTCATGGTGCGTCACTCGCTAGAACTTTGTATTTCAGTCAAAGAAATGAATTAAACAATCATTCCACTTTTCTAGATAGTCCCACTACTTGTGGTAAGTGCCTGAGGCAACCACTTAAAGGGAATTAAAGAACAACAAAGTGGGCTGCATGTCTTTCAAACGAAGGGGTCGTACTGACTTTTTTCCAAGATTTTATTTTAAATCTAGCATGGTTCAACACTCTTCACTCTTTAGCCTCCTGAATTCCAAAAGACACTAATAATCAGAATCAGAATCAGAATCAGGCTTTATTGGCCAAGTATGCTCACACATACAAGGAATTTGTTTTTGGTTACATAGATGCTTGCAGTGCACGAAAAATACAGTAAAGGCACGAAAAATACAGTAAAGACATTTGTAACATTTAGCATGTGTAATTTATATTTTTTTTGAAGTGCAGTTTTGTGCAGTATAAAAACTATAGAAGTTATAAAAATATATAAATAAATTGTTCAGTTGTTCATGAGAATAATGGAAGTTAGAAAAAAGCTTCTCTGTAGCCTGCTCGTACGGGTCTTCATGTGGCTGAAGCGTCGGCCTGATGGAAGGCACCGAAACAGGTGACGGCCAGGGTGAAACGGGTGGGTGATGATTTTCTCTGCACGCTTCCTGGTGCTGGAGGCATGCAGGTCCAGCAGTGCGGGCAGCTTTACATCGATGGTCCTCTCTGCAGACTTGATAATGCACTGCAGTCTCTTGGTGTCGTGTTTTGTGAGAGCACTGCCCCACACTGTGATGGATGTGGTGATGATGGACTCTATGATGGCTGTGTAGAACTGCACCATCAGCTCTTGGGCTAAGTTGAACTTCCTCAGCTGGTACACAAAGTACATCCTCTGTTGAGCCCTCTTGATGATGGAGTTGATGTTGCTGTCCCACTTCATGTCCTTGGAGATCGTTGTGCCCAGGAACTTGTAGGACTCCACAGCCATCAAAGTCCTGTCTAGGATGGTGAGTGCTGGCAGGATTGGGGGTCTCCTCCTGAAGTCCACGGTCATCTCCACTGTTTTTGCTGTGTTCAGCTCCAGATTGTTCTGACTGCTCCACAGGACAACCTGATCAACCACCCGTCTGTAAGCAGACTCATCACTGTCCTTGATGAGACCAATGACTGTTGTGTCATCTGCAAACTTCAGGATTTTAACAGAGGAGTCCATGGAGGTACAGTCATTTGTGTACAGCGAGAAGAGCAGTGGGGAGAGTACACAACCCCGTGGGGCGCCCGTGCTGATGGTTCGGGTCGCTGAAGTACACTTTCCCAGCCTCACCTGCTGTTTTCTGCCAGTAAGAAAGTCACTTATCCACTGGCAGGTGGAGGCTGATACGCTGAGTTCAGTCAGTTTGCTGTGTAATTGTCCTGGAATAATTGTGTTGAAGGCTGAGCTGAAATCCAGGAACAGAATTCTTGCATAAGTTCCTGGTGTTCAAAGTGTTGGAGGATGAAGTGGAGACCCATGTTCACTGCATCGTCCACCGAACGGTTGGCCCGATAGGCAAATTGCAGGGGGTCTAGCAGGGGGTCCGTGATTTCCTTAATGTGGTTGAGAACCAGTCTTTCAAAGGACTTTATGACCACAGAGGTCAGGGCAACAGGTCTGTATTAATTTAGTCCTGTGGTAGTTGTCTTTTTAGGAATGGGTATTATTGTGGAGGTTTTAAAACAGGACGGAACCACACACAGCCCCAGTGATCAGTTGAAGATCTTAGTAAAGACAGGTGCAAGCTGGTCTGCACAGGTCCTCAGGCAGGAGGGAGAGATTCCATCAGGACGTGGGGCCTTCTTAACTTTCTGTTTTTTAAAAAGTCTCAGCACGTCTTCCTCGCAGATCTTCAGGGCAGGCTGGATGTGTGGCTGATGATCAGATGGGTGTGAAGTGGTGTTGGGTGGGAGCTCGTTGCTGGGCTGTTCAAACCTGCAGTAGAATCTGTTTCACTGTTACAGTTAATTTCACTGTTACATGAAAGTGAAAGGTTAAACCACAATACTTAAAAATCTAATCAGATCATACATGAGAAGTGCAAACAAGGTCTCCAAATTTTCTGACTTTGTGGCATGTGTTACATCCTCCATTGTAGAATGTGTTTTTTTTGCTGTGAAGTAATGCCTTAGTTTTAGGCTCCGCCTCCTAGAGTAGTTGCTTGCTGCTTCCCCTGCTTTCATCCAATCAGGAATCATCTGCCCAGTATTTAAGGGCTTGGAAGCTGCCTTTCTCTGCCTTTTGGTCATTTGTTTGTCATAAACCCTGTGAGCTGTGTTGGCTTGAATGCCCCTGTGTTTGTTGGCTCTGTTTTAACCTTTGGTTAGACTGTTGGTAGGAGAGAGCTGCCATTTTGTTTGATTCCAGTTTTCTCCTATTAATGTAGATTGTTAGGTCGGTATTTTGTAGGTTTGTATCTTTTGCTTTTGTTGAAGTTAGGTAAGTTTCATTATTTCTTTTTATCTTTAGGGTTGTTCTGTTTATTATGTTGGCCTGGCGCCTCCCTGAAGTTTTAATCAGTCTGGAAAGCAAAAACCTGAATGGCAGAAAATAAATCCCTTAAATGCCACATTGACTGCTCTCCTTTCACTATCAGAAATTATGTTAGTCCCCTATATTCCCCAGACCCAGCCATGGGATATAACACATGTATTGTTTTAGTAATAATTAAATGTTACATATGCATGCACATTCACATTTTAATTACTTGACTTCCTCAAAATACTTTTGTGGATTCTCAGCACATTTATTTCCAATCTTTTCAAGCTAAAAAATCATGTAATAATATTTCTGGAAAGTCAAAACAGTCCACACAAAGCCCTAACCGTTAATGATTTCCACACAGTAAACTAACATACAACATTAATGTGAAACAGAAATAAAGCTAACAACCCAGTCAGTCCTGCAATCTTTGTTGCAAATTGTGATGCACAGCAAACAAAAACTCCTGCACTCTTACAAACACAGTTTTCTCAAATCTCCCCTTTGGTCAAAGATTTTTGTGAATCAATATTTTTTAGATATGTAAAATTGATTTTTCCTTTGAAGGCCTTGCTAGCCAAATAAATTGCTGTGATGCTTTTAAAAGGTATTATCATTTATTATTCAAAGGTTAACATGAATGACGTTCTAATCCTCTTAAGTACATTTTCAGTAAACAAATCTAATGAAAATAGTTTTATTTTAAAAATAATTACTAGGGTTGACAGGAACTACCTTTAAGGCTCTGTTGGGTTTGTATTTTAAAGGATGTTTTCAAATCAGATATGTGCCGTTTTAATTGTTTTATCTATAATTTCATGGACCTGATTCCAAATGACTTCACATATTTAATTTTATTATTTATGGTGTCAACAAAAAGCAAACATGATATGATTTAAACGCAAAGCGTCTGGTGTGACTTCAAACAAGTAATTTGTCCATTTTCTATACACTACGGTGGTGAGCGAAAAATCTGGCAAAGATGGCAAGGAAGCAAAGATGCTAAAAGAAATTAAGCCTCATTTATTGCAAACAACACACTATTTGGTCTTGAATTTAAAATAGACTCCACTGAAAGAAATATGTCCTTTTTAAAACCAGAGAACTGATGCAATTTTCGAAGCATTTAACTAGATTAAGAGGTGAGCGCCACACAACTCTCTCATCCATGACTGCCCATTTGAAACACGAAAAGAGGCCATTTCTATGGAAATGTAATGTTTACATGCATGAAAGAAGTCTATTATCTGCCATTTTGAAAATATTATGTGCACAACGCTTTCGGGGATTGTACCTCGTTTTGCTTTCAGCTTTTTCTTCCTTGCTATCCTTTTTTTTTTTTTTTCCATTTGTTTGTATTTCCTCAAATAGAAAAAGAAACAAATAGTGTTAATGGCTTTTGTGTCTGATCAAGTACAAACCCTTTCTGTATCAACCATGACCATGTATTGAGAGGTGTCTTACTAGTGTTCCCAGTCGCACTGCTTTTAGTCTGAATAAGGTCTTTTTCACCTCGAAAAGATTTGAAAAGATTGGACTGTTTTTCTCTCCACCTTTCAAGGTTTGTCAGGAGTTCAATGGTGTTTTGTGAAGCGTGAAGTTCTAGAGAAAATATTAGAACAATGCAAAAGAATAAAATGATATTTATGCACTGACAGTAAAGACCACAACCTGGGAAGAAAAAAAGAAAAATGTACCTCTCAGAAGGAGAAACACTGATGTTTAATTAGGGTTTCAAGTCAATTAAAATTCTCCCAAGAGGTAAAAAAAACACCTTTGGCACCAAGGTTCCATTTAGTTAAAAATTATAAGCTTCTTGAGTAAAAAAATATCTCATCTAAAATTTCCTGCTGGCACTGAAACGTCTAGCAAACATAGCCAACTGTAAATGGCTTTATGGTGCGTAATCCAGTTATTCTCACTTATAATCAAAAATCAGTTATGTAATTTGTCATCAGGATTAATTCCACCTGAAGCATCAATTTGACCTTTTCATCAAGCTTTTCGTTTATTTATTTATGTATTTGTTTTTACATATTTTTGGCTAGTAATTATGTTTGTAACTGAAGGGGAAAACAACAAGACAATCCAGAGTTTAAATAAATAAATAAATAAATGAAAAGTCAGTATAAAACCAACTATTTAGTGGAATGTTGCACTAAGTGGTCAATTAAAAGTTTGTTCTCAGCTTACATTTATAGAAATGTAAGCTGTTAACATTAATGTTTTGATGATCACATTTTCCAAGCATGCTTTTGAAATTTACTCGTCTAAATAAAGTTCACAGATCTGTGTTGAGCAATATTCTTGAAAAAGTTGTTAAGAATAAAAAACTAAGCACCAGTGCCTTGAGACAACATGTGTAAATTGGCACTATATAAATAAGCTGATTCCTGATTCTAATAATGTAAGAAATGTATTCTATATGATTATTGAGATGAATGGAATCTATGAGTTAGCTTCATAGCTTCCGAGGCGACAGAACAGCTGACTGTGAGGTGCAGACCTCACTATCTGCCTCGGGAGTTTACGGCTGTGTTCGTTGTTGCTGTTTACATAGCGCCGGATGCTAATGCTAACATCGCGCTGAAGGAGCTACATGACAACATCAGCTCACTTCAGAACAAGCACCCGGAGGCTTTCTACGTGGTAGCGGGGGACTTTAACC
>JAVLVB010000078.1:3120824-3155958 GCA_032876305.1 Orestias chungarensis | reverse complement strand
CAGCTAACTCGCTTTCACTGTTTGGAGTTGGAAAGATGCACCCAGCTCCCAGCCAGATCTCTCCCTGTGTGGGAGAAAGGCGCTTGGGGGTATTCACATTTCCATTATGTGCTAAACTGAGCTGATTTCTTGCCATGAACAAGATGCACACATTTACACACGCTCGACTGAACACACTGATATACATGCATGCACATAGAAACACAGAGTTTCTGTTCTTACAAACTGGGAATTGCCAGCCAAAAGTATGTTTGGTTTTTAAGTTGAAAAAATGGTTCTGTCCTTAAATGAATTTCTTTGCCCATCACAAATTCAATATGAAAAAATAATAGTCTGATGATTTGACTGCTGTTTAAATTTATATTTTGTAAACAACAATAAGGCATTGCAATTATGTTGATGTTCTTAGATTTTAGCTGTTTCTTAGCTTTTCTGCAACCTTGTTTGGATGTGTTTGGTTCTTAATTGGTGAACATCCAGAAAGATCAAGAAGGCAAACAAGAGATAAGAACAAATAAATTACGTGTAATTAATCTCACTATCTGAGATTGCTGTTAACCAATGTTCACTTAGTGTTTTTGCTGTTTTTTTATTAGTGAGTTTTCTTGTTTACGCCAAATAAAATCCCACAAATCAACATGGGAGGTAAATTTAATCCCAAATTGGTTGATTCAAAATCCTAAATAATTTCAGCCTTCATATAGAGAACAAGTAGTTGTTTAGTGTTACACCAACCTAGAGGTACATCACAGAAACTTTCGCTTTAAAATGATTTTCGTCCGCTTTTGCAGAACAGTCATCTTTATTTCTACAGCGTGGGGTTTGATTTTTCCTCAGATCTCCTTTTCATGGTGAAGTTACTAGGAGAGCAACCACGCTCTCAGTGTTGTCTCAATTTAAACAGCACTCCATATCACATTTACTTTGCACATCTTGAACTGTCCTATCGTGTTTGAGGGTCTTGAATAATTATCCCATTCTCGTAAAGAAACCAGAGACCCAAAACTGTCGTTACAGTTTCAAGAGGGAAAATTTTATGGCTGCTTCATTGATTCCCCTGACTGAATAGAAGCTGTATTTGCTAACACAATGACTGTGTCAGAGTGATTTTGTGGGGATTTACTGGCTCTCTGTGGAGACCGTAAGGCTCATTTGTATTTTGTCGCTCAAATTTTGGCATTCTTCATTGTTTTTTAATCGTTTAAAACGAGCTCTGAGATCTTCAACTGCAATACATCTAAAAGGAGATATACGATGTTCCCATCCTGCATCAAATAAGAGTAGATATAAAATAAAGCTTTAATGTTTGCCAATGGGCAACTGTATTTGGTACACTGAAAGGCAGAAATTATGTGAGACGAGGATGATGTACTGCTGCACGGAAAATCCCTGAAGCCATTCGTTGGGTTTCATCTGGACAATTATCTGCGCAGAGAACCATTCTGGGGAGTAAAGATATTCTGAGGGATCAGAGATTGCTCGTAGATAGTAAAATCTTAGAATCAAGAATCAAGAATCAGTTTATTTATATAGCGCCAATTTACAACAGGTGTCGTCTCAAGGCACTTCACAGAAAATCAATTAAAATCAAAGATACATCATAAACAAATCAGTTTGAAAAAGTTTCCAATCTAAGGAACCCCAGCAGATTGCATGGAGTCATTCACTTGCAGAATTCACTCCTCTGAATTCAGCAGACCAAAACAATGGCTTGTGTTGTAGTTGACTTTACAGCAATCCCTCATACTGAGCATGGATGTAGCGACAGTGGAGAGGAAAAACTCCCCTATAACAGGAAGAAACCTTCAGTAGAACCAGGCTCAGTACACGCAGCAATCTGCCACGACCGACTGGGGGTTTAAAAAGACAGAAAGCTAAATTAGAAGCACAGGATACTGAGATATCTGTATTAAAATATTTGTATTTTGTTGTTTATTCTATACAGCTTAAATGGATTTTGCAAGTACGGGTTGTTAAAAAAAAACACATTAGTTAAAATGTATTGGATTAAATTAAAATGAACACAAATTATGTGGTTGATAAAACACAAATTGTTCCTGCTTCACCTGCTTTATAGTAACTGTGTGATGTGACATTTTTAATAGCTTCGGGTGACAGAAAATCTCACCTTTTTTTTTTTTTGTTCTTTCAATGCTGGGGAAAATTCATTCGAACTGTACAACTATTATCCTAATCGTGACAAATCCAAAATGCTACCAGTATTACCCATATTATCCATAATAGATGAATTTTTAACAGCTTATATTTTAAATAAAAAAAATATTATTGCTATGATTTAAAACATTCTTGGGTATATGATTCCTTTTTATATATATAATGGTTGTTGCCATATGTATGCCTTAAAATATTTTTTTTATTTTTTTATTTTTTTATATATTTTTTATTATATATATTTTTTATTTTCTTGTTTAAAGACCGCAGAACCATGTCAGCCTTTATTCTTCTTAGTGTAGGGCAGACTATCATATTTGCAAAGATGCAGAATCTTCTGACATCCCCAGGGGCTGCAGGTTCTTGCCTCTCTTCCCGCGGCCAAAGGGGGATGAGAGCACATGGGCAGAAGAAAGTGCTGTGGGGATGAGAGATCTGTTTCTTTAAGGGTTTGCACACAATTGTAAATTTTCTAATGGGCTGTGGCAATGCGTCTCAACCAGTGGTTCAGAAAATGTCGCAAAATCAGAGGGGTGCTACTCCCCTGGGTGTATTTCTGCTGTACAAGCTCAATTCTGGTGACTTCTCATGCATTTTGTGAGCCTCAGTCTGACTTAAAAATTTGACAAGGCATTATTCACTCCATCTGATGCGAAACACTTCAGCTGTTTAAGATGACAGCGGAGCTTAAAATATGTAAATTATGCAGAAAAAAGCCAGAGAAATCTACAGCTGCCTGCTTGGCAAAACAAATAACATACCTCAGAACATTTGTTTCTTATTAATTAACTGCTCCTTACAGGAATATTCATTCATTCTTGATTACTACAAAAAAAAAAAAATTAAAAGACTCCACATCATTATAAAAGACATAAATACACAACACAGTATTGGTTTTATAAAGTAACAGCAGACGATAAAGCTCCATTGTCTTGAGTAGGTTTTCATAAAACCCTTAAACATTTTAATATTTTATCACTTTTCATCCATAAATGTCAATATATTTTATTTTGTATTTTACCAAAAGTTGTTTTAAACACAACATGGTCATAAGTGGTTTAAATGTTTCCCAATTAAAACTGTGAATTTGAAATATTTGTCCCTTTGCGTCAGTACTGTATGTTCATCTGGGGTACAGTATTTTATTGAGAGACATAAAATGTGTTAACTCTATTTAGTAAAATAGCTCATGCTCAGTCAGGTAAGGAATATATATGCTTTACTACAATATTCCAGAATAGCTCTAGTTGTATGTTTATTGGTTTCCTTGTACAAGGTACCATCTACCCCAGTCACAAGGTTTCCTTACAGGATTACCTTCTCTTTAGCTTTGGTATATCTTACCATTAACTACTATCAGGAGTTTCTCACAGAGTTCTTCTTCCACCACATTTTAATGGTGAGCTCTTGGTGCATGTAAGCCTAACATACCCAGAGCACTTTCTTCCACTTCTGCCCTATTTTACATGATGCAAACTATAAAAGGACTTAACTTATGGGTTTATTTTTAAGATTGGCATACTTCCTGACACACTCTCTTGAATTTCATGTTTGTTGTCGTATAGCCATCACGTAAGTGTTGTAAATATCTCTGACTCCTACATGGAGATAGCTGCCATGTCTGCTTTAGTTTTCTTGATTGTGAGGCATTCAAAGTTTACAGTATCATTATATTACACCACCCTAATGTAAACTTTAAGCATTTTGTCTTTAAAGTCTTCATTCTGCTGTTTGTTCTTCTACGGTTGTCTAATAAACCTCTTATAGTGAATTGTTACACTAGTTTTTATTAAGGAACATTGGAGTAGAGGGCTGAATAAAGATTTAGATTTAACTTTATCTTCACAAATATGTGAAACTTTGTATTACTCATTGCATAAAAGCACAAAATGAGAGAAGAATTAAAGGGAAATTCAATATGTTTACGTGCCATATTTGTTCTGTACCTTCTTACATAATTCAAGCAGTTATATTGCTTCTGTCTTTCTGCTTTTTGTTGTCATCCTTAATTATCAAGGGACAAAATCAAAGTATTTTTTATTCTCTTTGCATGGTTATTTAATTTCTATTAAATATTTTAGTGTGCTGCAGTAGTGGAGTGATGGATTTGCAGGGGAAGTTTATTACATAGCTTGCATTAGATAAAAATGAACGCATGAACCCTTCTATGACCCTTTCTTTTATTATGGAAATGGGGTACAGCAAAATGGGCTCACCAAAGGGAGGACAATTTTATCTTTACACCAACAGGCAAATATTTCCAATATTGACTAGTGGACCATCAAAAGGCTCAGAATCTGAAGTATCTTCACCTCTGTTGAAATTCGATTTCCTAAGCAGTCACGTTGGCTGCATATTCAATGCAAGTGATAAGATCAGCCATTACACTGAGATATGAGGCTATGTCTGTTTGTGATTTGAAGGTCTTGTAGTTTACCTTGATAAACAAGACTCTTGTTTGTATTTTGGGCTGCCGCGCATCACTTGATTCTCACATCCGACTCCAGGCTTTTGGTAATCAGAAGTCACCTGCATGTTAGTGCTTTGGCCATCCTCTACTTTATCAAATTTCTTACTAAAAACCACCAAGTAAGAAATTGCAGCCCAGCTCTGCTTCTGAGCAACATCCAGACAGAACTCCGCAACCTCGACGCCACCACTGAACTGGCACTAATCATCACAGCGAATGGCTGTTGATGGAATTAGAACAGCTCCCTTTAAGTATTAAGATGGGACAGCAAGAAATAAACAGGGATGTGTTGAAAGGAGCTGTAGGCTGAGGGGAGGCTAATGCAAGGGTGTTTATGAGCACAGTGCTTGGGAAGATACGACCAAGCCTGCTTGACTGTGCCAAATCCTTTAGAATTATAGTCACTCAGCCAGAGAGCTACTAATCAATGTGTCCATCGTGTCTGAGGACAATGTTGTGGGCCAAGACACACTAAATGCTTATTTTATGTGTTATCAGATTTTTTTATTCAAGGTTATAACAATCCATGCAGAAGGTAAGCTGTCTTTAGTGACGTTAAAAAAATACCTAAATACATTTAAAAAAAAGGCCACAGGGCTGTTACATGTACTGCTACTTTGAAAAGAACATGAAGTGTCATTGCAACCATATATTGATGTGCCGATGCTAGCCACACTTAAGAGTGAAAATGTTAGAATGATAAGCCACATATTTTTCAATTTAAATGAGCAAGCTTGGAGATTTGAAGGTAATGTTTAAAAAAAGGAGAGGGAGTATAGGCTGGCTTTTGCTTCATATGGTGTTGCCACAATATTTATAACCTTTACAGAAAAAAGCATTTAGGTTTAAAAATAACAAGTAAGCACCAAAAATACATATTTTTTTATTTATGTTACATAAGGATACATGAAATATATAGTGTGGGTATTTTCTAACCCACTGCTTTATGCTGTACATCTGTTTATCATCATAATTTCACAAATTGTATTTTCTATCATTTACTCCAACTAAATTAACACTTTGCATATATAAATAGTTTTAAGATTTCTTTTCTGAACGTTTTCCATTTTGTGGACCCACAAGTGCACCCATGATTTAACCTCTGTGTATTAGCTTTCTTGTAAATTAGTGTTTTGCATGAATGGTCATTTCTCTGGGTCATTGGACGCTATAGAGTACACAGCATACATTAGAGACAGCTGGCTTGATTTGAATAGTGAAACTTTTTCTTCTTCAGGCAGGAAATTATCTCATCTGATGAACCACATCTCTAGGATTGGATGGTTAATCTATATTTGAAATGTATCTTTGACATGACATTCGCCTAATTGATTGTTAGTCATCCGTTGTTCTTTAACTACTCAAGCATTTATGTATTAGGTTTTGTTTTAAATGATGATTAATACTGTTTTCTTCTTCACAGCCAGCCTTTCAAAGTACTTTCCAGCTGCTGTCAGCATGACATTGTCATGTTAAACATTATTATTATTGTTATTTTTGTTGCATTTGAAACTTTAAGCTTGACACCATTTATTTTCCATCCTCTTCTTGTATAATCAGAAGGAAAGTAGGATTTCAGATCCCCTGTTGTGATGACAGAATTGGCTAAGTTTGTGTGGGAGCATTTTTTACTACCCACTGATCTATGCGCTCTGACTGCCTAAAATACAAATGTTTTTATTTATTGAGGAGGTTCCCAGCACTACATTGCCAGGGAAAATTTCTGTGTTTAATTCTCAACTTCATGTGTTCATCCCTTGTTCAAAATGTCAAAGATTTGAAAATTCCACACCGAAAAGAGAGTTTTTTAAACACAGTTTTCGATTTAAGTTAAATGTTTGCTCTTTGTGAAAGCTTAGAAGGTTTATTTTTCATAGCTATATTAAGCAGTCAAACCAAAGCTAAAATATTCTAAGCTGATTAACAACAATGATGATGTATGGTCTTAGTTTTAAACAAATAATAGTAAAGAAAATAACCTTATTCTAATAAACTATATATTATATATTGCATGGGCTCTTGAAGTATCAGTCCTAGTTGACAGGATACCATCTTGTCTTTTCCTTTAGGAACCCTCCTCCATTTACCCTCTTCTGCATTGCTTTTTCAAACCTTCACCACATGTTCTAACATTAACAGATCTTTTTCTAGGTTTTTGTGCATTCATAATATTCATATTTATGAACATGATGGAAATCCAAATAATATTATTATTTATTATTAAATCAACAAAAAAAATGTGAATAAATGCACTTAAAGTAAACATTTCCAGGTGTATCTGCATTTAGCTAGAACGCAAGATAAAATAAAATAAACAGTTCCATTATTTAAATTTGTTTACTGTGGGTAGCAACTATTTGAAAACTCAGAAAAATAAGCTGGGTAAAACAAAAGGAGAAAAAAAAGACAAACCCCTAAAGAATTAGCTAGATGTGTGGACTAATGTTCCACCGAGTTTACTGTTTAATATTAAATTGTATAGCTGTGGGTGCTCAGCTCTGCCCACCCTGTTCTCAGTTTCTGCTGTTGACAGTGTAGCTAGGAAGGCCAACTTCTGAACTCATGCGATTAGACAGCTAGGAAAAAGCTAAAGCACCCAAGAGTTTTCATCTACATAGGAAGATTTACTCAAATGTTAATGAAATACAACTTCGAAATCTGTAACAAGCTTCAGGATAATAATAAGGACATGTTTGTCCATGCTTATTTCTCCAGTTTAGATTTATCAGGGGCCCTCATTCAATTATTATTATTATTATTATTATTATTATTATTACTATTATTATTATTATTATTATTGTTATTATTTTTATCATAATAATAATAATAATAATAGTAATAATAATAATAATAATAATAATAATAATTATTATTATTATTATTATTATTATTTTATTTTTTTTGTATTATTATTAATACTTCATACAACACTAAATGTTTCATCCAAACTCGGAAGTTCAAGAAACATCCTGTTTTACAATTTTTTTTCTGAGTCCACTCAAAGGTGACCAGGGTATGGAAGCAGAACTAACTTGTGCCTTTTCCTCCCTTTTCTTGCTAAAGACAGTGAGATAAGGGGCTAGCATCTGGTGCTAACTGGACCGTGTTCTCTCCTTGGAGGTCTGTGCATTTTTAGCTTCGGTAAGTTAGCTAAGGGCCAGCATCTGGTGTTAATTGGACCATGCAAACACCTTTAAGAGCTCTGGTGCACTTTCTTACAGTTGGTTGGAAAAAGCATATGCCTGGCGTTAAGGAGCACACTACTATGATTTACTCTGTTTAAGGTTTTTATAGCTGTTTATATTGGTTTTGATCCTATTTGTTTGACTGAAGGATCTGGGGATGGTTTTCCAAGCATATCCACAGACATTCCCATTACTTATAATGTATTGATTTTTTTTTTTTTTTTATGTACAAAATAGACATGGATCAGTATAAAATTCTAACAGTATAATGAACCCCAAGTTAAAGTAATGCTGGAATAGGATTATTTGCACAGTTATTAGCTAAACACAATTTTGAAATGTTTTATCTTTCATGTGACCTGGAGAAAAATTCAATGTTTTTAATCACCAACCAATTTTAAATTGGTCTCACAGTAGTTTTAAACGTTGACCAGTAACCAGGAAATGTATAGCGGCTGGATAGCTCAATTGGAATGTCACCAGACTTTCAATCAAAGCTCATGGGTTTGAATCCAGCCCAGGGCAAAAATACACAACATCCAGTGTGGGTCCTTAGGCAAGACCCTTTGCGCTACTGGCTACCTGGCGCCTGCAAAATGGCTGCCTCGGTGTGGTTTACACCAAAAACAATTTCCTACGGGATCAATAAAGTATACATTATTATTATTATTAATGTAACATACAGAAGGATCACTGCTAAGGCAATACCAAATTCTTGATGATTAATAACATAACATTGGATAGAAAATGTGTGTGTACTCAAAAATGAATTAATGTAATATTAAAGGCAAGCTATTTCTACACATGCTAAATAAACAACCCAAGGTACATTGATTATTGTAGGTATTTTCGGGTAATCTATAGTATTTGGCCTTTGATTTGATTCGGAAAAAAAGAAATCCTCCAGTCACCACAAACATGCATGAATGTCAAATGCTTATTAGGCTAAATTGTGTTTGTTTTTTTAGTTCTTTACTCTTTGGAGTAGCACAGTTATGCAGATTTTAGCTGAAAAATACATTGAGCTATGAACTGAGGTGGCTACCCTGCTCTTGATTGCTGTACAAACATGTTTCATTTAGCTTGTTAGCTGATGTTTTAAAAAACTGTTTTCTTAATTAGAAGCAATGAATGTCTTTTTGCTGATGTAAGTATTTTTAGATTAATTCTCCTTTCTTGTCAGCTTATAAAAAAATAACATGCATTGCTCAATATCAAGTGGAAGTATTGAGAAACATTTGTATGCAGGCAAAGATCATTCCAGCAGATCTATTGCATGTCATTAAAAAGGATTTTAAAGTGTAGTAACTATATAACGGCTTTTTTGGTGGTTTAAATCATGTTTGGTACATCTTTGTACTGTTAGCCGGCCCTTTGATTTATGACTTATTTGAAATAAAATAAAAACTATACATTTAAATGTAACTTTTTTAATTAGACATCCCATTATTTTATTACACTCTAACCAGTACATATCCGATTTATGTATTAATTTGTCTTGTCAAAAACAATTAGATTACCTAGTTTTAGTTAGTTTTTTTATCTCTGATCAGAATTTTCCTAAACATATCAAGTTAAATATATTGCATTTTGTGGTTTTGTAATGTATTTCATTTCTTTTAAAGAGCAGATGTAGATATTTATAACGCTGAGGTTGTCAAAAATATCCTGTTTGTTAGCTTTAAAGAACATTTTTGCATTCTAATATTGACAAGCACAAAGAACAGGAAGTCTTTGCTTTGATAGGCTCTATCCATAATCCATCACGAATGTTTTAGCTAGGAATTCCCGGAAGACTCCCAATTTTCCCTAGAGGAAAAATGATTCAATGAAAGGATCCCTCAGATCTGTTTAGCTGGTGTGGCCAGTATTGGATTTCAATAACCAATTATTTTAAGGGAAAGCAGCTGATGCCTGATATGTGTGGCTAGGAATGTGTCCTTTATGAATATATATATATATATATATATATATATATATATATATATATATATATATATATATATATATATATAGACAAATATATATTAATATATATATATATATATATATATATATATATATATATATACAGGTTTAGTTTTCATTGAAGGTCGAAAACATGAGATACTTATGTTGGTATGCATTTTGTGTTAATATTAAACATTGAAAAAAAAGATAGGTAATAAATAATTTCCAAGTAAAGTGTAAAATTCAGCTAACATAACTAAAGTAGTGACCCAGAAGGTGGTTTTGGAAATGGAGCAAAATGTCTAGTAAGGTTCATACTGATTCAGGGTGCTTATAGACACCCACTATAGCAAGTGACTTAGAATACCTTTTGAAAAAATGATTTGTATGTGCTATAGACTACATGCCAGGTGGAGAATTTCCAGCAAAAGTGTGATCAAACAGTAGTTGCTAACTTTAGGTTTCTCACTTTAAGCGAAAAATATTTTACAGTCAAAGTTGCAGGAAGTTTAACACTTAAGTTTATGTGTTTCAAAGAAAAACTGTATTGGATCTATTATCTGTAAACAACAGAATATTATATATAATCTTTGCCTCCTTTATACAGAGAAATCAGTATTGTGTTTTTTTGTAGATTGATTGATTGAGCTTGGCAAGGACTGGGCCACAAAATCCATTTTCAATATGACATATTGCAAAATTATTCATTACACACTGCTGTCTTCATTTCAAAAGAAGTATATTGGACACCATACATAGTACAATATTGCCTATCATTTAATGTGGTCATGTTCCAACATCTGAATGTGAAATATGGCTTAACATCTATTTTTAGATGACTTGGCACTGGCTTAACCAACTCTATTAGCAAACCTCAAATAGGGCAATCACACTGTCTTACATATATAGCTCTAACCTAATAATCCTGTCATTCATGCGAGCAGTGTTTAGAAGCAGCCTTCAGTTTTTGCTATGAATATAAATCAATAATTGTATTTATCATTATTCATTTATCAATTATTATTTATCAAATTAACAGAAAGTTTATAGCATACATTTTTATTTTTTTTGGTTTATGCTCACAATTTTGGTGAAGCATCTATAAGATCACTCCTGTTTCGGTTTTGGTGCCTGAGATGGAACTGACTTTTATTGAAATGCAAACATTTTTAATAGGTAAGTTCATGCTTTGAAAAAGAAACAAAAACAAAACAAAACAAAGGCCTGAATTGTGTTTGAATATATTTGTGTATGACTGTCTTGTAAAACCAAATCTAGTGAGATTTCCAACCCTAATCTCCTGCAAAAAACTTTCACTTAGTTTATGATAATGTTTGGCACTACCATGAACTGACAGGGTGTCAAACACTTAATCTACTACTACTCTATAAAGGATACATTTTGGCTTGAGAGAAATTTGAACAAGCCAAAAGCCTTCAAAGAAAAGGCAAATCTATCAAACCGAAGAACAGTGCACCAACTTAAAAAATAGTCACATCATTCTGATGCCTATTGTGCTGCCAGTGTTACTGGTCCAGTAAACGAGATGGATGAGATGTTGGAAGAAGAAGATGAACCACACCTCACCAAAGACCAATGGTGTACTTTTAAAATATCCCCTTGCATAAAATGTGATTTTAGTTTGATTGCATCTTCAGATATATATAGAAAAATTCTGATAAAATTTGAGATATCTGCCCGTTCATAGTGAAGTAATTTCAGTATGACTTTCAAATTCCTTCACTTGTATTAAAATTCGTGCTGTGAATGGGAAACATCTCAACCAGCCGGAGGGACTTTGTAGATAGTTCATTATTAATGCAGTCTGCCCACCAATTCACCCAATCTAGGCCAAATCGCTGCTATAACAGCTAAGTGACTGCTAAGATGTCCGTTTGTCCATTCATTCAACTCCATCAAACAAGTCCTCCCAGGATTTCCTCGACCACTCATAGCTATTCTGTGATTCATAAAAAGTGGAGAATGACGGTTAAGGGGGCACCATAAAAGTGTCATCAGACTTCCTTGGCACACACCTGAGTGGGTAAAAAGGTCCGAGAATATCCGGAATTCTCATTTATTCATGAAATGCCGTGCACCTTCAGAACCTGTGCACTTAAGAATCTGCTTCTCAATGCCTTTTAACTGGAAAAGGTTATTTAATAAATTTATGCTCACCACAAGACAATTTAGGGCTATCTGTCCGGTCACTGCCTACTACATCTTGATGTGTGCCAGTTTGTTGTTCACGGATGTAAACACAGCACTCTTCCTGTTTTGACTAGTGTAAAGTAAGAAATTCCTGCTGTTGCTGCATGGATGGACAACTTCTGAGTATATAAGAGGTCTACAGTTGCCATTAGTTGCATGTCTTACATAAAGGAGCACTAATGCTCACTTTTTATAACTGTTATTGCATTGTCTCCTTTGGACCATTTAGAATTGTTTATTATTATGCCTTTTCGAACTCCAAATGTGAACTCCATGCAACCTGTTATATAGACTTTTGATTTTACACTAAAAGGTGTAGCCTTCTCCAACCAATATTGATCTCTATGTCTATAGTCTGTATATGTTGTTCTCACAATTCCTTAAGTTTCACTGTTGAATTTTTCATATAATTTACAATTGTAATTAGTTTCTCAGGTGTTGGATTATAGTGGCACTTCTTGGATTATGGATTTATAGTTGTCATTTATTGCATGCTGTGGGGACTCATAAATCCCCATGTCAGCAGGAAAAATCCCCATTCATAAAACTGATTATGAACACTTGTCATGAGCTACAGTGACCATGTAGATTAATTTCATGGACAATTTTATAATAAGTCACTTTAGAAAGGTGACAAAGTGTGTAATTGCGCTTTTCACGGAGTGAAGCGTTTTATTTTAAAACCCTGTGTGGAGGCAGCTTTATTTTTTATCTACAGTAATTTATAGAAATCTGTATTGCCACATTCCAAAAAATAAAAAAATAAAAAAATCATGGCTTTGTGACCACTTGCCTATCCGTGTGTTTTTTCCTCCTTTAACTGCCAAAACACCCTTGACCCAAGAGGTATAGACCCCGACAAACCCCAAAGATCCTTGATTGTTTTTGAAATGATGAGACTTTTGACAACAAGTTGGCACCTTACAGCCAGATACAGCCAGTACTCTACAAACAACCTGACTGTATTAACCGATTTTAGCCGTAGGATTTTTTGCCTTTAAGCTTTAACCCTAACCTCATCTGTTCTGTTGAAGAGGAGGTTCACATTCAGTAAGTCAACAGGTTTTTCACCTGTCTATACAGGTAAGGTTTTTTAGTACCAAGATAATGGTTATGGTTACTGTCAAAAGATGTTCACACCATATCTGTGCATCCCTGCAGCTACTCTAATTCAAACTTTTAGGTATTTTTTTTCAGTTTTATTATCTATTTAAACGGACTGCCATGTCTTGGAAACGTTATGATTGGAAAAGACTGAACTGTACTCCTTGAGAAATATGGAGAAATGTAGACACTGCTTAGCTATGTTATATAATTATGGGACTTATGAAGTTTGGTTGCTGCACTGGATTATTTTATAATTACTAAAGTGGCTCTAGATAAATTTGCTCTATATGTTGATTTTTCAAAACCTTATGGTATGTATACATTTGCAAAGCACTGTAGCATTCTTAAAAAATTAACAATGTTTTAAATTCAGGTACACACCATCCTGGTTCTGTCTGACTCTCAACTAGTCCAACCATAAGTACAGACGAATTGACATCCAGTCTCCTACAGAGCTTCAGCTGTGTTAAAATGACCCAGTCCTCTTTTAATTTATGCTAGATCCACTGTTACACAACCACTAACATTATCAATACTTGCCAAAATAACAACTGATGGTCTCTACTGATTATATGAGATGTACACAAAACAGAATGTGTTTCTTTTATACAGGAAGGCGTTGATGTGTAAAAAAGAAAAATGGTGGTCCTTAGGTTAGTGGGTTAGCATGGCCTCATGCCTCAGTAGTTAATGTGCACAAGCCCAGTGCTCCAGATGTTGTCTGCATGGAAATGGCAATTGAAGAGTGACCAGCAGAGCTCCATGTTGGAAGGACGGATGACATGTTCCAGAACAGATGTTTCCAGCCTTTGTGTGTTTGTCATTTGAGCTTTAATCTGGTCAGTGAAGGGCATTAGAGTATACCAAAAGGCACAGGGCGGCTGTGTTGGGACCCCAGCTGTCAACAGCCTTGAGAAAACCCCCCTCTCAAAAGTCTCCACCAGAAATTTTAACCTCACTCCCATTTTTGAGTCCCTCTCTAGTTAAATCCATGCCCATAAAAGCAGAAAAACCCAAAGCTGCATAGGTTGTAATTGGCTGAGAATTAGGCCACATGGACTATTGTTAAAACCTGTGGAGATTATGCATTATGCTTAAATCTTTGAAGATTATGCAACGGCAGGATATTATGCTTTCATTTTCTATGATTGCCTCTTTATATTATTTTTCCTGCCTGTACGCTGCCAAAGCATCCCAGGCATTTCATCTCGCTTCTTTTCTATAATACAGTTCCTTGTTGTGTTTTTTACTCTCCTCTCAATTCCTGTCTGCCAAGTTTCTTCCCTCACTCTTTTTTTTTCTCCCCGTTTCTCTCCTTGCCACCTCCCTCTCTTTCTCCTTCGGAGAGCCCCTGGCAATCTCTCCACAAGTGATGTTCTCCTGGCCAGATGATGCATGCATATCTCTTGTGTCTTCCTGACGCTAACACTCGTAGACATTTGCGCGGCATTGTGGGATTCTGCTCTTGGTCATATTTCATGTAATGATGAAAATGAGGATGGTGATGAGGGTACAGGGAGTGGTGTTTGTGTGCGTGTGAATATGTGTGATGGCAGCTGTGGTGGTGATGGGGGGTGGCGGGGTGCTTCTATTTTTGCCCTTGTCTTTTCTTCTGTATCAATCATAACAGTTTGACAAGATGGTAGATAATGGGCTGTCAAAGAAAGTTTAGGACAACTTTTCTTTTAGCTTAATTATAGTGAATCTCTAAATAGTAAACATCCAATTAAAGTACAATTTTTTGTGAAGTGAAATACCCAGACCACAATGAATGCTTTAAAATAGTTTCTGCCTTTAATATGACATATTTCCTCCACATCTGAAAACATACAGTTAAAACAGCTTTAATTTATTTTCTGCATTTTATTCTGCTTTAGTTAAAATCAACATTGATTTATAGAGTCTGTAAACATTTAATTTTCAAGGTGGAATCTGCATAAAATGTGTTCTTTTATATTGAAATGCCTAAGGCAGGATTTGTAATAGGTTTCTAAAGGCTCCAAAGATTCTTATTGCACAAATACAAGAACTTTAAACGTTGCCACAATAAAGTTAGTCACCAATGAATTAGGAAAACAACATAAAAACTGTTTTTCCATATGTCTAGATTTGGAGCTATAAAACATGACGATATTTTAAGGTATCTTTAGAATATAAGATTGTTGTATAGAATTGAGCTTCCAACTGTAGTAGATGAAAATCTGAACAGTTTTTGGAAAGCTGAAGATGAAGAGTTGTTTAATTAGTTTCACAGTCAGTCCAAGCATACACTCACATCAACAGAAGAATGTAAATTTATAAATTTAATATACATATTTTTTTAACTATGCCAAATACAGTTTCATTCCTAGGATGTTTGGTATGTACAGTTTTTAGAATCACTTTCTAGTCTTTATATTTCAGTAAGAATGTAATACTTCCTATTAGGTTTAACCTTGTGTTTATCCTTGTGTGGTCATGAGCGTCTGCTGGCGACCTTCTACAATAGCCATCGGACGAGAGGCGGGGATTCACCCACGACATGTCACCAGTCCATTGCAGTAATAGTTTAATATGAGTAATAATTTATATTTGATCATTGTAGGATTTGTTAATAGCTTAGTATGCTAAAATACTGAATGTAAAGCCATTTTTCCAAGGATAATGGTTATATTTAAAAAATAAAATAAAATCTAAAAAAAATGTACAAATTTACTCTTGGGCCAGTTGTTGGATTTCAAGTTTTAAATTTTCCTTTCCAGTTTCCTGAGCCTTAATTTCTTAATTTTTTCTTTTAGTGAATATTTACCATAACAATCTGCTTGGGCATCTACTCCAAAAAGTTATTTTTGGCAGTTTACCACCTGAAGAAAAGTGCAAAAACATACATTCTGTATTTTCTAATAAATATTTCTTTTCAATTTCTTGTAAAATATGCAATCAGTTAGTTATGTATATTAAATTCCTTAAATAGCTGACAGTTGCTACAGTCTACTAAATCCCATAAATAACAGACAGGATTACACAGAGCAAACCAGCTACATCTAATCATTTGTTTTGAATTTTAAATCACACTCCTTTTCACAGCTTCTTGCTCATGCTGGATGTTTTTTTTTGTTTTGTTTGTTTGTGTCACATACGACAGGCTTTACTTGAACTTGTTTCACTGAAGAGATGGGAAGTGAAAATTGTCCCTAATAGAACAGTATTTTTCTTGCAAGTGCACTAACAAGGGGAAATGTGTTCGAAACGAAAACATACTAAGAAAAGAGCAGGCAGGATAAACCTATTCAGGGAGTAGAAGTGGGGGGTGGGGGTATAATTATTGGATGAGTCTGGGGCATGGCAGACTTTTGGCCCTCCTGCCGTGTCTCCTCCATGCACATTATACTTGTGTGTGTGCATGTGTGTGTTTGTGCGTGTGCGTCTGGCTCCAGTGCACATTTTAGTCGCATGCCGGTATGCAAAGCTGTGTCAGTGGATATACCATCTATGGAAGAGAGATTTCTTCAGAGTCTTCGCTACACCCTAATTAATCTTCTTAAACCTGCAAGGCCTGTCTCCGGCAATCTTACACATCAGAAAAGCCAGCTCCGAATCCCTCCAGGATTTTCTCTATGGAGGCTGTTGGGGAAAAAAATAAAAATCACTCCAGCCTCACAGCTGACAGCTTTCTGTCAGGATGTGCAGAAAAGCTTACTGAGAAGAGACAAACATTGAATTCATCATTTTCTGACATGAATTCAGGCTGGTGGAAGGTAAAACAAGTGGTCAGAGAAACCTTTGAAAGAGTCAGGATGTGGGTTTTACATTCTTTATGGTTTTACATTGTTTTGTTTTTTTATTGTTTATTCAATTCGATTTTGTGGTTTCTGATCTGTTGTCCTCTCCAGATTGCTGTCTGGATGTTCATTTTACAAAAGTATTATCAAAAGTGAAGCTCACTTGCTTTTAATTCCCATTTAATCCCACGTCTACTAAGAAGCGCTGCAGCGGGCAGAATGTGGAATCCAGCTTACTCACCTAACTTAATACAAGTTTGCTTAGGAGTGACTTCTGAAGACTCCACAATAGAGAATCCTCTTTTGAATTTGTAGCCTGGGCAGAAGATAAGGTTTCATGGTTTTGGTTGCACTTAAGAAGATTACTGTGTAACGATTGGTGAATGAGGACTCAGCAGCACTGCAAAAATGAAATGTCTAATAGGTTTTTGGCTGTATGATACAGTACCTTCTGTATTATATGAGCATGTGCCTTTAAATGGTAAAACAAGGTAACTACATTTTGACATAGATTAAACAGCAAAAATAAATATTACTTCTGTACAGTGATTTGTTTTGTCGACCTGCTACATTCAAATTTATGATCATTTGCGAAATTTTTTCTTTTTTCTTGACTACATAATAACCCACTTAAAATACCACAGATGCCCCACTTGCAGTTGCCTCATTTTGACAGATCTTACACAGTCAGTTCATTCAAAGTCCAAAGGATTTTTGGACATATGGTTCTTTTAACCGTAAGACTAAAATCAAACAAAATAAAAACCTCATTGTTAAATATGCAATTTTGAATGGAACTGTTTATGAAATATTAAACTTGTACCCCACAGCTGCGTTGGATTCCCCCCTCGCCCTATCCATGAACAAAAGCATCTCTGGAAATATAAATAAATGAATATTCCCTGATTTCTAAATCAGTTGTTGGCAAATTTCTAGTCCACCTTTTTATTTCTCTGTGAAAAAGTCACAATATTCTATTTACATTGACAGTTTCAATCAGTGGATTGACTTTTCTGAGCTCATGCGCAATTATACACATTCATCCTCGCCCTGTGAGACAAATACATCAACAGTTATGATGAAGTGACAAGCAATCAGTAAACAATGTTTTAATTGCAATTTCGGCAAATACTTTAGTAAAACAATCGCAGGACTGTTCTACTTCTTTTCTGTGTGCTCAATTAATCCCTGATTGGCACTAATTACTTCCTCAAAGTTTATCTCAAATAATGATGGATATAACGTAATCTGAGTGTGCTTAGCTGTGGCTTCTTCACTCTTTAATGCCATTTTCCTGCCAAACAAACCAAATATTTAATGACAGAGTTTCTAATTGCCTCCTTTCCATCTCCTTCCTCTCCCTGCCTCTGATTAAAAAGGACAGACAGGTGCATACTATGCTGAAGTGTGTCTGCATTATACATTTACATTTACATGCAATGGTTTATAGAGTGACATCTCTATAGCCTTTCCCAATCACTAAATCTCTATATGCCAGTCCAGTAGTCATGCTTGGTGTTTTCCAGCTATTAGAACGCACTGGTCTGGCTTCACGCAGGCTATTAGAAGCTGTTAAACAGAATGCAAAAAAAAAAAAAATGAGATAATGATGAGAATGCATCTGTGGAATCTGAACTCCACAGTGCCACATTTAGAAGCACCTAATTAATCTTAATGCATTCTGAAATAAGCCAGCCAAACAAATATCTTATCCATAAATTACTTTTCTCTGTTCTGGACCACGTAGTGCTGCAAAGCACACCCAAGGGAGGCTTTAACATTCGCAAAATAATGTGCCCGAGTGAGTGTGTATTTGTGTGTGGCATGTGCCTGCCAGCACATAGTGAGGCACACATCCACAAGGAGGGATTTGTGTTTATCACCTAATTAAGCTTTCTCAATCAAATGAATTCAAGATTTACTTTTTCGATCACTGTTATCCTACTGTTGAATTTTGCTTAAACAAAAATTCCTACAGACCAATTTGTACAGATGTTATTCTTATATTCTGCTTAGTATGGGTGCATATATTTTTCTAGAGCTTTTTTTGTTTGCTTATGTGTGTTTGGTGTTTGTGTTTAGTGACTGTTACCTTGTTCTTATCACCTTCTCACACACCTGCCTCCCTCAAATGCTGAGCTTTCCCACTTTTGTGCCACCTCATCAAAGCTTAATCCATCCACGGTTGTCGCTTCCTTCCTGTTTCCCGAATGGTAACCACACACCCCAACCCCCCTCTCCTTCCCATCTATAGCTGCTTTGGCTGGTGTTCAACAAACACCCCTACCCTCGCATCTGTTGTCAGGGCAGTCATACCATTTGGGTATACTGCCATCCCCAAGAGAAAGATTGATGCAGTTTGGGCCAATGTGAGCAGCCTGTAAAGGCTTGGAAGACCTACTAGGGATTTGGAAGGATGACGACTGCTAAGAAGGCAAAACCCTTAGTTGCTGGCACTTAAGGGAATGTTTTTTATATATTTATTTATTGTAGAATTTTTTTTGGTGAAAAACATATCAAAAAACAATATATATTTGAGGCCATCTTTGATCAAATGAATGTATGTGGGTGGAAAAATATTTATTTTTTCTAACTTTGCCTTCCAGTTTTTCAGTTGTAAATAAGTGTACAAGTAACAAACAACATATAATTTCAACAACCATCAGTCAATGATGCACTGTATTTTATTTATTTTTTAATATGACAATTATTCTAAAACATATGCTTTAATGCAGAAATAGGGTAATCTTGTAATCGAAAAAAAATGTTAGATTCAAGACTGTAGGTCTGTGATCATGTGTATGACTACTTTATTATTTTGTTTTTTGTTTTATTGTTTTTTCTGTCATGTTCCTTATATTGCGAGAAGCCTAACAAAGGCGAAGACTTTAGGAGCATGATAAATACATTTTTCTTAATTCAGAATTTAAGAGTTTAGGTTTTAGACAATAGAGGATTTTACCATCACTAAGACAGTCAATTTATGCCAGCTAGGTGAGTAGGTGAGCAGATAAAACAGGCCGATGGAAAGCGTGGAGCTGCGAGACTAATTAGAGGTTCCAAGGGAAACAATCCTGAAGTAAGACAAGAATACAGTAGAGCTCTGGTGGTTGTGGGGGGTCAGGAACTACAACCACCTGAGAGTAGGTAAAATCCGCAAATATATATATATATATATATATATATATATATATATATATATATATATATATACTCATCTTTCGATTGTGTTTATCTTGTCAAAACCTCATAATTGTCATAATTGTGGTAATTCTTAATTAACTCTACCGAGTGAGAGAATCGCTTTGGAATTCTAATTAACTGGTGTCCAGTACAGGGGGAAGTAAAATGAGAAACCCAATTTGTTTTTCTCCCCTCAGGCTGGGATTTTAGAAACAATTTTTGCTATGCCTAGTAAAGCATCAAGCGCAGGGCTTTTGTTGTACCTTCCCATCCTCGCTGTGATTGGATTGATAGTTTAATAAGGTGACTTTCATTGGATTACTACTTTCTTTTTTTATTTGAACATTTCCATCTCTCTCTCTCTCTCTCCCTTCAACTAATGGAAGGTACAGTTTTCAACTTTGTGTAACCCATGATCTTATCCGTGCATGCAATAGTAACAGTCTTACATCTAGTCAGTGCAACATCTGTATCTGTATGTGCGTTATGTACCCCCCCTCCCATCCACCCTATCCTCCCACCTAAACACATACACATCCGTGCTGTCTGCTCTTTTAGTCCCTAGAGAGCTGGAGCATTAATAACTGTAAGTGGATAATGCTCTAGCTTGAATTCCGATCAAGGTTTAATAAGAGCATGATGCAGTTGGCCACTGGCAGCAGGAGGCACTCTGTGTGTGCGTGTGTGTCTGAGGGTTTAACAGATATGCTTTGTTATTTCACAAAAGGTTTAAGTGTATTACTGCTGGTGGGTCCAAGGGCTTCAGTGGTCATTCCGTGACCTTTTTGCCTCACAAATGCAGCTAAATAAATAGCTAAATGCCACATGGCTTAAATACACTCAGGGTCCCACGTTGGTCAATAATAATTTACAAGCAATTTCACGGAAGAGAAATTCTTGCAATCAGGAGTAGGAATGGAATTTTGCAGATTCTGGACCTTGTGGACATGATCATGATCTGTATATTATTTTTTCCTGTCTTCAATGAGTGGCTGCAAGTAGTGCTTTTCCCTGAGTTTCAGTATTCATGCCCCTTGAAATTACTTGCACTATGGTCACATTACAACAACAAAATGTCATTGTTTTTTATGTTTATATATATATATATATATATATATATATATATATATATATATATATATATATATATATATATATATATATATATATATATAGGGAGAGAGAGAGAGAGACTAAATAAAGGGAGTGAAGAATTGTGAGCTTGAAATAAAAAAATTTAACAGTTTTTAAACCCCTAAATGCAATCTGAGTTCAATGCTTTTGTTTAATAAAAAACTGCTGTGTGTGGTGGATAACTAGTATTAGCATCATCATGCTACTGGCCTTGATTTCTTCAATAGGGAAATCAGGCCTCATCGGGGTTGTTGGGAACATAAACACGGCTAAAAAAGGGCAATCATGGAAGAAAAACAATACAGGATTTAAAAGTACTTGCCTTCTTAGACCCAAGCTAAATGAGGCTGAACTGTGTTGCAAAGGATTGACAGAAATCTCAGTTTTTCATGTGTAAAGCTGGCACAAATGTATCCAAATTGACTTGCAGCTGCAATCTTTCAATAATTGTTCAATCTATTTAGGAGGAAAGAGCTGCAGAAGTATACTGCAAAAGCAGCTCAGCAGCAGTAAGCGAGTGGATGCAGGGCACTAGGCCAACTTACAGACAGTTACCAAAGAAAAACAGACTGTTAAGGACTGTAAAACTGAATCAGATGAGTTGGAATATACCGCAGTGTCACATAGAAACACTTTGGATTATTAATGTCTCTGTATTCTGCAACATAGTAGGAAACTAAGGGATACAAAGGGAGAAATATTCATGTTGTGGTGATTTGTATTATGCTGAGGGTTGGAGCCATTAAATATACTAACTGTTCATAGCCATTAGTTGCAAATGCTCAGGGAAAAACCTGACTTTGACATCTAATCCTCTTACTTGAAAGAGGACTAATGCACTCGGAGTCTGTGCTGCAGTGCATCTGACAAACAAATCCATTTTTATGTGTATACGTTGATATCAATAAGAGTCCTATCAATGAGAATCTCTTTGTACTTGTTCCTGTCTCCTCCCTCCCTCCAATAAACCAGATGGCCTACCTGCTAACAGAGGACTGATACCAGATGTGCAGTTCCTGTGTCGACTCAGGAACCAGCTGGGCTGAGTGTGCCAGTGGTTCTTTTAATGAAAATGGCTAGACCTGGTGTTCGTGTGTGTGTGCGCTTGATGTTTACTGTGCTTCAGTGGCATGTGACAGTTCGAAACTCTCTGTGGGTGAGGGTTGTTTTTTTTTGTTTTTTCTAAACCGAGCCATAGCCAGTTACACTGCAGCTCAACTCAGCCATTTAGTGCTCAACAACACACCCACCAAGTTTGGAAAAATACAGAGACCTATCCCCAATGAAGTCCATCTCTACATCTTGGATTCTGTTTTTATTGCTATTTGTTCAGTCTTTTACAGCTGCCAATGTCCTTCATGCCTAATTATAAATTCTTTCCTAACCTATTTTACTGCAAGGAGATCACCAGGCTTATTACTAATTCAGGAGCACTGCTTAAACAAAGGTATAAGACTACTCACTATCTATGGGGGAATTTGTCTAGCTGTGACTGTGTGCAATAAAATATGTTCATTTACATTAAATATTGCTCCAATCCTGATTGCTCACAGATATGATTGTTGAGGCAAGGTAGCCCCGTAATGAACATTTAATTCTGATAAAAGCTCGAACCCCAGCTAATGAAGTTGTTACTACATGCCCCGGCCTGTCATTTATGAATTTGCTCAAAAACGATTCACTACTACACATTATTCGTCTGATCAATTAAATGATAAGGACACAAAGAAACACTGTTTGTGTGGAAATAACTCGGACAGCTTGCACATTACGACAAATCAGCTAATTGAAAACAATTTGGTGAGAATAAATGTTGCTTTTTTTAAAAGAAGTAACCACCTAAAAAAGGGACATTACAGGATATACAACGGCTGTGACATCCTCACAATCTAAGCTGATTATACTGTATATTTTTTTCTATGTCACAAGGTAAAATGTATAGGGATGGGGCGGGGTTTGGGAGGGTCATTAATACCTAACGACTCAAATGTAGTTGAGATTCTTCAAGCTTTGAATGTTCTGGTAGATGATTCTTAAAGTTACAGTATGAATTCTAGGCTTTCTTTTTTTTTTATGGAATGTGAAACGTACTCACATTTCTTAGTGTCATGTTTTTAGCATTTGTAGAGCCAGAAGTGCTGCATGAGAAGAAAAAAAAATCATGAAAGGAAAGATTTCTTTATGATTCACCCCATTAGGCCAGTACTGGCAGGGACATGACTTTGAATGTTGAAGAATTCTGCAAGAACCTATTACCTTGCACCCTAAAGTGTCCAAAAATACCCAGTGCATGCATGTCAATAAAATGTCTTTGATTTTCCAAAAGAGCACGGTAGATTTAAATAATTTACATGGAATTGAACACCTTCCGTTTTTATTTGCAAGGCTACGAAAGACCAGCAAAATTATAGTACTATAATTACAGTATTACAGAGAAATGTTTTTTTGTTTTTTTACCATCTGTAAGTGAAAAATGTAACAAAAAAATATAAATAACTTGATTCACAAATCTATACATGTAACATTTATACACTGAGGAAAAAAAACATTTTGACACCCCTTAGAATTTGTAAAACTATTACACAATAATTATTAAAAATTAATAATATATTTTTTGTAAATGGTAATCTATAGTTCTCTGTTATAACTTTAAATTGGGAAGTAAAGGTTCAGGCAGCCAGGCACAGAGTGGAATAGTCAAAAGATTTATTGAGTAATTCTAAATAAGTTTAGATTTAGGAGAGAGAAACAGATTAGCGGATGTTAAGGATTTGGTTGACAATGGAAAAACTAGAATAAAGCCAATAACTTCTTAAGAATCCAAGAGGCATTCAGAAATATGATTCCGCTAGTTCAAAGGGGGTCAAAAGCAGGGTCCGACATGTGGACGCAGAATCAGTGAGACAGATCTGCAGATTAGGTGAAGATAAAAAGGGGCATACATGAGGTTGGTGTCCAGTTGATAGAAATTGGTGAGTTAAACAAACAAAGCAAGGCAAAGAAATCTAGCAGTTTAGTCAAGATCAGGCAGTCAGGAAAAGAAGGGTAGGCTTTGACATCTACTCACTGGAAGATTTTTTTTAAATCTAGTATTGTCTTCCTGCACAACAGCTGTATAAACAGTCAGGAAAACAAATACATGACATGAAGTTGGTTGTGCTGTAGAGCAACAACGTGCAAGTGCATCAGATAAGCTTGATGGCAGAGCACAAGAACACGTGCAAAAATAACATAGAAAGATGGACGGAGCATTTACGTTGGTTGAGGATTTTTTTATTTTTTTTGTATTTAGGTATCAGTCCCTGAACTAAATCCTAGCTGACATTAACAACTCATGGTCATTCTCATTTTGTTGCTGTTTGTGTGGTCTGGAGGAGAGAGGAGGTTTGGTCATGTGACAATAATAGTGATCCATTGAAGGGATTTGGGGTTTTTGTGTCACTTGTAAATATTAATATGGGATGTTGATGGGCAAATTTAGATGAATGTAGTAAGATACTGAGAATACAATGCTTTATAAACATGTATATTAAGCAAAGGATTTGAGCAGATGTGAGCAGTCTTCATGAGGATTGCAGCTATGTAACCAGACATAAGGAACAGGCCTGATACCCATGTTTCTCTTGTGATTTCTGTTGTTTGTAAAACTTCTTCCTTTGGTTTTGAAATCCCAGTTGCATTATATGAAGGCCCATCAGGCCCATGTCAGTTAATAATCTTTTACATGTTGAAAAACTATTATCTGACAGGAAACTTTATGTAATTATTGCAATTTCTTCTCAAGAACAACTGTGGAATAGATTAATCCAGACCCAACTCAGGTTGTATCGATTGCAATTTGACAGTATTTAATTGACAAAAATATTAAAATGGACCGATAAACACTTTTTGGATTATTCAATGCACGTAACCAACAACACTTTGGACTATAGGGAGAAATATACAAGCTATCTCCTTAACACATTTTAAAGTATCTAAAACATGTATTCCTTTATAACCAGTTACCCGTCAAAAATAAGAAATTTTAATGTTGTGATACCAGTTTACTTACAGTTGAAAAAAGTGACATTGATCAGAGAAAGAACCTGATTGCCCCATATTATGTCATATTGAGGTACTGAAAATAAGAATACAAAACCAGGTATACTCTGGGCTGTAAGCGAAGCAATAATTTGCTGAGGGACTGGATGCTCCAGTGGGTGTGTTTTTTGTGGTGTCCCATCAATTACATTCCCTGAGAGCAAGAACCTGGCTGTTTTCTACCAAAGCTAGGGGTTAATGAGGCTTTTCACAGAAGTCACTGCCACCAAGTAATTGGAGCAACTTAACAATCATAAGTGCGGCCTTTGGAGCCGTTGAGAGCACAGGCTGTATACAATTTAATTAACTAGAGGAAAGCTATTTTTTATTGATTGACCTCCTTTTCATATTTTATTTTTTTCACATCTACTCCACACCTGGTCTGCGTGCTCCGGCTTGAAAGAAAACACCAGAGACGATCACAGAAGCACATCATAATTAGGGGAGAAAATTCACAACAGGGCATCGTAAATTAACAGGGAACATTTTCTCTAATTATAGTCCTTTTCAAAGAACCTGGAAATGTACCTTAAGAATGAGAAGAAAAACATATTTGGTTTGGGCATTTGTACAATTTTGAGCTAGAACTGTCCGTTAAAACCATTTGAAGTTATAATTATCATGAACTAACATTGAAGAATGTCTAATTTCCAATTTACATGCATTTAAATATAATTTCTGCTCAGTTCCAAAACAAATACAAATAAAAATGTGTGCAAATAGAAAAAAAATATTGTTGGAGTTTTGCTTTATTCCACTTTGGTGCCTTGATTTTGATTCAGTAGTTCATGAAAAATTATTTGGACTTCCAGCTTATATGTGGGAAAAAAGGCCAGACTGACAACAGAGGAGTCTGTTTACATGCTGTGGGGGTTCTTGTTTGATTTTTTTTGTTTTCCTTTCAACAGTAGACATGACTGTCAGTTTGCTGACGCCTTGTAGCCAGAGAATATGGCTTGGCATCTATGTCCATGCTTCCATCTGTTATTCATTTCATTTCTTACACTTACGACCTTTCTCCTTTCTGATACGCAACACAGATGCTGTCTCGTTCATTCCCCTCCCTTTTTTCATCTGACTACAGACGATCAGACTTGGCACATGGCGCTGTATGCACATCAGACAGAAAGTCGGCGCAGGCTGGCTCCAGCATGTCAGCAACAGAGAAGTGCAGCACTTCATGGTGCAGCATCAGCTTCTCGCTGCAGTCATTTTAGCTGTGATTTAAGGGCTTATTACACAGCCTGAAGGAAGAGTCCCATCACTCGGTTGTGCACCATAAATCATCAGAGGAAGCACTCCGGCATGAATGATCGCTTGTCCGTTAGACGTCTGACTGACAGATTATAAAACCATCAACAAACATGATTTGATAAAATCAGATAAAACGCGAGGATGAGAAATATCAAATGGATTTGATCCATCTTCATATTTTGAACGTCTGATATAACAATCCCAATTCCTTTCATTTATAGCATGTGTTTTACCTCGGGTGCTGTGCTTCATTTTGAAAAATCAAATCAATCTAAAATACTTTATTTATCCCATAGGAAAATCAAATAAATACCTAATCATCTGTTAGCCTGCAAAACATTTTCTTTGTTCAAGCAATGTAGATCAACGAGTAAGCTTGTTTTTATATGCTATTTAAGAATTTATAAACACAAGCAAAGTAACTTTTTGTCTTTAAAACCCCTGTATTATTTTCTAGGGACTTATAATATGAATTTTTCTGTCTTCCTAATAATGGTGTGCAATATCAGTAAATATCAGGCTTGATTTATTTATTTATTTTTATGCACAATACAGTAATTCTTTGGTTTTATGGAAACACATTACGAGTTTGGTCTAAGGAAAGCTTGTGAACAGATCTTACTTAGGTTTATTAAAGTATGAAACACATAAAAGCACATTCTGTTTTAACTATCTAAAAAAATCAGTTTTATTTTAAAAGGTAAGTTATTTATAAATTAGTTGTTCGCCTGAAAGGCCCTTCCTAAATCTTCCCTGAGCCGTTGCTATATATCTATTTTCTCCTGACCCTTATTTCTAATGTTCCCGTCACTTGGGATGGCGACATTGATACCCATCTAGGCAATTCTTTCTTTGGCAGATTATCAAAATGTTTTAATCCTTCTTCATGTATTATTGCTCACCCAATATTATTAATTAGTAATAACCACTTTTTTATTCAATGTTGTGAACCACACATTGCATAGTGGTTATGGTTGATTTAAAAGATATGATACTTTGTGTGAACTGTAACTGAACTGAAATGAATTGTATTGACTCATAAGATAAGTATTTGAATTACTTATCCCTTTTTTTTCTTGATTTTTGTGCTACAAAGGAATTTCAGCATTTTCATGTGAAATTGCAGCAGTGCCAGTAATATTTAGTCAAATTTCAGCTGATGTTTGACAAACACTGCGCGCTTGGAAGCTGCGCTCCACGACTCACAGATTCACAGCTTATCATGTCTGAAAGTGAGCGTCCGTCTGCTGCCTTTAGCCCAGTTGGCAGCCTGGTGGCTGTTGCTCATCTGTCCCCAAGCCAATGTGAGCACTTCACCGATCTGGACCATGATTAAAGGACCTAATACTAACAGCTGTGCTGAGATTAGCCATGTCAGTATTTACAGTTATTTTGTCAAGCAGCGCAACCACACACCCTGCTCAAATAATGAACAGCAATGTTTGAGTATCCGAGTGTGTTTGAATAAAGACCTTTCCATTAGACTGACTTCTGAGAAGCATTGTGTGCATTGAAGATGGGGAGAATGTTGGTTGATAGGCACTTGAGACTTATTTGGACTTATATAGTGTTACTGGATGAACAAATAATTTGGGTGCATCTTCTTGTTTTGTTTTAAGTGATCATGAATAACCAAAGGATAGTGATATATGGTAACTTACTTACAAGCATTCATTTTTGCTATGTAGTTGTTTATTAGAGATATTAGTTATATTTTTGCAGTGTGTTTTTTTATGCAAAGGTACTATGCCATACCTGAAAAATGTTTCCTGTTAGATTTGAAGTAATGTGTTGGAAGAAATGGTAACAAATCCCTGAAAGGTGTCTAAAAAAGCAGGTCTGCACATATTAACTGCTTCCCCCCAGTGGATCTCTGTGTACATAAAACACTGGTTGGCCTTAAGCATTCAAGAGGGTAGGCATAGATGTGATTAACATAGATTTGGGGTGAATAATCTCCTAAACTGCTCATTGGAACAGTAAGGTTGGAAGCTGGGGGCAGGATACGGTTGGAGCTTATAGTAAAGTAAATTACGGACCACCTTTAATTTCTTTATACTTCCCTCCTAAAACGGCAGACTTTTGTTTAATCTCTTAAAGTGGTTCTAATCAATCATTTTCAAGCCTATAGTTTTCAAGCCTATAGTTTCTGACTTTGGGCACAAATGTGGATCAAACATGGAAAATGAACAATCAGACGAGTAAAGAAAGTCAAGTTCAGTAAAATACCTTTTTTTTGTGTCTGAAAAAATAAATAGAACCAGAGCTGCTATTGCAGAATTAATAGACAGATCAAGACCGGATAACAGGGGCTCCCAATATCAATAATTTAATTTAAAAAATAGCATTGGGGTTCAACCAATACCTGCGATCAGATTGAGGCCAATTTAATATTTTAAAATTTGTTGAAATTAAAACTATGTTCTTTCTTTAACAATCAGAAGAGGAAACAGTGACCCCTCACTAATGTCTACATTCCTTTTCAAGCCCCTACTTCACTGGTGTATTTTTTGTGGAAGCAAGGAAGAAAACCTATGATTGCAGCTCCAGGTCATTTGAATCTACTATACGGCACTCATATTTAATCTCTCTTAATTTGCCTATTTAAAGTGATACAGACAAAGATTGAATCAAAGAATAAAAACCTTCAGTCAATGTGCCAACGTGATATTACAATACTAATTAGTTTTCTTTTGTACGGAATGGCATAGCTTCATAGCTTGACTTATTTATTCAAACATATTCACACATATCTATATGCTGTCCAAACATGTACATATTGATGACCATCTGTAGTCACAGTCACAGAAGGATAAAACCAGGAGGCTGAGGTAAACAGGGCTCAGCAGCCATCTCCAGTGGCCATGATGGGATGTGTTTGATCATGTTAGATGGGGCAGATGAACAGATTATCACTGGTGGTTTTCACTATCTCTAGCATCCCTGAAGAAACAATCAAAGTAGTAGAAGATAGAGTGTCAGCCTACATAAAATGTGTCAAAAAGATCCACAATGCAGCGTCTTTCAAGGAGTGGTAGGTAAAAATAACATTTCTGACTTTTAATTCCTTACAGAACTGTCACAAAACACTATTAGAATTATTTTATGCTTTTTGTAACTTTAAAACATAGCATCTTTCTCTACTTTCAGTCAGCGAAGAGTAGTGCCTGCAAGAAAGCTTTTTCCCTTGGTGACCACTGCTTTAGTGAAGCAAGGCGGATAAAATGCTAGATTCTGATCCCTGACTCATTTTCCAGCTCATGTTGTACATCTCCACAATATTGCTGTAAGGGTCTGCGATATCCACGGACTGAGAGAAAAATAATGTTATCGACCTTTTCTATATTTTCCTTTCATCTCTTTTTTTCTCCCTCTCTGCTTACTCCTCATGTTCCTCCAATAACTGCATGAGCAGCGTCTAGGTTTTGGAGCAGGGGCATTGGTGCCTCCCAGGCACATCATTTTAAAGATTTTCTTTAATACCCATAATAAAAACCTGAATAAATAAATAATACTAGGAACAGAAGAAAATAGTTAGAAAAGAAACATACCTTAAATCTTAAATCACATTTTTAATCAATGTTATGTAAATCTGTCTGGATTTACCACAGTATATAAAGATGACTGAAGCTAAGAGTCTGGGGAAAATGAATTTGCATAGGTGAAGATGCAGGAATGTGTTCCTGGGAAGAGACAGATACAGACAGAGGTTATTAATTATTGATGTGCAGATGTGGTTTGAGGGAATGCTGTTACAGTAACTAGAGGCAAGGCAAGAGAAAGGCGAGGTAGTAGCTATGTGAAGAAACCAAAGGAGGGTAGATCCTGCCACTGCCATCCCACACTTTACATTAAACGACAGTAGATTGGAGATTAATTAAACATGACAGTGGTGGAGTTTAACTTTTCATAGTGGCTGACTGGCTTTTAACTCAAAGGCCAAAGCATGCATAACTAATGCAGTGTGAATGTACAGAGAACCGCGAATTCATGTGCAACCTCGCCAGTGAAGGAGATGGTTTGAATAAAACCTTGTAAACAGCACATTTTTAATCCCTCTTTGTTCAATTCGGCTGTTAATAGGGGGAGAACATGAGCTCCTGCCCATGTAAGCAAAAATTGCTGCCGAATGTTAACCTCATCTAAAACTCAGCAAAATTTCATATTGCCACAGGCAAACTCACATTTGGACACGCTTCTATTTCTAACCTTCATATTAACTCTAATTGGATTTGACACTAATGATGCCAAAAAGCAAAGCAAAGCAGAGCTAGTTTTGCAAGTTGTCCACATATACTTTGGGAGACTGCTGATTTTGGCTACCCTTGTCTACCTGGTCTTCCCTTCTTTAAATTCAAGTCAGTTGTCAAAATGGCAATGAACTAGGACAAAAACTGGAAAACACCCTGGATAAGAATTCTCCTTAATCGTTTAGGCTTTAAGCTGTTGAGGTTAGGAGAAATCTTTCCACAGGTATTTTTGATTACCAGCAAAACCACCTTCTGCTAACCTTATCTGGTTCCTGATGGTATCCCAGAAATACATAAATACTAAACCCTTTCTTTTTTCAGAGAGGAAAGGTGCCAACTGATTTTCTTTCTATGTTTAAAAGACCTATGCCAATTCATTTTAAGATTTTGGGGTATGAAGATGTCTGCTGTTTAAATAAATGCTGTATTTCACGTTATCCCAAGGTGTACCACTAACATAGAGCCTAAATGAAAGCCAACAACCGTGAGGTTTCCATGTCTCCATACGGAGTAGCATATTATTTATGAAAAGTTGATTTACTTGTGTTCTGTATCGTTGCTGAGAAGGCAAAAATATAATAGGTAGTATAAATCTGGACCAGGCTAAACGCCTCAGGGGATGTTGTGTAAACGCTCCTCATCTCCCTGCTGATCTTAGTCCTGACTGATTGCTGATGACTTTTTTAGGCCACAGACATGTTAAGTTGTTTATTTATGCAAGGGAGGAATAAAAAAGCGAATCCCTAGTGCATATAGCTCTCTTCACCCTGAAATATCCCCCCCGACTGTGTTTGCAACATTTCTGTCTTGGTTTCTGTTTCTGTGTCCTGAGCAGCGGTGATGTGTTTGCTGTCCACAGCAAAGCTCGGGAACCAGGCAGCTGTTTTCTGTTGGCTTTAGTGTGTCTGTGTGTTTGTTTGTTTGTGTGTGTTTGTAAGTATGTATGTGTCTGTCTGTATGTTCTGTAAGTGACAGATATAGGACATCCTTGACTTATTGAGAAAGTGACATACACCCTACAGGCTATACTGTTGAAAAAATATTTTTTTATAAAACAAAGCACAACATAGTAGACCCCTGTCATAAGAAATCTTTTGGCTTTAGAGTGTTTTTTGACAAAGAGCCACTGTATTCATTAATATGGGGTTCTTTATTCAACGACTGGCTCAAATCTATTGTAAAGTAATAACATTGTTAATTACTCTATAAAAATCTTTCCAAACCCAAATCTGGCTTTGTTGTTGTGTTTTTTTCACAAATCAAAGTAGCAAACGTGTAAGTCCCTATCATCTGTAAATACATTTTAAGCAAAAAGGAATCATCATAAATATCTGCCATTCTCATCTGCAAAAAAAATGCAAGTTAGTCTAGATGGAGTCAAGTGGTGATAAAGTTAACAGGATGATTTAAGTTTATCATTATTATGGAAAATACACTGCTGGTTCCACTGGAAGTCCTGACCAGCCTCTTTTTGTTTATTTCTCTCAGGAACAACAGATTTGTTCATTTTTTAGGATATTTACAAAAGTGTTATATTTCAAATTCTTTCAAATGGAAAAATTCCTCTATCCAGTAAAAAAAAAACTGCTTTGCTTTAACTAAGGGCTGTTTTTTAACACTCTTTGATAAAGACAAGATTTTTGGAGTGTTTAACTGAATATTCAGTTCATCTACCGGTGCATTGGGTCTGAAGGTCCTCTCAGATGAATGCTCCCCTTTACACATCCTGTCAATGTGAAACGACAACCAGTTTTAAAGGAAGGATTGAACATTGTTTTATAAACTAACCCTGCTGAAAAATATTCAACAACTTAATTTTGAAGGCAACCGACAAACCGGAGTAGTATTTAAATTCATGCAACACGTTTTACATTTTAATGTATAAAAAGAAAATCGTTAAAGTTGCTCTTACTATTGAATAATAATGACCATTACAATATCTGCAATATTGCAATTGTAATTAATTGCTGCTTGACACAATACTACTTGCGATACTGCTGAGAGTCATTCGTATTTAATGTTGTCAGTGCAGAAGGACTGTTCTCCAGGAAATCAGCAATAATTGTCCTTTCACTTTATAATTCTTTTCTGCATTGTGTGAAACCATAGAAATTTTATGTTGTATAAAGATAAATAAATAAATGTACAAAACAATTTCTTGGCGCTGTATATTTAAGCTGAGCTTTTGTTTGATACGCAGCCTGCAAGCATTTTAAAATTCTGTTTGTTACCTAGATGATGCAAGCTTTATCTACATGCGGCACCTCACTTCGCCAATGCATCTGTGTTTCCCAAATGGAAATACAGCCATCTGTTACACACAGAAAACTCACAAGGTGTTTGCATCTTCATCTTCCCTCTCTACTCATTAACAATTTCCCTTTTGCCTCAGCGGTGTTTTCACTTCTGCCACAACCGTTTTCTTTGTGTGAGTTTGTACAGCAGGAAATTATAAAATCCCCTCTGTGGATTGTTAGCTTACTTGCCTACCAACACACACCTATGATGAAGCACACTTGACAATGTGTTGTAGAAAGTAAACAGACTGCTGGCTGAGTTAATTTTGTTATTTTGTCACCCGACGCCATCTGTCCGTCACACCTTGTTTATTTCTCGCTTTGTGTAATGAACTAAACAAATGTCTTCCTGTTTCTGATTAATAGATAAACAGATTCAATTAGACATTTTAAACATATACATATAGATTTTTTTGGCTTTAAAACTAACTACTTTATCATTTGGAATTTGGCTAAAACAGTAATTTGGGGGAAAAAAAAATAGTTTTGGGGGGAAAATGCTTTTGGTTGTGCATGTTGCAATGTAACTTTGCTTCTGAGCTTATTTTATTATTATTATTATTATTATTATTATTATTATTATTATTATTATTATTATTATTATTATTATTATTATTATTATTTGATCAATGTAAGTCGGTTTATGTGAATGTGACAGACTCCTGTGAAATAGACAAACTCATATTGACGTGAATATGTCTCTTCTAAAATACTGATTAAAAATGTTGGTTCCCATTGACAACAAAAACACACACAGGAAAAAGTAATTTTAGGTTGAAAAATTGTTATCTAAGCTTATTTCACCACATTCAGATGATACATTCGGTCTTGTCAACTGTAGACCTCCGGAGGTGTTTTTCTCCACATTTCTAGTGGAAACAGTCTCCTTTTCAAAGAAAGCATTCCACCGGTTGGCACTGCAATATGAGAAGCTACACTTACAAGCTGGTCACAGTTGCATGATGCAAATTATTACTTTCATGTCGTAAGAGAAAATAGTTTTCTTTACCATATTTTGCCTCTATCCATCCAATTCTTTAGCTTCAATTCTAAACTAAAACTGAGATGGTGAAGAAGGTTTTACGAAACCTTTTCCTGTCCTTATCACATACACATGCACACACAGCAAAGCTTACAAAAATGACGACAGAGACCTCTGGTAAAGTGAAATCTGTTTTTTTTTCTCCAGTTTAAAAACTACAATGAGTAATATTGAAAACTAAAGTTATAATCCACTTTTCTAAGTTTATTAATTTATGTGCTTTCTATCTCTTCATCTATGTATGTATTTGTCTCTGGGAGAAGGTCGGGCTATGCAAGGTGCCATTCAGACAAGAACAGCACTGTCTATGAATGAGGTGACTGTATTGGGTACTACACCTCTTGATATGCAAAGGGTAATCCCAATAACAATTGTTTATGCTAACACTGTATATGGATAATCTGAATGGTTCTTCGGAAACTTTAATACAACATTCTCTCAATAACAATAAATAAAATATTTGTACTATAATCTCTAAAGGGATCATTTCAAAAACAAGTATTTAGTATTTTCATGTTTTATTTAAATTGTAGAAATCTAGCTGTTGTACTTTAACCAGTATTTTTTAAATGGTTGTTTAACATAGACAACCTGCTGTTTAAGTAAGAAATGTGCCTCTTCAAAAAATAAATGGAAATATACTTCCATGTCTGAATATTAATATTTGTCACTTACATCATTTGACCTGCAAATGATCTAAGAAAGATCTAAATGGACATTAATATAAGTTGTTATAAACTATTACTGTATCTTACTGTATCAGTCTAAGAAAATAGATAGAATCCAGAATCAGTTTATTTATATTGCGCCAATTTACAACAGGTGTCGTCTCAAGGCACTTCACAGAAAATCAATTAAAATCAAAGATACATTCTAATAAATCAATTTGAAAAAGTTTCCAATCTAAGGAACCCCAGCAGATTGCATCGAGTCATTGACTTGCAGCATTCACTCCTCTGGAATCAGCAGGCAGAAACAATGGCTTGTGTTGTCGTTGACTTTACAGCAATCCCTCATACTGAGCATGCATGTAGCGAC
>JAVLVB010000078.1:3090505-3111087 GCA_032876305.1 Orestias chungarensis | reverse complement strand
ACTAATCTCTTCAAAATAACATAACCTATTTATTGATCCACATGTTTCCTGTTGCAGTAATGTTCAATTACTGGGCTCAGGTTGTCTTTCATATATGAATTTTATGTTGGTGATTGTCATAAATTGACTTAGAGTCCTGGACATTGAGTTTATAATTCAAGTTTCCTTTTACTCTTGTAACTTCATAATTATATATCAACAGGAGTATTCTCTGTAAATGCTTTTGAAAAATAAAAAAAGCTTATTTTTCTCCTTATACTGACAATATTATTTCAGATCCAAAATTTTAATCTTTAGAAAGATAATGGAAGATTCCAAAATGGAAACTACTCATACAATGTATTGGTATTGGATATTAGACATTTGGTAATTTCACAATATTGTGTGTTTAATAATTCAAACACAAAATAATAATTATAAAATGGTTAAATATATTTTATTCTTTCATTAAAGGTACAAATTCATGTAGTATTTAAATTTATAAAAATTTTCACCATATAGAAATTCATCTGCTTAGTAAATTTGAAAACATCTTTGTATGTCATGTACTTTCAGTAAGTGCTATGTTCATGTGAGTTAGAAATAGCACAGATATATTTGTTTGTTTGTTTTTTCTGAATTTTAAGATTATGCTAGGAAGAAATATTTTAAATAAAACTTTAAACAAATTCAATTTCATTTTAATTGAAAGAGCAAAGTATTAAACATAGTTTAATAGATATATAAAAAGTAATATGACATGTAAATGTGCAAGAACCTGTACATTTAAAGTGAAATAAAATAGCATAATAGATTGTGTTGGTATTATTGCTTTGTCAACAATGACATTGAATCCTGTGTCATATTTTTTTACCTAAAATCAGAAGACACTTGTAATATGCTGCTACAACTGACAGTAAACTAGATTAGGAAATGCTGAGAGGAAGTCTCTCAAAACCTGCATAGCTTTATTTATTTTCTAATCATGATTTGATTCGCACCCCACATACACAGCTACAAAAATCAATGAAGTCACACCTTGCTTCAGCTTACAATGGTTTCACCTAGACTACAACAGTCTAGGTGAAGCCATTGCAGCTGGACTAATAATAATATGCTTGTGCTCTGCTTCTATGACATGTTTATATTTTGGCTTGTAACATGTTTCACTCCCTTTTTGAAGCTGAGTTTTGTCAGTAACTCCCACTGCGAATCGTTAAAATTGCCTTTATGCAGTGATGCCATGGACCTGCTCAATACAGCCACAGTAACAAATTAACCTTCTGATATAGGCTAAATTATTCTCTTTAAAGATTTCTATATAGTGCTCCATCTAATAAACCAAAATTAAAAATAAGTAATATATTTGGCACAATAATAACTTAAACTATACCATTACATTTAAAAACTGTTTAGATCACATTTGTGTTTAAAATTGTAATTGTGAATTCATTAATACAGTGAAATTGTGGTATTTTCACAGTGACCGTTTCATACCACCTCATACTGACTATAATTACTTTAACCATTTGGTTCGACGTTATGTATTGATTTTTAAACCTTCTCCATTCTAGGTCTGTATACCATCCTGTATATCTGTTTGGTTGTCAAACAGATCTTTGAATTGTATTAATGCATTTTTTTTTATAAAACGTAGATTGATGTTAGGCTTTGTTCAATCGTTTGCGGTATTGTTATGAGGGTTAGGGTCCATGCCATCCCCTGCTTTGGTGACAGAGTTACCCTTCTTGTCCCTGAGCTTCATGGATGGGAACCCAGCTCCATTTCATTCATTTCTGATTTTCATTTCTTTCTTTTTCTGTCCCTCTGTTCTGCTCCTCTGCTTTCCTTCTATGTGTTGTGTGTCAATGTCACCCACACCGTTGTTGTATCATCAGCTCGCCCTGTTGGTAAGTAAGAGGTGATCCCATTTTGCATGTACTTATTTTGTTTTCTTCTTTTTTTTTTCAACCACAGACATGTTGAGTATGCATGAGGTCTAGTTGCATTTCACAAACACAATCATAACAAAAAAAAATTCAAATAATCATCAAATAATTTTTAAACACACAAATTGGCTCTATATCAACCTCGGATTTCCGCTGTAAAACATGTTATTATATTGTGATATATTCCACAGTGAGGATTAAGGTGTGGTTAATGAGCTTTAGTTCAAACACTGTAAATGCCATGAACTTTATTTGAAAATTTATAACAAAGCACCAAGAGCTAGTTCCTTTAAAAGAAAATGCCCAATGCATGAATTCCTTTAGCTTGCATCTTTAGGTGTAATCTTATTAGAAATCTACTGGAATATCTTGCCTTTTTATTTTTATTTTTATTTTTTGTACATTTTCAAACTCAGAGGCGCCTCATTTTGTGGTGCAACCCCGTGACCAGATTGTGGCCCAGGGACGAACGGCTACATTTCCCTGTGTGACCAGAGGCAAACCTCAGCCAACTGTCTTCTGGCAAAGAGAAGGCAGCAAGGTAAGCACACAATACATTCTTTGTGTTGAGTCTTACTTGAGTTGCAAAAAAAAAAGTCAGACTTGACTTAGACTTGTCTTCCAACAAGTCAAAACTGTCTTAGGCTTGTGTCATGTGACCACTGTTATGGCGATATATCTGAACAACCTTAAAAAATTAATTTAATAATATAGCCTATATTAAATGCAGATTCTTTGACATGTATAACTTAACATTGAATGCTGTCTTCCTGGGCCATTTAAATAACAATTCCTAAAATTCAGTTAAATTCTCTACAAATTAAATAAACAGACAATAGAAACAAAGAGAGAAGCCAATATTAACTATATAAGTACAAAGAAATGTATTTAATTTAACATTCATTTGGAAACCAACAGTTTATACCATTTTGTTTGTGTAGAATAAAATATAATTCAAAAATGTATAATCTTATATGTGCAAGGGTCAAATTAAGTATTCAGATAAAAGTTTAAATGGTTTAATTTTCTCACTAACTACCATAACTATACAAAACCACACATATAATGAAAGATTGTTTATATTAGTTACCAGGGTTAAAACAGGAGTTGTACTCGTCACTTAAAGACCTGAGACTTAAAAAAACATAATTATTAAACTTCTCTGTAACATTGGTTTTAGGTGTTTGAGTGTAACTCTCTCTTTCTTCAACAATTGCTATATAAACTGATGTCTATGAAGAGCTTAACCTCAAGCTAAAATGTTTGTATAAAAAAAAAGTACTTCGACTAAAAGGATCAACCCAGTTCAGAACAGAATGTGATTCTATTACACATATATATAATGAAGTAGTCATTTATTATCAATCCATGCCCGTCCGACGAGCCAATTCACTTTGTGAGGGACAATGTCATGTGCTGCATTAGCGTCATTAGACATAATGAAAGCAGGCTAATGTCCTTTCCTGTCCGTCAGCTGGACCGCCTTGGGTGCAGAAGCACACAGCACTGATGCCTCAATTTCATGGTCATAAGTGCAGGTTATCACAGCAGGATTAGCACTCTGGTGGGAAACTGCCATTCTGACCAAGTAAAAGAAACAGTGATCCTTGCTTAACACATTAAAAAATCTCAGTTACTGAGATATCAGACATGTGTTGATTGTCTCCACTTTTGTCTGTAGCACTGTTTGTGTATGTTTCCATTGCCATGCAAATGACCTCAAGAACATTTAAAATTGTTTGAAAAAATCAGCCTCAAATGTATAGTAAGTGTGTGGTGTGGTTTGATTTTTGATTGACCGGTATTCTAAGGAGAAGGCAAAGGTAAATTAAATTCAGGAACAGCAGGTTAGTAATAGTTTAGTTATTTTTTTCATTATTTTCACTGTGGAAATTTTATTTTCTTTACACTGTTAATATTAACAAACATTCAGACAGCGGTAGCTGATCCAGAGGATTGCTGGATGCATTTCGCTAAAACAAGAAAAATATAGAACATCACTCCAGTTCTAAATTCCTTAAACTGGCTCCTTGCACCTTTGACAATAGATTAATTTGCCTATTGCCATATTACATTAAAGATCTTTCTTCTTGCATCAACCTTCTATACCACTCTGCTATTATGGTTTAAATATACTATGCATCCCCAGAGTCGGAACCAATAAAAGAAAAGCTGCATTCAGGTTTTACGCTCCACTAATCTGAAACACACTTCTAGAAAAACTGCCAAACTACTGAAACATAGGGTTAATTGTAATCAGGGCAAAAAAACACAATAAAAATCAATTTATTAGAGTTGCCTCTGATTAATAATTATATTCTGGAGTACAACTTTTTGTTGGATCCTTTAATTGCCATTTTTTGTCTTGTTATTATATGTTTTATCATGTAAAACACTGAAATATGTTAAACAAATAAACTTGACTGGCTTGCTATGTAGACATATTACATAGAAAAATGCATTATGCTACTTAGCAGTCCAGTAATATCACTAGACTTTATTTTTTGCTCCCGATGGGCGCCAGTGCAAATACATTTTTCATAATTCAATACTATGCAATGCTGTACAATGTAATGTATGTGTTGATATATCTCGTAATATGCCTATGCAGTTTTGTCAAAAATCATACATCAGTAAGAAACAAAATCTAACTCTAGTTAAATTTATTCAAAATGTTTGCTTCCACAGGATCTTCTGTTTCCCAGTCAATCGGCACAGGGAGATGACCGGGTATCTGTGTCCGTAAATGGAGAGCTGACCATATCATCTGTACAGCGCTCAGATGCAGGCTACTACATCTGCCAAGCCCTCACCGTGGCAGGCAGCATCATGGCCAAGGCCCAGCTGGAGGTAGCAGACGGTAAGGCAGGATGCATGCACATCATTTACAGGAAAAGAAAATGTTTGCTTTTAGAGCATTCATATGTACAACACACTCTTCTTTTTGTAGCTGCGCCATCTACTACCACTGTAATGTTTAATCCAGTCCCTAACCACTGGCAGTGTCATGTCTGATTAGGTAGATGTTTTTTGTTCCTCAACAATATTGGTCACCCTGTAACACAATGCTACATTCTTGTATTTTAAATAACGAGTTTGTTTTTTATGTTGTTCTATGCAAAGCACAAACACAAAACTTTGCATCACGGTTGACAGTGAATGGTATCATCGTCCCAAGCCTAATGTAAAAAACAGGCAAAAACAGTCTGCTTTGTGAAGAGACAAAGGCAGAAATTTGGACTATTTTTGGACTATTTGGCCTTAGCAGTGCCTTTGTTATACTTCTAAACTTCAAATATTGGGATTCGACAATGTACTTGCTCATGTGTTAGGCATTTTTGGATCAAAACAATTTACTTTTGTCACTCAGTTTCATAAAACCATTCCAGATTAAAATAATTAAAATATGCACTTAGACAAAATATGAGCGTTTATGCTTTAAGCATTAGTACTGCAGTGAGAATCTGAATGTAAAAAGCATAAACAAGGATTCAAAGGTGTGAGGTATATTTAACAGCAACATTTTATTACTTTGGTCATTGAAACCAGACAAAATGACTTATTTTGTTATGAACAAAAGTACCTGTGAAAAAGGAATAAGACTTTAATATTGTTGTTTCCTCTGCCATCACTTGGGATATTGATATCTTGCTGTACACCAGATATGATGTTTTCCTAGAAATGCTCCTTCTCCTTTAACAAAAATAAGACCAATCCTTTGCTCAAAGAAGTAAGGAAAGGACTTTTGTTTCTTCTTTTGATAAAGCAAATTTGGGGTCTGCCTTGAGGTTTTCCCCCAGCTGGATATACCCAGAAACCCCCCTAAGGGAGGTAACCTAATCTGACGCCTGGGCCACTTGAGTTAACAACTTCCATTGCAGAGGGTCAATGGGCATACTCAGAGTTATACCCAGAAGACAATGCTTATCTTTCAGTCTGAGCCCAGGCAGCCAAGTAAGCTCGATTTATCCACTATTGCAAGGATGTAGAGTTGATGGATCAGAAATTCAAGAGTTTTTGTTGTTGTTTATTTTGTTTTTATTCAGGAGTTTCTTTGCATCATTTGTCAGAATAATCTCCACATTACTGTTGATGAAACCAATGTGGAATTAGTTGTCCACTTTTTTCCAGTTGAAACCCTGGTCCCAGACTTTCCATGTCATTCAAAAAAGACTGCCAAGCTTTGACAAATCATACATTCTAAGCACAGTGTCACTAATAAGCAACGTTCTACATAAAACCAAACTACTAATCCTTTAAATCAACCCCACATGGCTTTGCAAACAGAACATTATGTTTTACTTTTCTGTACCTGATATCATACATGAAATGTTATATTTCTCATTGTAATAAGGCACTCGTAATAAAAGGTAAGACTTGGGGTGCCTGCTGTACACTTTTCTATGAATGGAGACTCAGTTTATAACAGTGGTGAGGAAATTGGAATGAAGAGGTAGTTACGAGGCTAAGTGAGGTTCAGCACTACAGAAATTACCGTTCGAGTCTAGAAGCTGTATGCTGGATGATATAACAAGAAGCCAAAAAAGCTTTAAAATAAGTGCCTCATTTTTCAGCTTGGCATGCTAATTCCGAGTTTCATTTTAGCTGTGTTTGGTGGCAAGTGGAGGGGGTCTTTTTCAGGGGGAAGAAAGTGCAACCATGAGTCACACAGTAGGATGAGGGAGGACAGCCATGAATTTGTGAGAGGTGTTACAAAGAAGCCATGGTAATTAGCACCACGGGTGAAGCATTGTTAATCCTCACCTAGTAATTAAAGCTCAAAGGTGTGTGATGCAGTGCCATGAGTACACTACCCTGATGTGTAAAGGCTGTGCAAAACAGTCACTTCCCTTCACAACAAATCCATCAGACTTGACGCTAACACGTTGAACGTGCAGCCACTAATGTAATTATTGCAGCTGCAAATTAACACCTTGTAAGAAGGTCAGCTACCCTTTCCACAACTGCACAACTAGTTAGACAAGAGAGTTGTTTTTCGTTCTATGGAACCCAATTAAGAGTGATAAGAAAGTTTTCAAATAATGCATTGTTTGGTGTCTTTTATTCTTAGCCTCCAAGGGCCACCCACCACCCATCATCCGACAGGGCCCATCTAACCAAACACAAGCTTTGGGAGGTGTGTCCATTTTCAGGTGTCAGGCGTCAGGAGAACAAGAGTTAACAGTCACCTGGAGAAAGAATGGTGCAAATCTGCTTGGACAAGACCCACGTTTTTCCCTACTTGAGCATGGCAGCCTTCAGATCCAGAACACAAAGGTTAGAGTGGTATTTCTCAAAATAATTGTGGCTCATGTTGTATTTCACACTTTCTACTGTTTCATGTTAAGATTGGTAAAGAGATTTTTTTATGTAATTATTACTATTATTATGATTTTGTTTTTATAACAGCTATGCTCTAATTTTTCATTTTACAGGTTTAAGGTCATTTTTAAATGAACTTCTTAAAGTCTCAAAGTATCTCCAAATTTCAAAATAGAAGTTTATTTAATGTACAACTATCCAGTTCAGGTTTAGTTAGTCTAGGTATTTTACATTTGTAACTACAGAGGATTCCCTGCTTCTATTTCCTCCACCACATTTTGAAGTCACACCCTAACAGCTAATGACGAGTGCTTTGCCGTACATACTATATTTTAATATCACAAAATCTCATGGCATAATTTTTGATTGCAACCCTAATTTTGACAAATCCTGCAATGCCCAAAATCCAGTGCAAAAAGTAGTAATACTAAGAATATATGATTTAATCTCACTGACTCTGGGTTAAACAGTTTTTTAACAAGCATTTTGCTAGGGAGCATTATGCTCTCAGAAGAATCCCTTTCAGTTTGTCAACCCTGAAGAGTTCCAGGAAAACAAGTTTCACCCAGAAGTAGTTCTGTCAAGTCCTCTAACCTCATGCAGCAGACGGGTTGTTACACGGAACAATCTCAGAAGTCCTCTGTCGAAACCATCTGGAAAATAGGGAGTTTTGAAAGTACTTGTGATTGGATGGAGTAAATGGTGTCAGAGACCCACTGCTGTTGCAAACAACGCTTAAAAGCCCAATGAGGTGACAAACTAAAGCTGATGTGTCCCAGAAAAATATGAAAAACTTCACTCTATCACGATTAACTATAAAACCATAACTATTCTCCTACTTCAAACTCATAATCTATCACACAACAGGATTATCATTGCTTTATATGTGCATAAAATCCCATGCTGCACTTTAAAGAATAAAGAGAGATTTGTTTTGTCTGTCATGTGATGTGAACCGAACATAACTCAAGAGGACAAGTGCAGTCAGTTTGCTTTTAAAAGATGAATAGCAAGTATTGATTTTTATGAGTCGTTAAATGTTGCTTTTTAGTTTAAATCTCTGAGGCAGCAGTTCGACTCAAGGACTAAGGAACATTAAACCTAGGAGAGGATTCTGAAAGTGGTAGTATAATGGGGAATCTTTTACATGCAGTGTCGTGTGAAAGTGCTCTTCTTATGCCACCCTTACTCTTCCCAAAGAAACGATACGGGAGTGATATAAGTAAGCAATTCCTTGAACATTGTTGGTATAAAATACCATGTCATATCTCTGTCAGAAAGGGTGATGGGAAGGCTGATGATTATGGGAATAGTGTGTGACCATTATTGGATAAAATCAATTAAGAAAATGTAAGCTTTTAATAGCATGATTTTTTTTTTTTCCTTGGCCAACTGTAAGGTTTCCACTCTCCCACTCTACAGATGTCCCTGTGCCAAACGCAGGCCAAGGGAGGTTAATGCGTTTTTACTGTAGTGCTAGCCGCAAACCTCCTTCACAAGCCCAGTATGGCACAGGAGCTTGTAGAAGCCATCAGGGATCACAGTTAGACTGTTTTACTCAACTGAGCGCAGTACACGAAAGCAAACTTGAAAGCAGTATCATGTGTGACATGGATCTGTGGAAAATATTTTTAGGGTGGATTTAAAAGCTGCCGTGTCTTCCAACTATTTGGCTTTTGATACTGTCATATAAGATGTTAGTCATGAGTTGAATAATAATATTATGATGTGGCTTCTTTAGCTGTCTGACTCCGGAGTGTATACCTGTGTTGCTACCAGCTCCAGTGGAGAAACATCTTGGAGTGCCTACTTGGATGTCAGAGGTTTGTGTGAATATCAAATCTAAAAGGTTAACAACTTTATACAGTGTCAGTCAAGTGTATTCATACTTCCAGAACTGTTTTCCCATTTTGTCACATTACATCCATGAATCTCAGTTTTTTGTATTGGGAAATGATGTGTCAAGTCAACGCAAATGATTCCTTTTTTTTATATAAAAAATGTAACTGCATGGCTTTTACATTTCTTTAAATAAAAAAAATCTAAGAAAAGCATTTATTCAGATTCCTTTAGTCTTTGGGTTTCTTACAAGCATTCCATATCTACAAACCAAACATTTTGCAAATTACTCTTTGCTTAAGATTTCATTTCTCTTTACATTGAATGGAGAGCATACTTAAGGGGAAAAACAATATGTTGAAAGACACTTAAATCTATGTGGTAAATCTCTGCAGCTCCTCCAGAGCTACCATGGCCTATCCGATGCTTCTCTTACTAATGTTTTCCTAGCCTGGGGAATCAGTTGAGGTGCACACCCATGTCCTAATGTGTTTGATAGTGTGCTGTTGTTATTCAATTTCTAGATGGTGTATTGAACTGTGTCTCCATCGGATGGTAAAACTTTGTATTTTGTTTTATAACCTTACCCTGCCCCGGTCCTTCCCGGGGCAGGGTAAGGTTATAACTGACCTGCCTTGAGTGATTATTTGTATGGTTCACTTAGAGTAAATGACCTAAATTTAATTGTGCAGGTATTTTGTTTGCTAAGTAAACAAAACTAAAGGCGATTCTTTGCAGTCGAATTCTAAGGGTTTTAAAGTGAAAAAATAAATAAATATAAATATAATAAGTATGCACTCCTCAATTTTCAGATATTTATTTGTAAAAATAAACTTAAACTTAAACTTAATGTCAATATTTTAAAAAAATCTTCTACCTTACAATTACATGCTATTTCGTGTTAGTTTATTATATGTAATCCCAGTAATACACACTGAAGCTCATATAGTTATAGTTTAACAAAATGTTAAAAAGGGGTTTGAGGGATTGGAAGCATACACTTGCCTTTGAAGTTCAGAGTATTAATATAGCCTCTTTTCCTTCCTCAGACTCCACTGACCTCATGGACTTTATGTTGCACAACACAACCACCCTCCCTGGGCCGCCCTCCAAGCCAGAGGTCATTGATGTTACCAAGAGCAGTATCTCATTGTCATGGGAACTGGGACCCGAGGCAGGCTCCCCAGCGTCCTCCTATGTCATTGAGGCTTTCGGGTATGTCTGTGACCTATGGCCATGAGCAACACTTAGTGACCCAAACTTTCATGGCAACAGCAGATGTAGCAGGAGTATCTGTAGGGAAATAAAGTAAGCCAGGGCTGTTTCAAGCAATAAAAGTGCAATATAAAGAGTAAAATATTACTCATTTATTTATTTTTGGACTTAGAGTCGTTTGGCAAAGGAAAGACAATTGGAAGCAACATTTGATTAACTTAAAGTTAAAACCAAATACTGAATAAGCTGAATAAAAGTTAGAATTACCTTTTATATTAGCTAAATATCAATTCATGAGAAGGACAATGTGTCCAGAGATTTATTTATTTTTGTCACCGCACTGTTTTTATCACAGTTTGCTGGAGTTCCGGCCCATTCCTTTTGACAGAACTGGTGTAATTGAGGAAGGTTTATAGGCCGTTACCCACATGTGCCTTTTTAGATTTGTCCTCAAATTCTCTATTGGGGATTTGTGTTGGTCAGGGAAAAACAAAGACTTTGTTATCTGTAAGCCACTTTGTAACTACTTAGGTGGTATGCTTAAGGTCATTGTCAATTTGGAAGATCCATTTCTGCTTGAGCCTTAACTTCCTGGCTAAAGTTCTTTCCTTATTATGCAATCTGTTTTATGAAGTAAACCAGTTTCTCCTGCAGTAATTTAGCCCCACAACATTATACTTTCTGTGTGCTTTTGTAAACTGCAATCTGGCTTTTTATGTTCTTTTGGAGTAATGACTTACTCTTTGCTGAGCTGCAATTCATCCCATGTCGGTACAGGACACATTTCAATGTGGATAAGGAGACTGTCGTACATGCTTAAGTCTGCACTTTTACAAGGTCTCTTGGTTTTGTTCTGAGAAGAATTTACACATTTTTTACTAAATTCAAACAAATAGCATAAATTCCTTAGCAGGGTTGCATATGTGCATGTCTAAACTCTCTGTTTTAAACTGGCTTAATTGTAGATAAAACAAAATATGCTACCTAATCATATTTAAAGAAATACTACTATTTAAGCGACCCTATCTTTGTTAATAAAAAATAAATACAATTTAAAAAAAACACATGAGTATGGTCGGACGTTTAACTTGATTTATTCTTTATTACAGTCAATCTGTCAGTAATAGCTGGCAAACAATGGCTGACCATGTGAAGACCACCGAGTTTACAGTTACTGACCTAAGACCAAACACTGTATACCTGTTCATTATAAGGGCAGTAAATGCTCAAGGATTAGGGGATCCAAGCCCAACGTCTGAGCCTGTTCGGACGCAAGGTGAGGAGATAATACTGAATGACAATTAATGATTAGAATTAAACATTTTGATTTGCATGATTGTTTTTTTTTTCCATCTTCCTAAGATATTAGTCCCACCGTCCAGGGGGTGGATCATCGTCGTGTGCAGAAGGAGCTAGGCGATGTTGTGGTCAACATGCATAACCCTGTGGTCCTTAGCTCTACTTCAGTGCAGGTTATATGGACAGTAAGTATGTGCAACAGTTAAGGTGAAGTACTTGACATTTACCTTTACCTCCCTTTTGGGGGACAAAACAAAACTAGTTCAAGCTTAATCGATTACCAATTTTTTGTGCCAATGAGTTTCTAACACAATGGCAAATACATGCTGGCAATGCCAGGATGGATACACATTCAGTATGAACACCTGTTGTTTAGATTGGTTTGAGGTAAAGTTAGAATAAAGACTAATGTTTATGTTCAGGGTAAATACATCACCATTAGATGTTGCAGGCACCACCTCTCAATGGAGTCTGCAGGCAACACTTTATCCAGGGAATGTCATTTATTCTGTTGGCAGGGTCTCTATTGGACCTCTCTTAGTAGCGACCATCAGATTGGTTGGAACTACCCTGTTGCGTAATGTTTTCCAATATGGCTTCCATGTATGATAGACTACATGCCTATTTTTGATTAAAAAAATACATTACTTACTACCAAAGGTTTCGTTTTCAAAGCAGGCTATGAGCCAGTAAATCCAGGCCTCTTTTTGAAATAAATTCACTGTTGCTGAATTCAATAACGTTCCTGAGAGAATGTTTGCTTAAATTTACTCTTTTCTAATTTATAATTGTGTATATCTAGTAACATTAATTAGTAAATATGTTACACAACATGAAAATAGTGTTTCTGGGCCAGTTTCCTGCTGTATTTCCTTGTTTCATAACTAATAGTATGAGAAGGTGTGAAAAAATAATTGAAAAAAAGAGATGCTCCTCATGCCACCTCAGTGAGCTTGATCTATTTTATAAAGACAGAAATATGCGGACAGAAAATATGCAGACATGATTCCTGAAAAATGTTGTTCTACAAAGTAGTTACTCATAGGGCAGAATACAAGCACAACTGTTTTCATGTTTCTTCTACTTTTATGTTGCGATAGTTCAGTAAAGTAATACGCAAATCTGATTAGAATTCGTTTTTTTTTTTCTGTTTCAATTTTGTTTTACAGTAACTGTGCATTTACCACAGATTAAAATCAATTCTGTGCTATTTCTACTTAAAGGTGGAAAACCCATCCCAGTTTATTCAAGGCTACCGGGTTCTGTACCGGCAAACATCTGGACTGCCTTCACCTGGACCATGGCAAATCCAAGACATGAGGATTGCCTCAGAGAGAGACGTGACACTTTCTGGTCTAAACAAAGGTATCGTCTACGAGATCAAGGTGCGACCCTATTTCAATGAGTTCCAGGGAGCGGACAGCGAATCCATGACAGCACGAACCATGGAAGAAGGTAAGCAACGAGAATGTACGGACATTTTTGACTCGCCGATGATGATAATTTCGGATACAGTTGGTTATCTTCAAGCATTTGTTGTGCTTCAATCTATTTTTTTTTTGTTTAGCTGCCACTGGTAAAGGCCTCGATGTTTGATAGTAATCGAAAATGACATTTTAAGTACACCCACCCACCCACACTTACTGGTGCAGTGTTATATCCCTTGTGTGTGAAAACAGGTCTCTGAGACAGCACAGTGGGGTTCCGTGACAATTCAAGGCCTTTGCGGAATGATAGGCAGAGGGGGAGGCCACAAACTATCTCTTCCTACGTAAGCTTAGTTCTCTATCAGGGAAAGCTCTGTTTACTCTGGACTCCTGCTGCAATGTTTCTGTCCAGACAAGCATTATATCACCCCCCCATTGCTAACACACTTACCAATAAGCCTTAAGGCTGGTAACACTTGTCTGTGTCCTCATAGTTCTGCTATTGAGCAAGTCTCCAATAAGCTAATTATGGGACTTTTCTATCTTGTTTGCTGAACATATTGATTTGCACTGTGGCACAAAAACTGTATACCACACATATCAATACCTTGTAAAGTGTTTTTTTTTGTTTTTGTTTTTTGTTTTGTTTTGGGTTGTTGAGGGTCCTGTTTACATGCCTTTGCAGGACATTTTATACTCCTTAAACCTCTTCATATATTGTCACATTTCAAAAACCCAACCTTCAATGCAGAACAAAATGCACTGTGAAAAAAACTGCACAAAAATATCTGCGAAGCAGTGAAGCTGTGAAAGGTGAAACGTGCATCAGCAAGGGTTCACTGTACTAACAGCCGGGTTAGCATATGAAACTACATTAACACTTTAGGACCTAATTGTTTAGCTAGACACACAAACAGGAAGCAAATTAATAAGAAAAAATAGGTAAGGCTTATAATAACCTTGGAGATACAATATAGACTGAATGTAATCTCATTTTTGACCTACATAAAATCCTGTGGGGGAAACCTGGGGAGAAGGTTTATGTTTCATTAGGACGGCACTAAACATACAAAAAGGTCTACATTTGAAGGGTATACTATCCAATCCGTGTACATCCAGACCTAAATCCAGTTGTGAATTTATATTAAGATTTAAGAATGTCATGCTTTGGAGTTGATTTGACCCAAATGTAGGTAACATAGGTGTTCAGAGGATTAGATTTATTAATAAAAAACAATTGTTCACAGAGATAGAGCACTGGGAAAACTTGCAGCACAATGCACAAAATCATTGTTAGATGCACCAAATAATTAAAAGATCTAGCGAAGAGAAGTTGACGTTTAAAACCAGGGAGCTTATATACTAAAAAGAAGCAGGTAGGTGATTGGTAATAGGGTGTAATTGATGGAAAGGACCAGGTAGACAGCCGGAAAAAGAATGTGAGAGATGCCAGAAGCAACTCAGAAAAAAAAGGACACACTTACAAGAAAAATACAGCATGAATTTTAATAAATCACATAATGAACAAACAATGAACAAGGTATAACAGAATATAGACTAGACTGAACTAAAAGAAACCAAAAGCAAGACTGCTTAAATCAAGATACCCAAGTCCTGACAAGAAGCTAAGTTTACAGAAGCTATCCACCCCATCCTATAGATCTTCAGCTATAGGACAAGAAAACTTTTAAAGTGGTAACCCACAAGGTTTTCTGGAATAATTCTTGCTAAATGTTGTTCTTTCATGTTTTGAATCAGAAGGCATACATACAAATGAATGTTATCCTTATCTAATTTGTATTTACATTTAAACAAAATTGAAGCCATGCATTCTATACTTCCAAAATTGTGCACTATTTCTACTGGGTTATTGTATTAAATGTTTGTAGTTGAAATAAAAAAAATAAAACGTGGTCTGGTTACATTTACAAGGTGCTGTGTATATAAAATCTTTATAAACAGAAGCTGATTTTTAAATAGGATTAATGTAGGTTAGTAAGTATAGAATTATGGAAATTTAAATGAAAAAGAAAGGTAAAGTAAAGCGGATTTAGGTCTTCATTGAAAAATTGAATCCAAAATCCAGTCTTTTTCTGTAGATAGATTTCTAAGCAGATCTCCTGATATGGTTTTCCAAATGTGCTGCTAAAGTATTTTATATAAATGAACCCAGAGCGTACTTAGAACACAGCCCTAGTTAGTTACATCCCCACAAATAATTCTCCTCAAGGATCTCAGGTACAGCATCACTTAGGACTGTAATGAAATAGAGTTGTGCTTGAACAAAACTGATGCAATCATTGAACATATTTGTCCAATGCATCTTTGTTTCACCATGAAAGGATCACAAGGCCTCCCATAAGAAAAGACAAAACAAAACATTGCTTACAAATGGTGCAGAAAGTAAAAGTAACCTCACTGGGGCCCAATTAAAATGGCCACATAGGATCACTGGAGTTTTTTTTCCCCCTTTGGGACACAGGTTATATTTACTTGAGATACTAGGAACAAGGAATTGTGGTATTGAAAATGTGGGCTTGACCCACCCATTATCCAGAGTCCAAGATGTGTATAGTAGAATTCTACAGAAATATCAGTACAATATGTTACATATACTTTGAAGATTGGAAGTCTTGCTGTGCTGTTGTAAAACTGTTCTTGGGGTAATAAACACTCCCTGCTCCTTGGTTCTAATAGATACCTAATAAAATGATAAGAGGGAAAATGTTTATTAGGTTTATTGATTTTTAAAGCACTTAAATGAATTGTTAGTCAGACTCCTTCTCTCTATCACTGTCATGTATAGCAGCCTCAGGCTGTCAATGTCAGTGACAAATTCAAAGTAATAATGGTGTGCTTATAGGAAAGAGTCAGGTGTAGCTCTAAACAAGACAAAGAAAAGGGCATCCTTTACAGCCTGCATTGACAACAACAAATCTTATAGTAGATATACACTCTTCTGCCACCTTGTAAGGTACACATTGCTTAAACTTGCACTCTTTGTTTCAACAAGGTGCTGGAAACATTCTTTCAACATTTTGAATTGAGTGTTTAATCAATATCTTGGCTTATTGAGTACAGTGAACTTATTATAATATTTAATAAACCAGTTTAAGATCATTTGGCCTTTGTGAAATGGGTCGGAAGAAAAGGAAAGCATAGTCAACAGTTCTCAGACAGGTAATGTTGTTTAAGAATACACCGTTGGTACTCATTGTAAGAATTTCATAGTAAAAATAAAAATACATTAAACCCAACAATATTTGGTATTGTCCAGATTTCTTTTATTTCTAAAAAATATATAGATTGTATTTGTTTTCTCTCTGTGGCTCTCAGATAAACCTGATCTCTGTAGATTAGCAGTTTCTAAAATACTTAGACCAGCACATCTTCAGCCAACAGCCTTGTCAGGTTTCTTAAATCATTGTTTCCATATTCTGTTGCAAGGTTTCAACTTCACTAAGTAACCTTCACCACATTTAAATGGAATCTTGAATACCTGGATTTCAGATTTGTCTTAACAAGCATTGGAACAGGTTTAACTAATACATTGGGTGTTGACTATAGAGATATTTTCTAAATCAAAAATAGTTTGTAAGGTTTTAACAAATCCCATTATGTTAACTTCTCCATGCCATATACACATTGGCATTAATCAAGGAATCAAGGAATCAAGGAAGGAATCAAGGAATTTTTATTTGTCATCACATCACATGTGGTACATGAGGTGGGACGAAATTCTAATCCCCCGGTCCAGTTTACACCCTGATAGCAATTTTAAATAATATAATAAAATATAAGAACTATGCGAGAATAGGATTTGACTACACAGAATCTACAATATGGACACAGAATTACAATATGGGACTTCGGACATAGCAGCATTGAAAATCGGAGTGCAAATAATATAATAAAATATAAAGAACTATACCAGAAATAGGATTTGACTACACAGAATATACAATATGGACACAGAATCTACAATATGGGACTTCGGACATAGCAGCAATGAAAATTCGGAGTGCAAGTGACATATTAATTGACATTTTAAAGTGACATTTTAAAGTGTGATATTAACTTAAGTCAGAGTGTTCACTAGGAGCGTGAGATGCCGCTGCACTACTGCGCGCCGCCATCTTGCCGTAAGCAGCTTTTGTGGCTTTAGATCTACTGCACAGCTGAGGAAATAAAAAAACAATAATAAAAAAAAGCACATAAATAATTTCAAATATGCCAACAGCTACACTGGTCATCGGTCTGATAATGCAGATAAAAAGATGCTCTTTGTCATTTTGCACTGTTATGGTAATTTCTAGTCATTACAGGTACTGTAGCCATTATTTATCCTGAGTGAGTCTTCTAAGATGTATAACAGTTGCAGGACCATATTTATTGCTTCCTGTCTTCTAATGCAAAGCATTATTATGTTACTGGAAAACCTCCATCTTCTCGGGGCAGGTTCTCTGAAATAAAATGTTGCCTAATAATATTACATATGTGATATTGTATATTTATATATATATATATATATATATATATATATATATATATATATATATATATATATATATATATATATATATATATATACACATATGTACATACATATATGTGCGTGCGTGTGTGCGTGCGTGCGTGCGTGCGTGTGTGCGTGTGTGTGTGTGGAAATAAAGTAAAAACAGAAGAAAATCTGTAAGGTTATATTACATGAGACCATGTGTTAAAAGTGTGCCTATTTAATGTGGCTAGTGTGGACCATTAAACTGAGGATGGTTTATATTTATATTTGTTTCCATCTGACGATAGCGTTTCCAGGAATTCTCTCCAGGTAAAAAAATCCATCATTACATTTTCCAATCGGCTTGTCCTTGTGTGGTGTGCTGGTGCCTATCTCCAGCGCACATCAGACAAGAGGCAGGGTTACACCCTTGACAGGTCGCAAGTCCATCTCAGCGAAACACAAAGGCAGACAGGAAAAACAATCACCCACACTTAAGGACAATTTAGAGTACCCAATCAGCCAAACAGTCATGTTTTTGGACTGTTGGAGGAAGCCGGAGTACCCAGAGAGAACCAATGCATGCACAGAAAGACCCAAGGTGGGATTGAACCTTGCCACAAGGCAAAAGTGTGACCATCTGTGTCACTGTGCTGCCCCAGTTAAAAGCATGAAATGCATATTTTTACAAAGCAGTAAAACTTTTTGGAAGAAGTATTATATGACATCATATAATTAGGGGGGTTGTTTCATTTGATTGCTGTGTCGGCAAATATTCAACTGGGTTACCATGAATTTGGCAAAATTGTCTATAAGGACAATCTAACTAAATGAAGTCGGTATTGCTATCTTATGAGCTGAGTCAGATGCTGAGCACTTTATATGGCTTTGTTTCATTACATTATACCTAATACAAGCACTAGAGGACTTAATGTTTCCTCTCAAAGATATTTGTGCTTTTACCTGCTCATTTTCAAATGCAAGTCCATCTGTGGATATGGACTCACGTCTGCAGTCTGGTCAAGATAATACATCACCTGCCTTGGCCTCGCCACGCAGCTTTAAAAAGGCCAGCCTTTCACGCCATCTGTATGCAGTACACATAGAATTTTTATTTTTACTGCCTCTTAATCGGGGTTAGAGTAGTTCTCTTATCCTCTTGGTCTGAACATAAAGCTACTTTAATAGAATTTCTGAGAAACTACTCTGCGAGCACTGAATTGCCCTTGTTTTAGTAAAAGGAGAGGATTTGTTTAGTTGTACAAATGCCATTTTGCCCCTCTCTTGCCTGTTTAGCCTCTTTAAATATTTGATCTGTCCTGACAGGTTATCAGGCTAATGTGATACTTTGAAAAAAACAAAATTTATTAACAAGAGTTTGAATTTAGCGCCCTAGGGCTCAACATTCACGCCGAAAAACCATCTCATCTCTTTTTTTGGCACAGTTGGCCGTGCTCATACCTAAACTTGCTTATCTGCTTGGAATGGCTCTCATTTTTGCAATTAATAAAAGCCTGTTTTGGACCTCAAAAAACGCTTGGCCTGCATAACTCAGGATGCTATTAAGATATTGGAATCTTCCACTTCGTGAGATGAATTGTTTTAGAGTCCATCTGCCAGGCTATCTTTGAAAGTAGCTTGTTGTGGGGCTTAGTGTTAGATGATTCCTGCTTTGAAATGATAAAAAAATAAAATTACTCCTAAGTTCCTTTCAATATGGATAGTTATTTTTGAAAAGTTTCTAAAATATCATATTTTAAGTTAAAGACCAATGAAAATGTTTAGTGATGCAGAATGAAAATGAAACCTTTCTTTTTCTTTTTTAAAATTTTGATTTAGAAATGTTCAGCCGATTACTACTAAAATAAATTGATTGAGCAGAGATCACGTAAAATTTAATGCAGCTATACAAAGTTTGAAAGCTCAAGGGTTGTATGAATAAACCATAAAAATATTTTAACTCACACTTATCCCCATCTCTAAATCAGCTCCTAGTGCCTCTCCACAGCAAGTGGCAGTATTGACAGTGGGAAGCCATAACAGCACATCCATCAGTGTGTCATGGGACCCTCCTCCTTCCGACCAACAGAACGGCATCATCCAGGAGTACAAGGTAGGGTTAGCTCCCCCTCCCCACCCAAGACTCCATTTCTCGGTCATGTGTAACAAAACATCACTCTGATTTCTGTCTGCTGTGTCTTTCTGTGCCAGATCTGGTGTATGGCCAATGATACACGCCTTCATGTCAACAAGTCTGTGGACGCAACCATCCGTTCAGTCGTAGTCGGTGGTCTTCAGACTGGAGTGCAGTATCGCGTGGAGGTGGCGGCAGGCACCCTTGCTGGGGTGGGGGTCCGAAGCAAACCACAGCTCATCATTTTAGGTACTCCACTCCCTTGGGTTAAATGAAATGACCTTAAAAGGGGGGTACCTGGGTCTCTACACTAGATCAGGAGTCTGCAAAAATGATTTACCGATTTATCGCCCCAGAAGAAAGAAAAAGTGTGCTTTACCACTCAGGCATCTGGCGAGAAATCAATAGTGATTCATTAAGTGTAGCGTCTGGTAACACCGTGCCAAGTACTGTTAGCCATATCAATAATCCTTCTCAATATGTGGGCAGCTGGTGCTAACACACTGAAGTCTGTGTTTTTGTAGGAGCTTATCAGCCTATCACATCATCTGAAATAGCCAAAGAATGCCCAGACTATATAAGTCGCAAATCAATATCACAGACCAAGCCAGATGCTCTTAACCTATGACTTTTGACTGATATATAATAATACCCTTAACACACAGAGAAGGGGAAGCAGGCCGGTGGACTGAAACTTAATGATGGAGGATGAAGGTGTATGTGTCTGAAGGTGTGTGTGTGGAAGGGGGTTTCTGCTGGAGACTGTGAATCTAATTTCACAGCACAGTAGCTGCAACAGAAAAATCAAACTCAGTCAGAGCTTCTCTGTCAATCTCATGTCTTGCAGCTCAAGTTGATAAGTGCGCCACTGAATTAATTAAGTCTATATTGGTTGCATTGATATTGTTTTATTTGGTTGG
>JAVLVB010000078.1:3012102-3090405 GCA_032876305.1 Orestias chungarensis | reverse complement strand
CACAGATTTATTTTCTGGTTTTTATTAACCTCTCTTGATTTATTTATTGTTTATAGGATCTGCATGGGTGTTTTGTTTTTCCTCATTATAGCTAAACAGTGACACTAGTTTTTAATGAAGCATAATATGGCCTTCAGAGGTACCCCTTGTGTTGTTTATATGCATGTCCGCGTCTCATGTCTGTGGTGCCTTCAGGTGGCGAACTGAAGGATGTGATGACAGGAACGGAGGGCAACAATAGCATCTCAGACGTGGTGAAGCAGCCAGCCTTCATTGCAGGTTTAGGAGGGGCCTGCTGGATTGTCCTTATGGGCTTCAGTGCTTGGCTATACTGGAGGAGAAAAAAGAGAAAAGGCCTAAGCAACTATGCAGGTAAGACAAAAAAAAACCCTCCTCATGCTTCAAAATCAACTCTTAAAGCACAGTAGGCCTCTCGCCTTCATCAGAAGTTGATATCATCACAGATCTGACTCCATTTGAGTTGGATAAAATGCAGAACAAAGGAAAATACATTCTACACAGATGGAAATAGGACCTATTTACTTTAATTCACTGTGCAGCCATGTGTATCAGCTATGCTGAGTCCCATCAGCACCAAACCTCAACACTGTAATAAATTCATGCAAGATAAGTAATTCTACATCTATTTCCATTATCAGACCACGGCTGGTGGTGTTTGTCTGTTAACATTAGGTACGACTGGGTTTAGGCATTGCAAAATACTCTCATAATGCTACAAGTAAAGCCTCAAGCCTATGCATTTATGATTATCTAGGTGCAACTTGCATTCATGTGATTTAGAGATTGTGATTCATTGCCCAATTTAGGAGGGATTTATATCATCCCATGTATCCAATTAAACATGCCTTCTAAAACATTGGGATGTCTCGATACTAATCCGACTTATTAAAAAAATGGCCATTTTCCTATACAATGTGTAGTACAATAAATAAAATCCATGTCTTAACCAATATATGCTTGAATACAGACTAGCTTAAAATAGCACTCTAGATTTGATCATTATAGCATATTTACACTTTTTAAACTTAAAGTCTATTATCACTGATCGTCGTGATACTCCAGTTAATACTAATTTTATGGACATGCTCCTTTAAAAAATTGTTAACTAGATTAAAAGAAGCTACTTCATAGTTGTTACCATCTGTTGTTTAGCATGCTCATGTTTATGCTTTATTCCTAATAATCAACGCATACAGCTACGGTCTTCAATAAATTGATGAGTTTTCATTTAAAGAACTTTAGGATTTCAATGTTAGCTTTCTGTTAACTAGTCAATCCCACAGCAAGTGCAGGTCCCATTGATTATATGTGGATAAAGTAACAGAAAAAATTACCCTACCTTACTTAAAAAAGAACTTTGCTATTGGTGTCTTAAAATATTTTTTAACGTAGGGATGTCTGCGCACACATTTGAGAGCAAGTCATAGCCCTACATTTATATTGAACCTGCAGAAGAAAAAAGAAATCCTATTTTAGTGAATGTTTGTTAAGCCTATTAAGAAAAATATTTTGTAACAGGTATTTAAATATCATAAATTAAATATGAAACTTTTGAATTTACGTGTCAATGTACTCTTAAAATGTAAACTTAATGCAAGGATGAAGGTTCACATTATTGATATATGTTTTTTTTTTTATAAAGTCTATCTATCATCAGAAGTAAACAAACAAGGCAGAAAAGAAGATAATTCAACTTTATTTGCATTATTGGTTTAGTGTTTTTTTATATGTGTTTTTATATCTCCTGCCATACTGTTTCATTCCACTGTCTTGTCTTTTTGAATTGCAGTGCAGTCCTTCACCTTTACTCGAGCTGGTATGTCACCATGTGTTAATAAAAAGAAACTCTTGAGCTGCTCCATAATAGACAAGACTGCAGATTAATCCTTTCTCTCTTCTCCCATTTCTTTTTTCTCTTCAAGTTACATTCCAAAGAGACCGAGGCCTAATCAGAAATGGAAGGTGAGTTTAATTTTTTTCAAACCAAGGAGCCAACGCAGAAGGAGAACATTTCAGCACCACGCAGTGCGAGTGGCCCCATTGTAAAGCCTAAAATGAAGAGTTTTCCTATGATGAATGGAATTTGCATACCCCCTTTTCCAACGCTTATTCATACTGTATCGGTGTATGATTCGCGCTGGTGTTCGCTTGATGAAATCATTAATCACTCCTTTGAAGTGAGTGCTAGCAATTAATGCAGGTGGGCAGCTGTTTCAGTCGCTGCCTCTCTCTGTTCATGTTGAGGTTGCTGGCAGAGTGAGAGTTCGCAGGGGGAGAGGAGATGAATGTGATGTTTAAACGAGCTCAGCACAGAGCAGTCACTCATGGGTTGCACAGTGCAGAACATGGATGTAGTAGAACAGACGTTTGCACCTTGAGGATCTCCTACTGAATGTGTCTCTTTCAAAAAAATCTCTTGAAATGTTTTGTCTACTGCAACATTTTATCCATATTAGATTTTAGTTTTTTTTGGCAAAGACATGCACATTTTACAATTTAAAATCTTTGGCTTTTGACAGTGTTGACATTCTGCTTGAAATGTTACCTATTTGCTTTTATAGAGAGGCCTTTTGTTGTACTAGGATCTTAAACTGTTGTCATAGGGTTAATCTGGTGTCAGCCTCATTAGTGCTTAGGTGTCAAGAACAAAACGGTTGCTCCTGTGTGCTTTTTAACAAGATCATTACCTTAGCTCTTACCTTCAAAAGGTCTGCCAACACTGCCAATTTCAGTAATCTCAAACACAACTATAAAAGAAACCAGTTTCCCTTTCCATGTTTAGCCTCTCAGTTAAACGTATCTGACATTATTAAAACAAAACAAAAAACAAAAAAAAACATTCTTATGTTCCTTTAGTATGAACTAACACACTCCAGAGCATTTCTCTGCTTAGTGGAGCTTCTTCTGTGTAGTGAAATCACCTGAAATTATACAATTTATTTGTACTTTCTAAATTAAATTAAAATATGTAAATTTTCATCATTACTTGTTGTCTTTATACATACAATCACAATGCAGCAGAAGCGTTTGAAATAAAAGGCATCACTGTCTGCTGGAGAGTAGAACCCAATGAAAAATTCACTACATAGTAGCAGATAAAACATCTCAGCGCAGTATGTTTGCTGAGTGTTAAGGCATCAAAGTATCTTGGGTATTTTCATTGTAGCTGATTTGAAAAGGCAGGTCATTATTTTTTTTATTCCCCTCCCCCGTCCCCTTCTAACTTGCCCACCTTTAACTCACATGCATGCATTTTGAACTGTCATGATTTTTTAACAAAGACAAAATGACGTACTAGCTTTTCCGTAAACCAACTAAATGGGCTATTTTCTGTCTCTGTTGCCTTGGAAACGGCACTCCGGTGTAGATGATCTGCCAGAGGCCGTCCATGATTCTCAATTTAAAATGTAAATTTCTGTTGTGCTAAGTCTCTAAAGGGGATGTAGTGTGTGTTAAGACCTGCCATGTTTCTCAAGGGGGGTGCAGCGTTAGGCAAGGAGTAGGGGGATTGGGATCAGCATGAGGATGGGGGGGCTGATTTATAGACTAGCCATTTTAAGTGTCTGTTGTTTATTGTTGCCTCTGTGCTGGGGTGGCTCTGTGGCTGAGAATATGCTGAATGAGTTTTCACATTAATTTGTTGTTGATGCAGCAGGAAGAAAATAAGCAATACTGTTACATGTGGGAGGCTGAGTAACAATGAGACTTCTTCGTCTCCCACCCTCCCATTCCTTTTTGTCTAACCCCAAACGTCCTCATTACAGCCGTCCAGGTCTTTTGAAAGCGGGCGATCCGGGCCTTCCCTGGTTGGCTGACTCGTGGCCTTCTACAAGCCTCCCAGCGAATGGAGGCTTAGGGAGTCCAAAGGGTGGCACCAACTTTGGCCGAGGAGGTAAGAAACACAAGCGGTGTTGACTGAGGGGTAGCGAGATACAGTATTAGCAATGCCTTGGTGGACAGTTTTGACATTCATCCTTTGGGAAGCATCGTGACAGCACATTGAATTTGCAAACACATGCATCCGAATTAACAGAGCCTCTGAGGGGTTTTATTTCCCTGATTTGATTTGACAAGCCTGATATTTGGCTTAATTCTTTTCCCATTCGGATATATTTTTGGCAGTCCTTTCCTGCCATTGTGCATTTTCCAAGCTTGCATGAGATTGATACTCCAGGTTTGTAGTTTTAATTTGAGTGAGAAGCTTTTATATGTAAAAGACAGTGGAGCTGAAGGTTAGCACTGTTTGAATATCCCCTCTTGTGAACACTCCACCAGGCTCCTACCGAGCGTTGAATGCTAATTAGGCATGCTGATAATCACTTTCATTTATATCAACTCTGCTTTGGACTCGCTTTTTTTTAAGTAATGCAGAGCGCCCGAACAGCGGGGAGCGTTAATGACCTTAAAGATCGTTAACTTCATGTCAACTCATCTCACTGTGTTGTCTTTCTTTTGCCCATTCCGCCGCCCCCTGCTCTGTCTCCACCTTACTTCCCCTAAGATGTTTTACCTTCTGCAGCCATGGAGAAAACAGGCACCATGCTGTCTGATGGGGCCATCTACAGCAGTATTGACTTCATGGGAAAGGGAGGCTACAGCAGCCCGGCGCGAGGCGTCCAGCCCACACCTTACGCCACCACTCAGATACTTCAGTCCAATAGCTTTCACGAGCTGGCTGTTGACAGGCCAGATCCCCGTTGGAAGGCATCACTGCAGGCCCAGCAAGAAATGGCAAACATGGGCTACTCACTGACTGACAGGCGACCTGGTGCTGGTATGAGCCAAAATGTGTTCAAATATTACTAGAAGCCAAACCCAAGGAAAGAGCAAACTAGGAAGGAGGGAATTTATTTACATATTCACTAAAACGGACCCTCAGGACTGTGTTCTTAATTACTCTTCTGTCTACATCAGAGCTCTACCCGGAGAGCTTATCTAGCCCAGAAATGTCATGCAACAATGACGCATTCCTTTGGCTTAATTTGATTAGCAATGGCAGAAAATCCCTCAGCGTTTCTGAGTTATATATTTAGCAAATATACATTTCGTAACCCCACAGAGGCCTATCTGTCTGCACTTTTGTAGTTTTTGCACAATGTTCAGCTAAATGTCAGACTAGAAGAGATAAAGCAACCCAAGGAAGAAGGGGAGCTGTACGGAAGCAACTTAAAGTGGGTTGCCGCAGGTTTTTAATGCCTCTTTAAGAAATGTCAACATTAGGGAAATGTTTTAATGTGCTGTCGGCACAAAGAAAATGAAGAGATGAACTTTGAGCAGGAAGACGGGGTTGTTTAAGATTTCAGCTGTCATCGTAGATGGAAAATCATTTTCTAAGCTAACTTGTATGTGTATAATTTTAAAATAAATTATGTTAATGAAGAGAGTATAAGGTGGCATTGCACAGTTTGAGTCTTTTTTATTTTATTTGTTTGTTTCCTGCTTTTAGGTGCTAAGGTTGCAAAGAAAAAGAAGATCAAGGGAGGAACGAAAAGCTCTAAATCAAACGGGACGTGCTGGGCAAACATGCCCCTGCCTCCACCACCCATGCACCCTCTGCCAGGTACAGAGGTTGACCTTGATCGTTATCCCCAGGAAAACCATAAAGGAAGGTAAGACTTAGATTACAAGCCAAAGGCACACAAAAAAAAAAAATGCATAGAGCCACGGTCTTAAAATTTTAGATAAATTCTATCACTAATGTTCCATTAGTTTCTTCTTTTCTTAAATAATTTACTTCTGTGTGATGGACAAACACAAACTAGTGCAAATATTTAAGCTAAAATGTCACATGCTTTTAATGTCATAAGCTGTTTAGTATTATTTGACAGGACTTAGCAATCCACCTACATAGATGAGGCATCAAAGTAGATCAATAATCAGAGAAACAGCTACGAGGACTTTTGTAACTCTGGAGGAGATGCAGATACCAGCGATTTACGAGGGATAATCAGGGCAATTGTCACTCGCTCTTATAAAAGTTGCATAATAAAAAGTGAAGTATTCTGGTAGTCAAATTGCCTACTAAATAATACTGCACTTCAGATTTTTGTTTTCATCATGATCATGCAAATGTTGCAGTGGTCTATCAAACAAAATCACAATTGTATATGTAAAACCGTGCGAACAGTCATAAAATGATGTAACGCCACAGGAGGTCTTTCTTACCTGTGGCAATCAAACTGTACAATTCCTCTTCCATCTGCAGGAGGGATAAATAGGGATAAATAGTAGTGTACTTATTGTTATTTAATGATTGTGTACTGTACTGTGTTGTATGTGAGATGAGTGTGTCGTGTTAATTGTTAATTGATACTCTGTAACCCTGGCAAAACAATTTCCTCCGGGATCATTAAAGTCTATCTTATCTTATCTCATCTTATCTTTATCTAAATACCAAAATTATTTGTTTCTTGATGGCACATCTTTTCTTCATGACACTGATAGCAGCAGCTGGGCCCCATCCATGTCTATCCAGACTTATCGACATCAGGATTTGGACAGCGAGCCGGAGGAGGAGAGAGGTCCTACTCCACCACTGAGGGGAAGATCGTCATCACCAGCTCCCTTTAGCCAACCCTCATCCTCCTCTCTCACTTCTACCCACCATGAAGAAATGCAATCCATTTTGCAGGCTCACTTAGATGAGCTAACCAGAGCTTACCAGTATGAAGTTGCCAAGCAGGCATGGTAAGGATGCATGATAGATTTTGTTTGCAGGTCACTAATGTAAAACAAACTACAATATTGAAGTTCTGCAGAAACACATAGAATTGTTTTGTTGTCCTGACCTTGGCATTTCTTCCATGCTATTGACCAATACATCACACTTAATAGGCTAAAGATTTTGTACTTGCTTTAGGTATGTGATAGGACTTTGATAATATAAAGCAAACTTTCTCTGAAGCTGCCTTTTAAACTCGTGGAATTTAGGGGAATGTTCCTTCAATATGATTCACTAACCACTGTGCTGACTAAATTCAGTTGTGCAATGAATCATATGTTAATGCACACCTCTTAATAAAATCTATTTCAATAAAGATAGATTTATTTAGGAATAAATGACTAGACAGTTCAGTCAGCGATCTTAAGTTCACCCCTACTGTCAATTATAGTGAATCGTAATAATCATACTAAATTATTCAGTCATTTTTAAATGTACTTGATTATTGCTCACTGGCATCGTTTGAGGAAATGTACAGTTTGAATTAAGATTACAAGGGATACACACAATCTTATTGGACATAGGGTATCAGTCAGGATAAAGATATAAAGAATTTCCACAATTTATATTAAGATACTGGCGTGTAAAACTGCAGTAATTACCTTGTTGACAGAGCAATTAGGAGAGACCATATTTGAACTCTTTCCTTCATTTAGGTTCTATGTTTAAATTAAGTCAAATACGTCGCTTTGGTAAATTACTATTCCAGAGGTCCTGTCATTACAATACAGGAGCTGGCCAAAATCACTTCCTTTTGGTAAAATGCAGGACACATTTTAGCGTGAAACAACCCATCTAAAACTCTCTCGAACCCAAAGCTCCAGAATATTTGTCCCGTCTTCTTACCCGACACACTTATGCACATAATGTAGTTGGGTCAGTGCATTTACACTATGGAGTGCCCAATCATCACTGCTTGCTTTCACTGTCCCCTTTGATTCCCTATAAACACCAATTGAAAGTTTTTTTGTATTATTTTTTAACATTTTCTATTAATGTAGTTTGAGCCTTCATCAAGAAATTAAGCTTTACTTTTCTTAATATATTTTATTTGTTTATGTATTTATTTGTATGAAAGGTGTTGCCATTTCTTTGATTTGCACATTTGCAGAGAAACCTGTAATTTTATTCGGCCGATTCATTGCGTCGTTTTGGTTTTGCATAACAATGGCCAGAATTTGAACGCCTTAGGATGCTGGTATTTGCACGTGTCATCCTAAACCTTCAGTCGATGTCTCTTGCGAACGATAAAAACACATTCTCACCATTGATTACACCTTCGACGGAGCACTGAGGGGAACTTGATAAGTCCGGGCCGACACGTGTTTGGGGGTAATGACTGGGTTTAGTCTTACACGCTGGTCTGACATTAGTAAATAGAGTTGGTAATTATGCATGCATCTCCTCTACGGTGGGATCTGAGCCATCATGGAGGACAGCTGTGCGGGAGATAACAGGCATGTTGCTGACAGCCCTGCCCATCCAGATATCCTTTATTCAGTCCAATTACAACTCCATTGTGTTAGCACAACACAGAGAAAGTAATCATGGAAAATCACTGCAGACATTCATAGTCTTTGCGCATTGCATCGCTACGCTTCTGAATATCCACTGATTCTGCCTTCTAATGGTTGTTTAACGTTATTTTTCCTGCTCTTTCTAAGACCTCTGTTGCATCTTAATGGATTCACTGTTTTTATTAATACAGTGTTTGCCCACATTTAATTAGGCACATGAAGAGCAGCGCAAATGTGTCCAGCACACCGATGGACTTCATGTCGAGTACACTGGGCTCTGATCTGGGAGCAACTCTCCTTTCTGATGACGATGAGGAACAGGAGGAAGAGGAGGATGAAAGATATGCTGTGGTGTCAAAGAACTTGTGTGGCTTTGAATACACTCCCGGTCACAGCATGGATAGCCTTGAAGGCACAGGCATGTGTTCTTATTATTGAAGAAAATGAATATGAATGGACCTGCAAAATAAAGTGCTCATTAGAACTTTGAGCAATTAGGCATAGGCAGGTTGGCTTGATCAAGGTATACAAGTGATCATTTCAAAAAGTTAAATAATGTATTTCAAAGTTTATTTATTGAAAAAAAGCCTTTAACATTCAAACACTACTCTTACAGTTTTTAAATCTTAAAGGAGTTGACTTTAAGTATATTTCAAATAATAAGTAACAGTACTTTAAAATGTAACAAAACAGAGTCTTACAATTTAATGTATATATATATATATAAAGTGAACTCAAACATTTTACTAGCGATGTAAAAATGATTCTAAATGGTAAAAATTACTGGGGTTTTTTGTTTTTTTCAAAAGAAATTGTGTAAGACCAGATTTTGTGCAAAGCCTTGTGCTTTCACCTTTGTTTCACCTTAGTAATACGTTGCTGAAGAGTCTCTATAGCCACTCTAAGCCCTTTGTCAAGAAATTGCATTCATATTGGACAATTTTCTACAACACAATAGATCCATGTTCAGAGAACAAGCAGCTGCATTGCTTTTGCAGCAGTAAAGTCTTTAAAAAATAAGGGGCTACATGTTTGTAGATAAATATCATACCTGTAAAAACACCATTAGCCTGACACATGTGTAGCTTACACAGTTACAAGCTATGCAAATTTATTTAATGCTGCCATCATCATCATCACGGGCCTGATGTGGTGCTAGTTTCCTGTCATACATAGTGTTTATTAAAGTTTTGCATTTGTTTTTGAGTACTCTGACCACAACTCCTTCTTCCACATGTTTGCGCCATGAACCTATGTGGAAAATTTCTAATGGGTTTGTCTATTGTTCTTTTTTTTCTTGAACTTCTTCCATGAAGTTTATACATATGGAATGCACAACTAATTGTTGTTCTGATAACCAACATACCAACCTGCGTTGAGTTAGTAGTCAGGGTTACAATTGACCACATGGCTCCTTGTCTGGTCAATGTTTTTCTCTTCTCACAGTTTGGTTGAACATCAATATGTTGGTAGATTTGGAGGTTCGATACCAATTTTCTGTTTTAGAATATGATTTCAGTTACTACGTTAGAAACAGGCACACAACATAGCACATTAAGCTTTTACAAAAAATATTATCACTTTTAATCATTGATATAAAACTTTTTTTAAACTGCCCCGTTTTTAGACTATGTATTTTATGACCGTTTTAAACCATCTATTAAAAGTTACATGGTATCATTCTCTGATAAATGTGGAGGCCATAACACATTTTATGATTTCATGCATTTATAAATAGGTTTCTTTTTGAAAGCTATTCTTTAGAACTCAGAAGCATGATGGCTTCTCCCAAAGGGACAGAACTGCACCATTTTTAGACCCCATTGTTTGATAAGTTACAACTGATGGGTACAATAAAAGTATGCATCTGTTCTCTACTTTTAATAACCCTTTGCAGGGCAGAACAGTGCAACTATAAATATTTATACACATTAGCAATGCAAACGTGTGCTCATCTTAGATCTTAAAGACGCACATTCTAAGAGAAAATATGAATCTTAAAGTCTAGCTACTTAAAGCCACAGGGCCGAGCAACATCACTTTTCATTTTCCTACAAATGATGGTTTGATCAGAAGCCTGTCCAAATATCTTTGTGAATTTTTGCAGAATACCTAGGAGTTATACTTTCTCATGGGATGTCTGATATTTATACCTTGTTAATAGATTTAAGCACATTACATAGCAAAATTATTCAAATCCTTCTTGTTGGCATTTTGTCAAGTTGCTAATGTTGACATTTTTGTGTCAATTATTATTTATATAAGGATTCCACACTGTTTTACACATAATAAAAAACATTTACAGAAAGTTGATTTACAGCTATACTATATGAAAAACTTTTCTAAAAATCTATCCCTCTGATGGTTTTACCAAACCCCTGAAGTTACATTGATGTTATTTTGATTATATTAACTATTATATTACAATATCACACAAATATATAGTAAAGCTTGTGGTTGTTAGATAAAAAAGTATTGGGTATGAATACTTTGCCAATATCCTTTAACCCACTACTGGTAGAACTGACTGATTGGCAGATTTGGGCATATCATTATCTACCATAACTGGCTTATTTCTTCTCATCATAGGAAAATCAGCACACCACAATCACACCAATAGCTTTGGTACTTCTGACCATGGTACTCATAGCCTCGGACACAAGGGGGCACCACTTAGTGGCCACAAACCTCTGACAGAAAACGTTGGAACACTTCCCAGACAAAGAGACACAAACACAGACTGTGAGTTTGGACTTCATTGCTCCCGGACAACTGTTTCTCAAATAATATTCATCTTTAAGATCAAGTGCATATCATAATGTCTTTTCCACGTGTCATCATCTACTATTCCCTCGACAGCCAACACGCCGGCCACAATGTCCCAGCACAGCATGGGAACCCACAGGCACAGCCCATGGCAAGCTGCAGTGCCTCAACCCTCCGATGAGTGCATGGTCACTGTGTCGACACTAGAGAGACAGCATATGGCCTCCTGGAGTGGCACAGCATCGTCCAGCAGGGCCACCCTTGGTAGGGGTTCCCACAAGAGACCTGGCGCAGACCTCTCCCATGATGGGCATCCTTTGACTAATGGCACAGAGAAAAGGGAACACTGTAAGTGTTAATACTCAAGCCCTCATGGGGACTCAGAGGGATGTTTTCAAAAGAGGGTGATTATCTTGAGTAATTTATGTCTGTGACAGGGATTAATATAACAAAATATATTTGATCACATATATGATCCTGTGTACTGATATTCTACACAGATATCAGTATTTTTTTAACACTTATTTGCTGTTTGTTCTAAAAATTCATGTCGAGCAGTGTGGAAATGCAAAACCAAAGTACAAACCCTAAAGCAGCTTCGAGTGCTTAGCTGGCACCAATGCCTACTTGGCATGATTTCTGTCAATTTTCCCCTATCAAAAACATTGGCTCTGGTTCTAAGAAAAGAAAGCCAGTTTTACCTAAGCACTAACTACATTGTATGCCAGATCAAGCAACAGCTTTTTTCATGGACTGGAGGTGACATTAGGGTCAAAAGACATTAGTATTCAAACTCCAAGACTACCAATAGATTACCATTAGGAAAACTGACAGAACAGCACATAAAGCTTTAACCAGAAGAAGCAGTCAAGATAAGTTGTTGTCCATTGCACTTGTGGAAGAATGTGTTGACTGCACAGCTAGTTGCGCGCACCAAAAACCTGATCTTTATAAAGGCATGACAGAAAGACATTAATAGCTACTAGCCTTTTTTCCTACATGCAAATGCAATATATGACTGAACATAAGGCTGCCAATTACTTTCAATTGCAGTAAACCATGATAGTGGCAGCAATATGATATGGTGGTGCTTTACTTTAGCAGAGACATGAAAGCTGCATAAATCTGATAAGAGGATTGAACTAAATAAGGAAAGTGATAAATATACACTGCTAAAAAAGGCAAAAACTTAATCAGTCCTAGATAAGGGGCTGAATACCAAAAATGTCAGTTGATACAAATGCCACCCATACTAAGAACACTACTAGAAGTGTGGTGATACCATTTAGTGTCCAAAGTGGTAACTAAACATGGTTCATAAAAACTTTCAACTTTCATGCATCTTGTCTGAAATCCTATTGTTATGTTAAATCTCTAAAAAAAATAGCCATTTTTTCTTTTTTGGATAATTTCTTTTTACCGTGCAAAATCTGTTAATTAGGATGTCAATTTCAAGCACAAATGGTTAAGCATATATTTAAAGGGTTCAAACCAACATTTGGAAATTTACTTACTCCAGAGGGTTTTTCTTTTTCAACTCCTAGCAAGAATAATTTGAATATTCTACAAGAGTTCTGGGTAAATTATATGTATCTGACGTTTCTGTCATTCACTGAAATTAACAGAAACTATTTAAAATGTTTTCATTTAAAAAACAATGCATATTAGTATTATTTGATAATAAATTTAAAGGGAAAAGCTACATATTTGTATTTGGGGAATCTGAAAATGTAGTTGGTATACTAAAAGCAGAAACTTTTGAGACTAATTTGCAATTTTGTTTTTTTAAATCTTGGTTTCTTTTAGAGTCCTTGTAAGACATCAATCATGTGCAGGTGTGGTTTGCCCCCAGACCACTTGTTTGTAAGAGGTATGAGATTCTCTCCCAAGCTGGGAAACCAAGGATGGAGTTTAGAAGCTGGACAAGCCACAGAATGGAAAAATGAGCAACAAGCATTGAAGGAAACACAGAGCTGTAAATGTTATGTACAGACACAGACACCACTTTCACAGTGTTATTTCTACCCCCTCCCCCGGCCTTTCTTCTGAAAGAGTAAACGGTATGTTATATGTCCGCCTCCGTTTTCTGTCACATGGTAATCACATAGTGGATACGTGAAGAAAAAAAAGGGACCACACAACAGAAATGACTGATTAAATTGTAAAAGGACTTGCATAATTTGTAAATATGTATTTTTTATGTTTGTTTGTTTTTTTTTGCTTTGCTATGCAAGCTAAATTCAACTCTCTGTTTCTGTGATTTATTACTGTGAATCTTTTTTTTTTTTCTTTTTAAGCTAAAACTGTTTGCTTATTTTAATTAAGCTACTGTTAAGTTGAAATATGCACAGACGATTTATTTTCGGGGTGAAAATAAGCACAAACTCATATTCAGCTAAGCTGAGGAGCAGAATCACAATGCAAAAGAGTGAGATCTATATTAAAGATTGTCAAAAAGAGAATCAGAGGTTGAACTGTATATTTGGCTGTGCTGTAATTGTTTGGGGAAATAACAGGTACGGGTAAACAGTTGGAACTAATATGCCAAAAAAAGAAAAACAAATCTAACAACACCATTTCATATTTCTTGCTGTGAAACTCATCATAGATTACACAGAATGGTTCTCGGTGGGTGGCAAAGAGAACAAATTAACTTTGATATCCAAAGGAAAGACATAAAACGATTACTGCATCTCTGCTTTTCTAAAGAAACCTATTAAATAATATATCATTGTATCGTTTCCAGTAACATCTTTTGACATTATTATGTGCAATATCCAGAATACAATATGAGAGTTAAGGGAAATGAAATCATAAAATTCACCTGGTGAAAGTCAAGGATGATGCAATACAGAGGTAGATTAAACTCACCTAAATTCGCCTGAAGAAAGAAACCGTAAAATGTAGGACCGCTGTATGTGACTTTGAGCCTTCATGACATACACTGCTTTGAGATATCAGCTCCCTTAAAGATTTCTTCATATAACAGTTATTCAACAAGATCACACATGCTTGTGGACTGCCTACATCCACCCAAGTTTTTATGCAGTGCATTGAAAATGCATTTGCCCCCTTGCAGAATTGTTTTGTAAATGGTTTTCAAAAAGAATTCATTTGGGTGGCTTTTTTCCTGTTAATAAAATGAATTTTTGTATTTTCTTAGTCTGATATTAAAATCTGTTTGCTGATCTGAAACATTAAACTGCAGCTATACGCAAATCCAAGTATGTTGCATGGGGCATATGTGTTGTCATAGCACTGGATTAAAGTTATCAAATTTTTCAGTTAACAGTGAAAACATCTGTAATTAGATACTTTACTGACATCTGGATATTTTGTTTCAAGTTGATAAAATGCAGCTTGTCAATATTTTTTTCTGCCAAGTATATCCTGAATTTTTGGTCTTTAGACCTGTTGGGATATTTATGTTCATGGCTCCTCTTTCCTGTAATTGCTCACCATATAAATGCTCTTTCAATGACAAACTGGTTCGCCTTCAGGAATACACAGCCACAAGGAGTTTTTTTTTAATCTTTATTTCAATCCTTAATGCAAAATAAAATGTGTATGTGAAAAGCACCTACATTTCTTCTTCACAATGCATGACTCTGCTGCAATGCCCACATCCATTTAGAGAAGTCCACAGAAAAATAAAGAATCATTTTGATTGCAAGTTGGATAGCCTGTGATTTGACAAGAGCTGGATAGATTGAATAATAATAATCAATCATCATCATCATCATTACTCCCTGTTTTTTTTACCATGCACAATAAACAGGGTAAATAAAAAAATATATATTGATATGACGGTTGCAACGAATGGCATGAGACACTACATGACAACCTAAATGTAGCCTTTACTGCCATTTTAGACTGAATTGGCTTCACTCAAAAAATCAAAACACCTACCCACTATCTTGGTCACATTTTAGACCTGGTGCTGACTTATGGCATTGAGTGTGAAAAAGTTACAGTACTGCCTCATAACACTCTCCATTTTTTGATAACTATTGATTTTTTTTTCTCTGAGTACTTGAAATGTCTTTATAGTAGGTGTCTAATCAGACAATTCTGTTACAGCCTTTAAAGAATCCATTCCACCTCTAATTTCTTCAGTATTTCAGAGAAACGCAGTGGAGGGCAACAAATTAATTTCATGCCCTACACAGATTGATGCTGTTGTTCATCGTATTACGTCCTCAATGCGTACAACATTAGACAATGTAGCCCCCATAAAAAGGAAAGTGATCACTCATCGGAGGTTGGCCCCCTGGTTTAATTCAGAAGTTCATACCTTGAAGGGAAACACCAGGATATTGGAGAAGAAATGGCGGTTTTCGCTTTTAGAGGAGTCTTATTTATCCTGGAAAAACAGCATGCTTGTCATAATGTTTAGTCTGGGGACCCACATAAACCAGAGAACTCTCAGGAGTATAATAATAATAAAAATTTATTATAAGATGACGTGTTCTTGAATCCGGGGAAAAGAACAGTTGACGGGGAACGGCGGCAATGGGAATATCAGAGGAGGACGTAGAGGCGGGAACCAGAGACGAGGGGTATTTGGAGAAACAGAGGACAACGTGGGAAACCGGGGACACTGTGACGTAAGCAGAGTTGGAGTCTTGTATAAGGAATGGATGAGAAAGATGAAAAGGAACGATCTTACTTGAAGTTAGCCAGGAGGATGAGTGGTAGTCCTTCAGTGACGCTTGGATCGTTTGTCCAAGGGGTCGTGTGCGGCAGAGAGAGGATGAAGGAGAGCGAGCAGACCGAGCTGGAGGAAGGAGTGGTGAAACCAGATGACTGAGTTGACCGGAGAACTATCTGTTCAGTGAGTATGCTGACTCGGTGATGACCTGGAAAAAGGGGAGCACAGGAAGCGATGTGAATGGCGAAAGGGACTAAGGCAAAGTAACAAAATAATCAAAGTATCAAAATAACAAAACTCGAAATTAGAGACGACCAAACTACAGAAAATGCTAGAGACAAATACTACAGTGGAGATCTAAATCTAGCTACAAGAAGGCTGGCTCGGCGAAATACATTACCCAGTGTAACTAATACTCAGGCGACGCAAAGTGTGTCCACCGCTCCTCTTAAACCTGCAGGACTCGTCACCGGTGATGAGGTGCACCTGGTGATCAAGTGTACCTGGGCGTGGCTCAGGTGACCCCTGTGGCCAACCTTCCAAGCACACTGAAGGACTGAACCTGACAGTGCTTCTGTATAAAAGGACCCTGCGCCAAGCTAGATCTGCATATTTTACTTTACAATTCTAGGTTTCTTTTTAATACAGTTGCTAAACTTACAAGAAATGAAAACTCTTTTATATCATCCATTCTTCCAACTCTTAGCTGTAATGACTTTATGGAATTCTTTATTGATAAAATTGAATATATTAAAACTAAAATTGATGGCATCCTACCAAACATAACTACTACCTCAGTAAGCAATAAGGCACTGATTGTAGTCTGGAACCTGTTCTCTGTTTGAAGTGTTTTGTTCCAGTTGAGCCTTCTGAGCTTTCAAAAATATTTTCTTCATCTAAGCCTTCAACTTGTATGTTGGATCCAATCCCGACAAAATTGTTTAAAGAAGTATTTCCTATTATTTAATACCCCCATTTTGGAAATTATTAATTTGTCATTAGTGAATGGTTATGTACCAGAGGCTCTTATGGTAGCTGTAATAAAACCCCTACTTAAGAAACCTTCTATTGATCAAGAAGACTTAATAAATTACAGACCCATATCTAATGATCAGTTTTTTTCAAAAATCCATGAAAAAAATGTTGCTAATCAACAGAGAGAGGGTTTGAGGAATAATGACCTATTTGAAGAATTTCAGTCAGGTTTCAGAGCTAATCATAGCACTGAGACAGCTCTCCTTAAAGTCACAAATGATATTCTCATGGCCTCAGACAACAGACTCGTGTCTATTCTAGTTCTGTTAGAGCTCGGTGCTGCTTTTGACACAGCACAATATCCTCATTGAAAGGCTCGAACACACTGTGGGGATCAAGGGAACAGCACTAGGCTGGTTTAAATCGTATTTGTCTGATAGATCCCAGTTTGTTCATCTAAATGACAAATCTTCTCCGCATTGTAAGTTTAGTTGTGGAGTACCACAGGGTTATGTACTTGGCCCAATTCTATTTACTATATACATGCTCCCTATTGGTAAAATCATCAGACAGCATGGTGTTAATTTCCACTGTTATGCTGATGATACACAACTGTATTTATCTATAAATCCTGATGAATCCAGTCAGTTTGGTAGATTACAGGCATGTCTATATAACATAAAAATGTGGATGACTTTAAACTTTCTGCTCTTGAACTCTAAAAAGACAGCAGTTGTTATCTTTGGACCAGAACCTCTAAAAAAGAAATTGCTTAGTCCGCCACTTGACCTGGATAGAATCAGGTTGGCATCTGGTGACAATGTAAAGAACCTTGGGGGTTTTTTTGATCAGGAAATGTCTTTCAAGTCTCATATAAAACAGGTATGTAACATTTCCTTCTTTCACCTTAGGAATATAGCAAAAATTAGAAATATTCTCTCTAGGAGAGATGGTGGAAAACTAGTTCATATAGTTGTTACTTCAAGGCTGGACTATTGTAACTCTTTATTAGCAGGAAGTTCACAAAATGCAATTAAAAGTCTACAGTTGGTCCAAATGCTACAGCAAGAGTTCTGATGAAACTTAAAAAGAGACATCATATCTCCCCTATTTTAGCTTCCCTTCATTGGCTCCCTGTCAAACTTATAATAGATTTTAAGATTCTTCTTTTGACATATAAAGCCCTCACTAATAAAGCTCCATCGTATATCAGAGATCTGATCACTCCTTATGTCCCTAACAGAGCACTTCGCTCTCAGACTGCAGGTTTATTGGTGGTTCCTAGAATCTCTAAAAGCACAATGGGAGGCAGATCTTTTAGTTATCAGGCTCCTCTCCTGTGGAACTTGCTTCCAGCTTTAGTCCGTGAGGCAGACACCCTGTTTAGTTTCAAATCTAGGCTTAAAACTTTGCTGTTTGGTAAAGTTTATAGTTAGGAAGAGGTAGAGAAGACAGGCTAATCCAGTTGGGGGAGGAACTCAGTCTTGACAGACGGTTCTCCTTTGCTCTACCTTCTTCATGTCTCACTCTATAGGGTTAAGTTATTTTAGTTTTTCTATAGTTATGCTGCTATAGGCTTAGACTGCTGGAGGACAATCTGACCACTTCTCTCTCAACTTTCTTCCTTTGTCCTACCTGCTTAGTTACTGTTATTTCAACCTTGTTAACCTTTTGTTTTCTCTTAGTGTTCTTCTCTCCATAGTAACCACACCTGCTCTGGCGTTCTGTTAGCTGAGACAGCTTCTTGGATGAGAACATGGGCTGAGATGCTTCCAGTAACGCTCTACAACTGCTGCTATAAACTCTATTATTTCAGTATCCTGTGGATCTAATTAAGTTTTCTGTCTTTTCAAACCCCCAGTCGGTCATGGCAGATGGCTGCTTGTACTAAGCCTGGTTCTGCTGGAGGTTTCTTCCTGTAAAATGGGAGTTTTTCCACTCCACTGTCGTTACATGCATGCTCAGTAAGAGGGATTGGTGTAAAGTCAACGACAACACAAGGCATTGTGTTGGTCTGCTGATTCCAGAGGAGTGAATGCTGTAAGTCAATGACTCGATGCAATCTGCTGGGGTTTCTTACACTGGAAACTTTTTCAAATTGATTTGTTATGATGTATCTTTGATTTTAATTGATTTTCTTGTAAAGTGCCTTGAGACGACATCTGTTGTAAATTGGCGCTATATAAATAAACTTATTCTTGATTCTTGATACCCAGCGCTAGGAATGAAAGAAAAACATCTTTACAAATGTAAACGTTTGCAAAATCGCAGTAGTACTTTAATTAGGACAATAGCAAATGTTTTAGATAACTCTTTTAAGAAGAAAATAACAACATGAGTTCTTTTTAAAGTGTAGTGGTGGCTCTGTAATGCCTCCTGACTTTCTTACGAATAAACTTGTTTTCATTTTCTTATGAGCTAATTAATGCATAAAAATGGGGTGGACCCAACAAGTACACTGACACAGAGTAGTCTCTGAGTCTTCAGAGATTATAAAACTAAAACCTATCATCAAATAAAACAGAAAGTGATCACTGATCATTTAAAAACAACCTTCTTCCATTAAAATTTCAGCTACCAGACGCCAATCTTATCGTAAACCAATAGGTTGAGCCAAAAGAAACAGAGTATTATGGGAAACTGAGGACTAGAGTTGATCTAGAGAGAGGATGGTAAAATGAAGAATGGTCTTTTAAGACTTTGATGATAGTTCAATCTAATTAGATATTCCTGCATCCTTTGATCATGCTCCAATAAAATATCATTTAATTGTAAGATATTTTAGATATCTTTACTGTGAGGGCCAGTAAGGGTAGACGGTGTTGTGTGTATATTTGTAAAAATGAAACTGTTATAGATTTAAAAAAAATAAATAAATAGCACCATTCGATTTGACTTAGTCATCATTACTTGACCACCGCACTGCTCCATGTTCTTCAGCATTACTATATAGACCCGCGTTATCGCAATTGCTGCTTGTGAATTGTGGAAAAACGTTGTATCTTCTTATGGATGTACAGGGATTTGGCAAGTCTGCTGATGTTGTACATATTGTATGGACTCAAAGCGTATTTGACCATTCAAGTTTTATATCCAGCTTCTTAGGTTCCCAAAAGTGCCATGAGAACAAAAGAAAATCATATAGTATTTTCTACCGTCTATTTCTGCAGCTAAGTTAGGTGCCTGAGCCTCTTCAGAGCTCAATCAACAAATACTATACTTGTTTCCTCTAATTTGCCCAACTTGTAGAACATGGGGATTTAATGGAGCAACAGGAACAAATACCCCAGCCCACAGAGCCCAATTATAGGACACGGTCTGCACAGATATTGCCACACTTGTGCCTTGTAAAGCTGTTTCTTAATATCCTGGTCTATAAATGGTGTGCTTACTTTGTTGTAATGTGGTTCAATGAAAAATGTGTTCACTGTAACAAAACTTTAGCTCATCTATTTTTTCAGGCCTTAGAGAAGATTCCGGCCAATTAGAATGTTTGTAACGGTTTTAGTTATTTAAACAAAACCAAATTGAATTTAATTTCAATGTAACTTTAAGGGTAATTAGACCTGTAAAGGTTCTTACATTTACAAATGGAAAAAAAAATCCTGTCAGCATTATTACCCTTTTATTTCATTAACATTGAATACGGTATACAAGTTATCATAATTTGAATAAGCAAACAGGTATCTCCAAATAGAATATCAGACCAATGAGGATTCTGGGCTTAATTTCTTCCAGATCTTGGATGTGGTAGTTACGTTACATCCAAGATGAGCACACACTGGCTATTACAGATAAGTAATACACAATATTTGTAGTGGTTCAATCGCTATATTGCAAGATGGTTTTGGTTTAATGAGTAACAAATTGAAAAGAGTGTCAAACAGTTGTTCTTGTCTGCAATTTTAAAAAATGTTCATATTGGAAAATGTTGCCAGGGCTGCCAATGGGTCCCAACTGGGCACTGGACACCAAAGAATGAACTATTACCATATTTTAAATGTGTTTCGTAATGACAGTTTATAAAAATAATTACTTAGCCTTTTTTTAAAACAAAACAAAAAAATGTCATCTAAGAATCCAACAATAATATTTAGACCATGTGAAAGGACCACAGAGAATGATCATGTTAGAGAGTAAAATGTGGTGTAAATGACGATAAAATGAAATGAAACATTTCTCAAACCTTTCAGAAATTATTAACAACCAGGGAGCCATAAGAAAACCTTCCACTCGTTAGAAAATTCCATTTTAGATCAACATGGGACATAAAAGAAATAGCTCCTCAGGGAAATTTAAAATCATTTAAATAAATTGAAATCTGTGTTTGCTGTTTTGCAGTGATAAGCAATTAATTGCAGAAAAAACCACAGAGGAAGAGACAAAGTTTTTTCTGTGTGCACGAAGGATTGCCTTCATTGGTCAGATCAAGGTTCACCTTGGTGGACTTAATAGTGCAATAAATGGTCCATAAACCAAATCTTACATGTGGGTAAGCCTGTTTTGTGTTCACGTCTCTTAAGAATATTGTATAGTGTTTAAGTGTAAAAATACATTGTGATGAAATGAGCAAGATTGAAAAATACTACAAACAAAATAATTATTTGAAAAAAAAACATTGTGAAAACTGATGATGTTTTTTTGGGCTTAGACTCATAACTTATAATGTAAAATTCATGCTGCTTCTTTAGACTTAAATACCTAAAGGCGAAAGATATGTATCAGGGATGGAACTGGTGTTCTGTAGCTTACCCTGACCTTTAACCTCTGCTTGAATTATGTAAAAATACAGCTTCACCTTTGAGAATGGTTGTCTGCTAGGTTTAACATCCAATAGTCGCATATATTCAAGGTAAGTTTTCCAGGAAATTATTCTAAATGTCCTTCAGAAATCTTTCTGAAGCATATTTGTTACATGCTTAGGCATATTCACTGGCACTCTGTTCATACATGAAGTGTTATGAATTACTGCAAGTAACACATTGAAAGAGTAAACACTGAGAGAAAATGTCGGCAGCGTAATCACTGCGCCTGTAAAGCTCAAGTGTATATTTTGATACATAAATAACAACAAGAAGCCCAAACAAAGTAGCAATGTCCTACAGAATGTGGCTGACTACATTAATCAGGGTGTACATCCAGAAACATCAGATTTTCACTGATTACACAGTGGGTAAAATTGCTACATTAACATAAGAAAGAGAATTGTTTGCTTTCTTCTTTAGAGCCCTGGTTCAGCGTTTCATGAAATTTTCCCAACATGTGGTGCACAACCTTTTCACTATGATTATGTGTAACCTTGACTCAAAAGGCTGATTTGTGACTCATGACATTTGGCTAATTGCAGCATTCAAACCGCGTTGTGATCTACATGCTCCGCACCTGAAGCGGCGAGCGCCGCTTTGTGCCACGGATACCCCGAGGCTAAGCTAAAGGCCAGTGGGCTTCTGGCCTTTAGCTCCCTGGGCGACCAATTTATTTTCGTGGTGTTCACCCTGTTGGTGCATTTCGTTTTAGTAAGCTCCCCTTCCTTGTTGCAGAATGGATATGTAGGGCAAAGTGTTTTCCTGGAGGCTCTCATTTGCAAATAAAGACCAGTCATGAGGAATAGTCCATGATGGAGGAATAGTTTAATCAATAAGGCAAAACAAACAATTTGTGTTTGTCTTTGGGAAGAGCATACGAAAATAAAGCTTTAGAAAATTTAGATTCATTGTTTTCTCTGACGTATGTATAATTATTTTCTTTCAATTAAATATACTTTGTCAGTGCTATAATTTCATTTCATTTAATGAGTACAATTGTAGATTTCATCCAAATTCAGCCCAAATCAGAACTTTTATTTTTATCAATCTTATTCTGTGCTTTATTTAGCTGTGAAGCGCAACATGTTGTAATTAACGACCTGGTACCAGGGCTTAATTTGAATCTTTGTTTAATCCTACATAAATTACTATGCTATCCCTCAGTCAAATATAAACAGAATGAGTAACCATAGAAAATTCGTATTTGTGGCTAGAATCTGTTAAGAAAAAAAAACAAAAAAAAAAAAAAACGTTCTACGCTGACCAAACAGTGAAAACTCCGAGCTGTTGAATCATGAACCAAGCAAATAGCTCATAAGACATCACTGCAAATTTTTGGCTCAGCTGAATATCACAATGCTCAGACTACTCCAAGTGCTAAAAGCTCAGACCTCACAGATTCCAAAGATATACATTTTTATAACAATCCACCCATGATTCAGTCGCCAAGCTGCATTCAAAACGGGGTTATGTCCATGCATATTTTCCAGACCACTCCGAACTGAACACTGGCAAAGAGACGGCAAGGCAATGGCACCAGACATGTGACATTTTTATTTTTATTTTGTATTTTTATTTATTTATTTATTTGTATTATTTTGCCTGCACTTAAGGAAAACAAGGGTAGGGGGCTGGACCTTAACCTAGCCAATGTAGAGTGTGATGAACCTGATCTATTCTAAAAAGATAAGCACATCAGTGGCATGTGACCTGTGAAAGTCTGTTAAACTGTCCATACTGCTTCCACTTATCCAACTTCTGTTCACGTCGAGAAATAATCGGTATGATGCACTACTGCAGTATCGTTACCTTACATCTTCCAGCTATTAGTCAGTGACAGAGCATACACAACAGTCAACTTATACCCCATTATAAGTTGACTGCTACTATAGCATCACCACCCTGCCTGCCCCCATGGCGCGTTATAGCATTTATTTGATCTTGTTCCTCATTTTCCTTTCAGAGAACTCGCAGAAACATCAAAACGATGTCTACGGGCTGAACTTAGGTGTTTGGTGAAAGAGACGACTATTTCTGACCATGACCCTCAAGCAACAAAGATATTACCTAGATGTCTCTTGCATTGAAAAACTCTTGAAACAATGTTTAAAAATTAGAAAACAGCTGATTAAATCAAAGTAATCAGGTACTTAACCTTTCAAACGTTTCACAAACTGATTGCTCATAACTATAGATGATTGTGGTTTATGGACTACAACTCTGAATAACTATAGTTGTATACTTACAAAGCCCTTAATAAACTATTTTTATGTTAGTAGCTCCTAAACCAAATTTACCTTATCATGCGTTAATATGCAGAATTAGAAACCATATAATCAATGTGAGTGAAAGTAAATGTGACTCCTAGACTGGCTGCTTTCCAGAATCCAGCTAGTAGCATGAATTAGCATTTTGCCTCGGTATACCAGCTTTCAAACTTGTTATTTAATTTAAATGTTTTAAATATGCACTGAAAAAAGTCCAGAAATAACTGTGAAATAGATAAATCACTGAATACTGGACTACAAATAGACAGTGCTCCACTATAAATTCAACATTAGTTAACAAGATGGGGTATAAATAGGTTTTGTCAAGTGTGATAGTTACACTGGTTGTTTTTCCAATCTTGGTCTCTTTTTTATGTTGTGACCTAATTGTTGCTTTAAACACACACACACACACACACACACACACACACACACACACACACACACACACACACCCATATCATCACATTATTTTGGTAAAGCCGTCACTGTAAAAAGGAGAACTGTCTTACTTTACCCATTTTGCGGAAGAGATCCAGCAATGGATAATTTAAAAACTGAAAAACAGAACTAAGAAATAAATGAGCTAGTAGATATATTAATAGGAGATTTTAAAACATTTATCTTTGAAAAGCTCCACTTAAACCATTTGTGTATAAACAGACATTATATAAAATAGAATATAGAATTCTATTTCCGAGCAAAGTACATCAGTCTGGAGACTTGTAAACCACTCACTAAATGTGTTTAATCAATGACAACTAATGCTCTATTTGAAGTTACCTGGTTACCTGACCAGGTGCACCCGTCTACTCGCCCATGACCACAGGAGAGAGGCATCGGAATCCCCGTGATCATGCTAATTTACAGCTGATGTTGTTCTAAGCCATGGTTTTAATTCTTTATGCCTTGAGAGGCAATAAAAGTTTTCCTCTCATCTGCAAGAGTAAATCATCTCTTGGTAGTATTGGTCTGGCTCCCCAACTGGTATACAGTCAACATTTATGGTAACAGACAGCGATATAGCTCTACTAACAAATTAAAATTCATTACTGCTGCTGAAAACTTCCCGATCATGCTCCTTAATTATTCACCAACTGTCTGTTGTTACAGAGAGTAATCTCCCTCGAACACAACAGTAATAAATTTGAAATAATAAAGTTGCCCCATTTTGTGTGAATCCCCCTCAACTCATAAGTTTTCCCTCGACATATTCGTGTAATTCTGAAACCTTTGCGCCCTTTTATCGCTGAGGGTGCCTCTGAGAGCTTAGAAGGACTCCCTATCTCTGACAGCACCTGTTTATTGTTTCACTCTGAGAAACTAATCAATGTTTTCAATGCCTGAAGACCTCTTTGCTGCAACACTGCCTTTCCACTTCCCACAAACCTCATCAAGCTGGAAATACTGTTGCGTGAATGGCTGCAAGTATCTGTTCAAGAGGCCGTTGCCAAAACCTGTGGTGATTACTGTAGCAACTGCAGAATAAGTAAGCCCTTTTTTTTAAAGGGGAAGAATAAAAACAGGATGACTGATCTGTGGTTCCATTCTGAGTTATTGGAAAAAAATTGCTATATTTCTTGTTTTGACAGGAAGAGAAATTTGGTCAGAGCAGACGCTTTTATTCCCAGCCGTTCTACCCCTGTAGATCAACGCCCCAAAGAAGAGTTGCTCATAGCTGACAGCCATCAATTTCAATTTTTCCGTCAGCCCTGTGTGCAATTTTGCCACATTTGCCCTCGCTGTCATGGCTGCCTCTTTGTCAACAGATTGCAGCGAATCTGCAGGATAAACGCAGCAAAATTGAAAATAAAACTTGGCAGTCCACACACACACACAAACACAAGCATGCACAGATGCACAAACGGCCTCCTAGAAACCAAGGCAAACACTTAAATAACCCACTGTAGGCAGTTGTCCTTGAAAAAGGGAGAGAATTTTTTTTTCAAATGACAGCAACAGGGAGGAAAAGCAGTCATTCATGTTGTTTGAGAAATTGTCTTCTCTGAAAAGAAAATAGCCTCAACCACAAAAATGTATCTTACTCAAGGTTCAGTTTGCCTTTAGCTGAGCTACTGAAATATTTCACAAGGAATATTGTTTTAATAAGTAGTGTGTCATTATCAGATGAAGCATTTTACAAACCTGCCAAATTATTAACAACCGTCAAACTATTACTCTTTTTTTAAACTACATTGAGAAATGTTAACATATCCTTTTGCTATGTGTCTCTTTAGTTTAACTATTGTATAATTATTTGTTGTATTTGTTATCAAAAAAGTATGTATCTATCTATCTATCTATCTATCTATCTATCTATCTATCTATCTATCTATCTATCTATCTATCTATCATTGCTATTTAAAGCTTGTCCAAAATGGCCAAATATCTACAGTGCTAAACTCAATATTGTCCTGTTGATAGATTTGTCAACCTAAGCTAGGGACCTCTTCTCAGGTCAACTTCACTGCTGTTCCTCTTGTCTGATTGTATGTTCCATCATTTCCTTGGCAAGACCCTCAGGTTAGGTTATTGGCTGTTTCTTGCAAGGTTCGTAAAAACCTTTGGAAACTTTATTTACACTCAAAATAAATCCGGGCAGTTGTTTTCTATCAAATAATTACATATTTGATAAGTGACATCTAATAAGTGACATCTAAATGTTAGGTACCTTCCCAGATTAAAATTGGCTAAATATTAATGCACACCATGTTTTTTCAGGTTAATAAAAAAGAAGTCCTTTCTTTCCATATATTATTGCTTTTCATCACATAATCTTCCAAAAAAATATGTTTTAAATGTGGCAATGTGAAAAAACTTACCTATTTAAAAAATGACCTTTTTGGTCAGTTTAAAATCTCCAAATTATAATAGCTTTATGAAATAAAGAGGATAGCTTTGGTTATGAATACATTCGTGATTTGTTTTTTGTTTTTTTGTTGTTTTGTTTTTTTACTTTGATTGATTTGTCATGTGTGCACTGAAGCAGACAATTCTGGCCTTGCAAACCATTCAAGCTTGAATTGACAAGTGGACAAACTACAGGAAAAAGAATATTGTATGCCTCAGCTATTGACATGTGTGCAGCTGTAAAGCAGGTCACCCTTTTTCACAAACATACATAACTTATCAACAGGGAACCACCAAAAGCATATAAAAACATTTCTGTGTATAATTAAGGTAACAAGAATCTTAATTTTAATGTTTTAAAGTTGTCTTTTTCCCTTTCCTATGAAACCAACATGAAATCTCATGCAATTTATTTTTTTTAACCTAAATATATGTATTGAATAATCGTTTTTAGATCTTCTCACTGTATTGAATTGTTATCATCATTGTAATATAAGTGCTTGCAAAATCACTGTCACAAAAAGACAAATTTGATACAAAAAATAGGTGTTACTGTAGATAAACAAAGGTACCATGTATTGTTTTCTCATTTATCTACTGGGTAACAAATTTAATTTTTAAATCATTTAAATCTTGTTTGAAACTAACAAAGCATTTCCGAAAAGATACTTAATTTGGAGTTTGATGGTTTGTGACTGATTTACTGTTTAATAGCTAAAAAAAGGAGATTTTGAAATGGTCCTGTCTAAGTCTGGACTTTCATCAAATGTATATGAAGAGTGACCTTAAAAATACTGTTTTGCATTAAAACAAAAACAAAAAACGCTTCAGTGTGTTGTCCTATTAACTCTGTCAAGTGCTCGTATAGAGCCTTTGTAGGAGAGATTCTACATGTCTATTGACTTGTCAGAATTCAATTGAATTGAATGTTTGCTGTCTATAACCTATAACTTTACTCATGATGTCCTATGATGGTTTCCAAAAAATTCAAGCATCCTTATAATATCTTTCTGTAATAATTTATTTTGGTTACTTGAGTTCTTTTATTATGTTGGAACTCTATAGAAAAAGAAACCTTACAGACTCTGAGATTTAAAGCAACACTAAATAAAGTTTAGTTTTGGTCGATTTTGATGTCCAATAAACAACTAGTTTGCTCTACTGAGCTAAATACCATTGTATTTTCATTTTTAATAAACTCCTTTACAAATACACGTATCAGCTGCTGGTGACCAGTGGCACTTCAGAAACTGTTCCTATAGCTGCAAATAAACATTTCACACATTCAGACTTCCACAGAACAGTGGTATGTTCATGCCTCTTGGAATAGCACATTAACTTACTGAAAGGACAGCTGCAGGATCTCAAGTGATGTCAGAATTGGCTTACAGCAGCATGTATTCTGGAGGATAATCATATGGCTGTCCAGCGCAGATGGAAAATTGAATGCAGTAGGCCTTTTTGTGTAGGTTGCAAATTAAAGTGCCTGAGGTGCAGCACATCAACCCTGGCTTTGTGCCGTTTCCCATCCTCAGGAGGTCAATTCAGCAGAAAGGTATTTTTCCTCTTTGTTCAATTACCTACTAAGACCAACATTTTTTTATTGTATTTATTTTTAATTGTTAAAGTTGAGTATAGATAAGCAAAGTACAAGCTGTGCTGAGGTATTGAATGTTTGAAGAGGCAGCCACTATATTATGTTGTGACAGCATATTGGATTTAAAGAGGGGAAACAACTGTTAACTTAATCTTGTGCTCTGGAAACACCAGGTGCTGTGCACTGTTTCGATCTCCTGTTTGAGGAGGTCACAACAGAGCATGCCTGGCTTATGATGACTCTGAAGTTGCAGCCATTTGGGAAAACAGCCTGAAATGTCACAGCAGCAACAGTACTCAGAGCACTGCAAAGTGGGGCTGGTTAGGAGTGAATCTCGTCAATAAATCAAAACGCACTCTATTAAAAAAAAAGTGTACTCTTATGACATGGAGATGATGCATTACCAACTGTCTGAGAGGAGGAAGTGAATCAATAAACAAACTATAATTTTTCTTCTGCTAAAGTCAGCATATGTTTACTGTGTGAACGTTTGTATATGAAGCAGATGGAAAACCCTGTGCTTGAAAAGGAATATGCTCTTGGTTCTAAGCTCCCCTGTTTTTTTCAAGGTAACAACATCAGTCCAGTTTACTGGACCAATGAGAAGTACCCTTTGAATGACCTGATCGATCAAGAACAAGAATGAACAAGGCAAATGGATTCATTACCCTTAAGCAAAAGACAAGAACTTTTTCCATTTACCGTCCAGTTTTGTTTTTTCAACTTTTAATATGAGCTGCATCTTCCCCATATCTTCCTTTATTATTCATGCTTCTGCCAAACATCCTGCTCTCTGTTTACCACCAATCCTGGCCAATATTGTAAAGTTTATTTGAACTGGATGGTTCCTTGTCATGGCAGACTGTCATGCAAAAACTTCTGATTTTCATCAGGGCTGAGGTTGAGTACATTTGAGAAACTAACTTTTGGTCTACTTTATATATTTGGATTGATTATGAGTGACCCATTAAGCCTAAACTACTGCTTTGATTAAACACCAGTTTGATTGTTCACAATTCAACATCAAGATTAAATGACATGGTGTCAATTATGAAGAAGTGTGCATCTACCTTAAATTTAAAAATGCTTTGTGGTCAAAGTGGACAAAGACAAAGCTATTTGGTCAACATGGGAAGCTGAGTATTGGCTATCAAATTGACGCAACGCAAGCCGTGGTACAATACATACTCACCGCACAAACTGCATCAAAACCAATAAACGTTTTAAAATGACCATCAAACTTGGTGTTCCAGCAACACAACGATACCAAACACACATCGCATCTGTTTTTGGAATAGATAATGCAAATTTATATTTAAAATACAAAAGGTGCACCGCGTTTAACAGCCAGGTCTATGCTGATGAATGCAAAAAATCTTTGTTCAAGGTGCAACTTACTGACAAAAATTTAAATAACAATTACTAAGGATATTATTAAGCCACTCTGGAATTAACTTGGTCAAAATTAATTGATGATTTAAACCCAAATAATTAATGTTAAATTTATACCAATGTTTTATAGATTTAAAAATATGACCTTAACCTAACCTGTAATTTATGATAAAAGTTTAAGTTACTGTCTCTTACATAAACATCATAGTTACCTTACAGTTTAAAATTACTTACTGTGTTTTACAAATTACTTGCAGAGTAGTGTTTCATTTTTTATTATTATTTTCTTAAGATCTCATTTTTTAAACCTTATTGTTCCCAGTTTTAATCATTTTCCAGAATGTTGATTTCAATAAAGCAGAATATAATAGCTTTAAATTATCGACTTAGCATTTCAGGATTATATTTCCTATTGCAGAATGTTTTAAGTTCAGTTTTAAGGGGCAATTAAAAACCTGACATCTGAGGTCATTAAAGGTTTTGGTGGGAGTGACTAGCAGACTTGGTCAAGGGTAATATTTAAAGAAGAGCTGCTGGTAAATCATTGGGTTGTTCGTGTTCATTAAGTTAAACTCGTTTTTAGCACTTGAGTTGAGGGAAGCTGTTTTAAAAGGTTTATAATGCTTTATATCAAATACTCTGCAGCCGCTAAAAAGCTACAGATCCAAATTTGAAACAATCCTCAATGTTCTACCATAGGATTTAAATATCAAATTCAGTATTTTATTATTGCACAGCGTAATTAAGGATTCTTGTTTAATATGGTTTTCCACAAAGCTCAAAGAGAAAAGCGTATTTGACTACATTAGCAAAAACAAAACCTAACCTTAAACCAAATCTAGTATAAATTATGTCATATGAAAGTGTAGTAACTTTGTATTAAAACCTTACATCCCTAAATAAAATTCACAACAAAATATTTTGCAAAATACCCCTTAATCAGATACCTAGCAAGGTCAACTGCAAAACATGGTAGTTGGAGCATTAGGCTTTTGAGATTATCATTCTTCAATAGGAATAGGGAAGCTTCCCATATACGTTTAATATGAGAAATACAAGTTTGCATTGCAAAAAGGCTAGAAAATGTGAAAATAATTAAATCCCATGAATACCTCTGCTAGGCCATGTAAGCGCATTTAGGGCTAAGTGAGAACAATGTATTTGTTTAATATTACCACTATTGAACAAACACAATATTTTTCCAACTTTCACCATTTAATTATGTGCAGATGTGAGTTTGATTATGTTTTTAAGGTATTTCTGCATTATAATGCAGTGATTTATTGTCCAGCCCTGCTCCTATAATTTGTTGCCAAAGCTAAGGGAACACACATATATTTAATGAGCTTAGCACTAAGAAAAAAGAAACGGAGCCAGTCCATGACCATTCATTTTTATAATCCCAAACAAAGGGCAAAGCACAGAAGATGATTAGAAAAAATGTCCTTCGTTTTGAATCTGCATGCAATTCTCCCAATACACAAAACAGAGATAGCTCAAAATTGAATGAAACCAGCTCAAAACACAGGGCAATGCACATCACAATTATGAAATCTTTTTTCTTTTCTTTTTTCTCAGCCTTATATAAAGTGATAAAATGATTAAAAAGACTCTGACAGCTGATTACCACCTCATTCAACACTGACCTAAAATAAAATTAGTAATTGTGCTTTCATAACCAAAGTAGAACAAATAATACAGAGACAAAATGTACATCACTTAAAAATAAAATAAAAACATTAACACTGTTATATAAAAATCTGAAGCATCTCTGTGACAGTAAGTCATTTACAAGATGAAAAGAATGGCCGTAGTGTAGTTACAGGAAAAGAACAAGATGACGGACAGACAAACATCACACAAGCTGCGTCAAGCTAAACTCATGTCTGCCATCAAATGTGCATTTCTTATATTTTAAAAGGAACCAGAAGCTCAGAAACCTTAATGCTGGTTATTAACCCAAAAAAAAAACACGTGTCCACCATTTAATATGAGAGCAATTTTCTAAACACCAAATGAGAAAATCAAAGTAGTAAAAAGATGTGCAGTATTTTGAGAGTTTAAGTCCACATTTTGAAAGTCAAAGTCCTTGGATACAGCTGTAGCATAATCCTCCTGAGCTCCCAATGCTTCTTAGCTTTTTAGAAACTACAAAGATAAAAACAGACATTTTTCTTTTAGTTTGAATCAGTAAGAAAACCTTTTGACGTTTGAGGGCTGGTTGAGATTTACCTCATCCACCTGTTCTGTGAGGGTGATCTGCTCTCCCTGCTTGGTCCTTGAGCTTCCACATGACTGATGGTTTGAAGAATCACAGCCTTCCCTTTGAGTCTGACCTGATGGAAAAGACGGACGACTGTACAAAAGTACGTCCCCAAATTCTGAAGAAGAGGGGTAAAGACAAAGAAGCCGGTGGAAAATTAGGTTTACTCCTTTACCTTATTCTCATATTTTGTCATATTTGAAACATAACTTAGATTGTGAAGCTGGAGGAAGATGAAATAGGGTTTATAAATGCTTTGGTTCAAGTCTTGCCACGGATGGCCTCAAATTGGATTTAGGTCTGGACCTGACTGGGCTCCTCAAACACATAAATATGTTTTGATTTTAGCCATTTACCTGCAGTTGTTGTAATGTTCTCCATCCACATTTTGTTCAAATCTGAGAAGCTCCTTTGTGACTATGGCATCACTGTCAATTATTAGGATTTGTCTACACAGAGCCATGTGGTGCATATTTTAGTCACACTAGACCATATTGTTGTCTTCCACATGTTTGTTGTGTTTGTTACATGGTTTGTGGTACATGAAGAACCTCTTTATAACCTTTATCACCTCTTTTATAACCTTTATAAAACAGTAGGATTAATAGTGGAGCAAAAATCACACACCCCGTAACTGTATTAGGGAAATCCTGAAGGCAGTTGCTTGCACAAGATTTTGCAGTTATAGTTTTTGTAATAGGGTTTTACATGCTGTACAATCCTGGCACAATACAATAAAGAATATAAAACACTTTGAGAGATTATGTGGAGTTTAAAAAGTGCTGTATTAGAACCATCTGAAAGACATTTTAATCTATTCAATACCTGAATGCTGTCGGGATTTGTTGTTTCCTTTAGTCCCTTGTGGAAGCTTGTCCATTTCCTGACTCTCTCTCTGCTCCATTGCTCCATCTCTGACCCTGTGAGTCCCAGCGCTGCCTCGTCTGCCCCGGCCCTGCCCAGAGCCCGTCCGTGGCAGAGTTGCCCCCCTTGCCTGGTGATCGTCCTGGGACGTCTGGCTTGTGAAATTAAGTGGCATGCAAGTGTCTGGGAGAAAGCAGAGGAAAGCAACATGCACCGTTACCACTGCCAAGATTTGAACAGCAGAAAAACCTCCTCCTTTGTTCTGACTTTACCATCACTGAAGATATCTTTGGATTGGTAGTCCTGTTGTCCAGCTTGGTTTGTTTTGTGGCGTCTGGGCCTTTTATGTGTTATTGCAGGACTCATGTTGCTGTCTGTTGACATGGGACTGCTTGCTCGTTGGTGCTGCCGACCTGAAGGTGTGACAAAATTTGGTCACACACCTGACAGAAGTTTTAGACGTTTTTTTTTAAGTATTCTCATATTTTGTTAAAGGATACAGAACTAAGAAAGTATCTGCCTCACCTGGCACCTCTGGGTACCTGCACATGCGCGGGCCTGCAATATCCCTTGAAGAGGCGACTGCCTGGTTAAAATCGCCATCCGTGAAAAAAGATCCCTCTGAGGTGCTGACAATGCTGGACCTGCCCGATGAGATGTTGTCCTCAGACGCTGAACCCCAGCTGTTAACCATAGACCCTGTGACCGATCGAGCCAGATCCCCGGTGCTGGACGCCGGTGTCTGCTCCAGACCCTGCAGCAGCAGCTTGTGCTTAGAGACGTGCTGCGGCTGGTGTTTGTGCTTCAGGTGGTGCTGGGATTGGCTATAGAGATTTTCTACCTGCTCGGCCTCTGTCTCCTCATCAACTTCCTCTTCATTTACCTCCGGCCTGTCTGTGTCCATTATTGAACAGTAGGTGTGGCTGAGGTGGTCACTTCCGTCCTGTAGGCCGTTGCTAAGGTCTCCCTGTGATGGAGTGGGGTTTAGGCGACTACAAGACACTTCAGTAGTAGATGATGCTACTCCTCTGACCGGTGGCGTTGGACAAGTTTCGATTCTCCCCTCTGGACCAAAGCTGATGAGGAGCGAAAAAGTTAAGATAAAGTCTTATATTCATGAGAGGTACTGATAGACCTACACTTTATCCGAAAAAAAATACACACTGATTACTCAATTTCAGCATACGCTTGGTTTTTCTAAAATATAAAAACAAATGTATCATTTTCATTATATATTTCTTGAAATGTAGAATACATTTCTCAAAATATAAATATATATATTTTTTTCATACTAGGTTTTTAAAGTAGATGTGTTGGTGTCCAAAGCCACATAGCAAGAAATTTGCAGTCATTCAAACTAAACTATTAAACACAGATGCCTCCAAAAGTTTTAATCCACTTTGCCATATCATTGCTTTTAAAACAGCCTAAATGTAAAACATATGGAGCAACAAAATATATACTTCTTGATATGGCATGCAGTAAGCATAGAGGAACGCATTGTGCTTACAGCATCTTTATAGATGGTTGATGAGAAGATGGTATTCTGAACAATTATGAAACTAAAAACCTACTGAGACAGCTACTACTACAGAGCAATGCTTTAGATCAAAGCCTATTAATGTTTCAGATTGACCTAATCACAGTCCTGATTTAAATTCCAATGGGAATCTGTGGGAAGCCTTGAAAATTGATGATGCTCCCAGACGTTCTCCATCCAATCTAACTCAGAGGGATTTGGTGAACAGCAAAATACATTTCTTTCATCTAGCTTCCCATGATTTGTGACCAGCTTATCCGCTGAATGTTGCAGTCTCCATTATGTTTCAAACTGGGGATGGTGCTCAGACTTCCCTTGGTTAAAAAAACAAACTATAATTAAAGTTATGGACTGTTTGTCTCTTGTGTTTAAAGTTTAGAAATACAAAAAACCTTTGTTTTCAATGAACGAAAAAACAAAAATAACATAATTTCTCACAATTACTCTCAGGTTATAAACTTAGTATGTAGCTCATTTACACAGAGACTGATACCATAACTTATTTTGTTATAAGGAGATTTCCCTTTCCTTTAAGTTATGAAATCAACAATAACACAATACTTTTTTTTTAATTGTTCATACAAAAACTTGTTTACTAAAATGTATATCCAATAGCTACTAAAAAGAGATATTTTCATGGTACCAAAAATCTGACAATGAAACTTAATTGGAACACATATTCTGATATATTTATTTATGACTGCATATCCTGTTTCTATGAAACTCCTGCAACATTGGTCCAAGAGTGTGTGCTGCATCTTTTGCTTTCTTTTGTACCTCCTCTCCATTGGCAAACTGTAGTCATCGCAGTCCCAGTCATTGGAATGAGGATCAGACAAAGCGTCTCCCCAGCTCACTGCATTGTGTTTGGGAATCTTTTGGGCCCGCATTCCTTTCTTTTGATTTTGACTCCCTGAGAAAAGAACAAACGTGATATTAGCACTAACTGGCTCTCATTAATATTAATACAGTGTGTTACAGCAGATGATGGCATCACCTGAGGTGCTGTTGGTGCCTCTGTCCGAGCTCTGGTAGGAGCCTCCTGTGCCCTGGTTGTACGGCAAGGCTTTCTGGTGGATCATGCCTTCTCCTCCCTGCAGATCTGGAAATAATAGTCGCATTCAAATGCATAACAGCTTTATTCTTACTTATACAAATTAAAAAGAGTATTTCATTTACTACATACTGTTGGAGTTCTGCTCAGCTGTACTGTGCTGCATTAGTCCCGCCATCTCCTTAGGTGTTGGAGGCAGGTTTAGGTGCGGTTTCCAGCAGGTTATATCCAGAGACTCAGCTGCACAGCCACCAGTGGCAGCCTTGTTTTTAATATTGGCTTGAATGAGCTGTGTGGTGGCATATGGTATGGGCTCATACGTGCCTGGGGAATCTCCTCCTGGGCTTGCATAGCAAAAGTTGGAGTTGTTAAATGTTTTAATTTCAGTGAGCTTCTTGGAGAGGTTTACGTCGCTGTATATGGGGGTCTCAGAACCAAGCTGTCCTCCTTGTTTGTTGTCTGGATGGTTTCCATAGTTGGCTATGCAGTCAGCTGAGGAGGCAGAACAAAGCAGCACTTGAACAAAGGAGGCTATAAATCTTCAAGTATTTCTGTAGGGTGTTGTTTTATTAGTATGACAAGCTGCATTTTAAAAGCTTCCATGTCGGCTATAAGGTTTTGTTTAGTTTTTTTCTCTCTAACCTGGTCGGCTGTATGTTGTCATGTTGCTGTCACTGGTGCCGTTGCCATTATTGCAGCAGTTGATGCTGCAGTTCTTATGATTGGCAGATGCATTTGGCCAGTTGTCTGGCAGCCACAGCTGGTTTAGAGGCTCGCCCATGCTGAGAGGGACAGGTCTGGAACAAGGAGGATCAAAGCGCTGTCAATCCAAACCCGCTGACATTCTTTATACATAACTGAGCAAGCATGCTGTGGATGCAGGGACGACTTTTAGAGCAGGAAGACATCTCCCCCTAGTGTTTCCACAATGTAACTGACATGGTCCTGTTAAGTCTGTGTGTAACTCAATGGGACAAAAATATCAATCACCTGCCAGCCCCGCACACAGTGTCTCCTCTTTGGTATGCCACTAAGAAGACATAAGCAAAATAAAAAATAAGAATTCAACATTGAAAAGATAAAAAAGGAGAAAGTGCCAACAGTAAAGACATGATATGCAGACAGGATATTCCTTTAAGCATACTGTATCTTTAGCTTAATATCTACATTATCACATTTGAGCACAGTAATTTAGAGTCAGGATAAGCATATTGTTTCTATTAGAATGGCTGCATCCGGCTAAGAGATCCTTGTAGATATACATAGATATACAGATATACATTGAGGAATGTTGGTTTATTTCAGCTGCCACGATGGAGAATTAGTTTTCAGGAACAAGGAATGTAATTATTTTTTTTTTTCCAGAAAGGGCTATTTTGTCCCAAAAGAGTCAACATTTTTTGAATCATGAAGCTTAAGAAAAGTCTTTTGAAAATCTCCATTTAGGTACAAGTCTATTTACTCTTTAGGAAATAGACTGTTAGCCATGCTCAACAAGGTTTTATCTAACATAAGATAAAGTAGATTAAGATGTCCCACGTCATTTTTATTTATTTTTATTTTTTTAATATAAGTGAAATACTGCTTAACTACAAAGGTAATCAGAAGCATTTGGAGTGAAGCTACCTCTGACCCTAATAAAAAGCAATTGGCCATATTTTCTCTCAACTATAGGTTGGACATCATAGTCATAAGTTTAAAATGATATATAAAAACATGTTTAGATATCCCAAAAATAGTTAGTGAGTCAAAATATTCCGTTTTTAAAGGAGATTAGAATCTTATACACAGTTTAGAACAATCGGCAAACAGACTTTTTTCAGTTTATACAAAAACTGAAAATAATGCATTTTATTTTGTTTTTTAATTGTTCCAAAATAGAGATCTGATTGTGGATCAAATTTTACCCGGAAAATCCTCAATAGCATATTTAATATTGTAAAGTTTGAAATATTATCAGATGGGCTATAAAGTACATACCTGTAGATGTAAAGGTAAAAGATGGAACTGTGGAGAAAAGCCAGGAGAAAATTTGCAAAACCAGGTTTAATAGAAAAAACAAAAGGTTCACATCTTTTAAGTTGTACACACATTTGAATATAAACTACATACAAACACTGCTCGTTTTTTCAATTTGAGATTGTAGGTGAAGGTTAATGAGGGGTGGCAATCTGACAGACAGCGGAAATACTGTGGCAGATTTAGCCTTGGCAGCTTGACAGCTCTATGCATCTAAATACTGTGGTTCCCTGACAAATACAAATATGTGATTAAAGGTCGCTGAATATCTACACAGCCTTGAATGCAAATGTGTCAATGAATAATTTGACCAGAGAATATTTTCTCTTTTGATCTAATCTGCCTATTGGCCTCTGAAGATTGTCATTAAAGTCACTGCAACGATGAGTTCTGTTGTGTGGCGGCAAAATGCCATTCTTTGACGGCCCTTCTAATAATACTATCCTATATATGCACTCAAAAAGATAATGCCATTATCATTATTTAATAGACTGAGCTTATACATTCTTTAATGCAATAGGTTAAAACAGAAGAAAAAAAGAAACACACCCTTCCGGATACCAGTGTATGTGCTGCTGAGACCACTTCTCTTCTTACGATGACGGTAGAGCCACACACTGAAAATCATGAGGATCAGCCAGCAGGTGGCGCCAATGCCTGCGATAAAAGCTGGCTGCTTCACCACGTCTGAGATCTGTGATAGAGTGCCTCTTTTGTCACTTATGTCCATCATCTGGCCTGTAGAGTCTGGTTGATGGAAGCAGAGGGACCGATTGAAATATTGGGAACAGTTAAAAATTGTATTCAGAAATAAAACTGTAAGAAATTACAGACAGCTGGGTGCAAGAAAAAAAGAAAAAATACAATGTCCTGGACTAATATCATGTTTAGGAGAACAATTACCTAATTGAAAGAAAGCTATGTCACTCTTGACTCCAAGTCCAGCTCCATTGCTGGCTGCAACTTCTACACTGTAGCGAATTCCTGGAGCCAGACTGGGAATGAGCACGGAGAAGGTTGAGCCGTCCACAGACTGATTCACGTGGTAGCGGCTCTCATTACCTAGGCACCAGATCTGAGGAAAATACACACGAAATGATAAATGTTTCCTGGAGGGACACATTCAAAAATACAGTGTGACAAAAAATATAGTACAGATTTGGGCTGGGGTATTTTTATACCTTGTATTCCTGAATGACTCTGTCTTCTCCTGCCTCTGGTGGTGGCTTCCAGGAAACAAGGAGGGCAGTCCCATTGGCATCACTCTTTGTGACTGTAACACCCTGAGGAGCCTTTCTCGGAGCTAAAACAGGAATACAGACCGCATGAAGGATGATTTATCTGATATGGCTATGCACAACAATGAATACAGCATTACATGATTTCTCTATTACTGGATTTTCAGTGATAAAAAATATAAACAAGCCCTGTAAAAGTCATCATTAACCTTTAACTTTAATTATCTTACAAATGGAAGTCTAATATTCATTGTTTGAATATGTATGTATCTATAGTCTGAACCCTGAATTAAATATAATCTAAATCTAACAGTAGCCAGAACCCTGTTAGAAAATATAGTCCACCAATTTGTAATTTAATTGTAGACCATTGGCATCATTGAGACTAGTTGCCATACCAGGAAGTCCAGGGTTGCACCTGTGGTTTGGTTTGGTTATAATACAACATATTTAGCTCAAGGAGCAAAGTCAAATCTCTCAAATTACAGGTAAGAAAACCATTTAATATTCAAACACAGAGCCAGGAGAGACATGGCAACTGTGAGGCTGTGAGCTGAAGAAGAGAGAATCTTTTAACACTTTTACTTACTCCTAATATCAGGCCTTTTTGGAAGACTAACGAAAATAAAACCATGCAAAAGTAGATTCTCTGGTCAAAAGAGGTCAAAATGAAAAATATTTAAGCCTAAGCAAAACAGCTTAGCACGAACTGATTCTGCAAAACCCATTCCCTCAATGAAAGCATTGTGTTGGCACCATTATAATGTAGGGATGTGTTTCCTGTGCTGGTTAAGGGAAACTACTCCCTCTATTTGATGTGATTCACAGGGAATAGGTAAATACAAGAAAAACTGGAAGAAATCATATTTAGAGCTGCAATGACATACAACTATAGCTTGTAGGGAATGATCTAAAATAGAATAAAAAAAGTTCTGTCAACACTAGCTCTCCTTACTTTCAGAGTGAGCTATTTTTTAAGAACAATAGGGAAAATGTTAGTTGTTAGATATTCAAAGATAATAGTAATAGCTGGATTTCCAACTTCTACATAGTACATTATGCTGAGTGGCTATAAAATGCAATGTTTGTGTGATCAAAGAAATAAAATGTGGGAGGCATAGGTACTCTACAACGCTCAATGGTTTTTAGCATTTGCTTAATATTATGTAAAGATACTGCACTAAAAATTACCTTCTTCCAACGTCTTTACAACCTTCACATCACTGTCAGCTCCTTGGAACTCATCAAAGAAAGGTCGCACTTTGAACTCGTATATGCAGCCTTTCTTTAGCTGACTGATCACCACCCCATCATCGGGTAGGGCACGTACTTCAAGAACAGCCCACTGCGATTCTGGCTGCCCGTGCTCAGCAGACGCCCGGTACAGCACCTTGTAACCCTGGATGTAAGGGGACTGCTGTTCGACCTAGGGAAATGAAGCAACCGAACATGCATCATAAGTGCTATCGTTGTTATGGCCCTTTGAATATAAACCAGTTTTTGGTTTGAGCTATTATCTATGATGGAATTATTAAGACTTCCTAAACCCACTTCTCCCATTAACCACATTAGAAATGTGAGTTCTCTATGTGAACCACAATCTGAAGTCATTACTAGTTTCCACTCAGCATGGTTTGAGAAAAAAAACAAAAAAGAACGCAATAAGACAACCTAGCACTTTCCATTTAAACCGCAGGATTTTGGCAAACGATGGCCAAAATCATTTCTGAGAAGACACCCAGACAGCAAAATGCTGCAGGCATAATTATATTTGTATAAAGCTTAACACAATGGATCACATAGATCAACACATTTTTTGCTGCAGTAAACCAACTAAATAACTTATATAGCATAGAATGTAAAACATTAATATATTTATTTCTTTTAAACTAACAGTAAAAACGATGCAATGATAGGCCAAACCAGTGCATAGACTCATATCTGTTGAAATTGCAATAGGTAATCCATCAGTAACCCTTATTTGTCTAAGGTTGGTTGTTAATTTAAAGTAAAAGATGTGTTTGTGTACTGCTATGTATAATTTTGTATCTCATTTATGTTAATATTGTAAGGTGTGATTGCATTCAGCAATTAGTATATGCTGAAGAGCAAACACACACACTTACCATCCAATGCACCCTGACTGCTGAAGATGAAAGCACTGTTGGCATGTGTAGGTGGATCAAAACATCTCCCAGTTCTCTCTGGATATGACGATGGTCTACCCCCTGCATGGTGGAGGAGCTATCTATGTATATTGATAGAAAACAGAAGTGTTAAAACAGCATGTTATCATTCTGAAATTAAGCGTATGATTTTAGGGGACAGACCACGACAAAAAAATGCCATAACTGTAAAACGGAATGATTTTATTTAGGGGGAAACAAAGCAAAAGAAACAAGCTAAATGAAAATTCACAAAATACTTTAATACTTTAAACATCCTATATGATTTCACTTTGACTTAAATAAATAAATATATAAATAAATAAATACCCATGTTCTCTGAGGTTTAAGCTGTTTAATAAAAATGAAGTGAAAATCAAAGCCCTACACCCACCTTCAGTTCTGACTGAGTCAGAAATTGGACTAGGATCACTAATGCCATGAATATTTTTGGCTCTGACCATGAAGAGATAAACAGCTCCAGGCTTCAGATTTTGCAGAATGTAGATCTCTGTCTTCACATGATCTCCTAAGGTCACCCAGCTACTTCCTAACGCATAGCTAAAAGAACACAAGGGAAACTCAAATCATATAAATACAAGTTAATATTCCAAAGTATTACACTGGATTGAGACACAGAACACATGCATCTAACCTGAATGCTTCAATTATGTAGGTTGTGGGTAGTGCACCAGGATTCGCGCTGGACTTCCATGACAGTGTGACCGACGTACGGCTAACATTAGAGAACTCAGGTTTAGATGGCGAACCAGGAATTAGGTTTGAATCTTTGGAATGACCGGGTTGGACGAGAACCCCAAATTCTGTGAAAGAAAGTCTGATTAATTCCCCAAAGCACAAACTTCTCAATAATTTACAGCATTGACTCTGTATGAATAAACCACCTTCTACTTGCAGATATGCAGTCCAGGACGCCTCTCCACTGGGACTAGAAGCAACACAGGTGTAGAATCCTGAATCCCCCAGCTGAAGAGGGAATATTCAGATGCACAGGTCAATAGGTTGGCTTGGCTCTAAACCAACTCTAAGCCATTCCTGGTGTAATATAGGCCTCACCTTGGCATAGTGAATTTTAAGTGAACCTGTTTCTGTTATGGATACCCGAGAGTCCACTGGGGAGACCACCGTGTCATCCTTCTTCCAGTGAACAGTGGGAGGTGGAGAACCGACACTTTGGCAACCTAGAATTACTGTGCCATCAACAGGAATGGTTTGATTGACGGGACCCTGCCTGATGACAGGAGGAGGGTGGTCAGATCCAGCTGAGAAAAAACAAAATATGTAAAAGATTAAAAGAAACAATTAGACTGTTTCTTACCATACCGATTATACCCAGCAATAAGGCTACATAAAACAAGTTATCGACTACATTGGATCGGAAATCAGGCTTACCAAATATAATTTAATATTTTTTATTTATTTATTTATTTATTTATTTATATTTTACCTCAGTGACAACTCACTGCACAAATAACTGCTTGGTTATTATGAATTTTTGATGAAGATAAATTCGAAGGAGCTGTATTATTCTGTAAAAATGTAAAGTAACCTGATCAGAATTTTTTAAGATATGTTCTACACAATTATTTATATATAATACTGTATATCATCTTTGTTCAACATTAATTTTTTTACCACAGGTCATATCTAACTTTATTTTTTAAATCCAGGTTATCAGTATAAATTTTAATTCACTCTCTGGCAGTCTAATATTCATTGTTTGAATATGTATGTATCTATAGTCTGAACCCTGAATTAAATATAATCTAAATCTAACAGTAGCAAGAACCCTGTTAGAAAATAAAGTCCACCAATTTGTAATTTAATTGTAAACCATTGGCATCTTTGAGACTAGTTGCCATACCAGAAAGTCCAGGGTTGCACCTGTGGTTTGGTTTGGTTATAATACAACATATTTAGCTCAAGGAGCAAAGTCAAATCTCTCAAATTACAGCCTTCATATAAAATCTTAACTCGTACACCAGTTTAAATGTCTGATCCAATATAGTTTTGCTAAATCAGCCCATAAATACATTTTAACATTTAACCCATGACTGTGTCAGCAAAGTGAGCCGAATGAAGACGTTTGTTGAAGAGATTTTTCAACTGAAAATATATACTTTGTTGACAAAAATTGTAATTTTATTAGTTTAAAAGAACACTCTGAAAACCTCACTTCACCCTTGTCCCAACCAGCTACCAGTCCAAAGGAAATTTTATGATGTAGATCCTTTCAATAGCTATAAACACCTTTCTCTTAGGCTCTTTATAGTAATTACTCCTGGTTCTGAATCTCTGATTAACTATGAGATATTTTTCTAAAACCTGAAGCATTGCTGCCATTAACTTGATGTTTTCTTTCTAAAGTTTATATACTTGATTCTGTTTTGTCTTTTTTTAAACTGCCTCTCAACTAAACAGACACTTGAGGGTGTTGAGCTGATGTGATTACCTTCATGTATTGTCTGTCATCTTAATAGATTTGAAACTTTCTCAGAGCTTATGCTATGTTTTTCCTCCATGTCTCTCTTAGATGAAACCGCTATCAGAGCTACTGATGCTCTTAATGCTTCCTTTTGTTATAGTACTTTTCATTGCTCAGTGCTACCTTTATTGAAGTTTCAGCTTTGTCCTCTCAAACCCCCATTTGGTTGCAGCACTCACACTGATCTAAGCTGTGCTCTCTGCTGTTGCCATGCTTGTGACATGCTTATCCAGTACTAAAGCATACAAAGGAATATAAATTTTTATTTAAAAAAATAGCACTCCTGCTTACCAGATTTCACAAACAAAATAAAGTTAGGTGGAAAAGATTTATAGTTATGTTAGTAGAACTGTGGTTGTTAGCAGAGATAGTGGGAGTAAGTATCAGTGACATTGGAGATTTAAAAAATATGTTAAAAGAAGATGTAAGAAGCTATTTAGAAGTGAACTTTACTTCATACAATGCAGCAGAAATGTCTACTGTTAATTGTGGTTATGAGAGTGCAACACTGCTAAATGGAGCTTTCAGCCTCATTGACTGTGCTAAAATCCTGTCAGTCTTTAGAAAATGTAAAAAAATGGTTAAAGATAAAGGGATAACAGAGATGGCTATTTTTATTTATACTACTCGCTAAAATATTAGAAACTTATTAGTAAGAGACAACCCCATTGATTATTTTTTGCTAGGTTTTAAATTGTAACCTCCTATGATCCTAGATAAATGTTTTTTGACAATTGCAAAGTTACAACAGGAGTTAGTTTAATTTATTTGAATAAAAAACACGTACAAGTCTTTGATTAACATCTTAAACTCAACTGTTGCAAATTAAAGCTGTGCCAACTTCTCTTTCTCTTTCAATGTTTCTGTCTCTCTGTTCCCCATTTCATAAAAACGTAAAGTGGTAAAAGTAAAGTATAGGACATTACAAATTGAGCTGATTCTCACAAAAAGGTCAAAGTTATAAACAGAGAAGGCTATAAAAGTAAAAAAAAAAGATGAGACAAGGGAAAATAAAAATGAAGTGAAGAGAAGGCAGAAAGAGATAAGATGTGAACGATATTGAGAGGAAAATTGGTAAAGCAGGAGAACAATAGGCTTAGGTGGATGTGCACGGTTTCGAGGAGAAAGAAATCAACTTTTCCCCTCCAGCGGAGGGCAACTAATCATTCATTGGGTAGAAGGTACTGCTGGAGCCGGATCCAATCATGACAGCAAATCCCAACTAATAACAGTTCCACTTAGATAACAGAGCTTTTTCTCGCACACATAAAAAAAATCATGGGTGGGGGTGAAGACAGCTAAATAAATAATAAAAAAAACACTCCTGTACCTCCCCCCTAAAAAAGTGATGGAAAGATGCTTTGAAAAGTGCCCGAGGTAATGTGAACCCGCTATTACCATACAAATGCACCTCTCCAGTTGGAGATGAAAGAAATGTGTTAGGATGGAGGGAGCTTTGGCGAGGGAAGTACAAGTTGTGGTACAGATCTATGCACACAGTTGGAAAAGATCACAAAAACCCAAACCATCATCCCTCTTTTTATTACTGCTGTGTGAAAAAACGGCTTTGAATGTGAGCCCTCCACTTAATAACGCCCCAAGTAGATCCATTTACTGTCTGTTGAAATCTGAAGCAATTATCTCCATAAATATAATGTATGTACACTTCACCAAGTTACATGTATTCATGCTCACACAGGTGTGTAATTAGGGGGTGTGAGCCTCCAAGCACAGCTAAATTGGTTTTTCGAAAGCAATTAACACAGATATTTCATCATGTAGGATTTGGATTAAAATCCCCTCCAAGCTCTTTACAGAACACCTATAAATGGCTTCATGTGTCAAAATCCCCAATCACATTTCTCCAACATGTCTATGCTAATATAGAATAAGGGCTTTGGTCAAATAAAGTCAGCTATGTCCAAAGGGATCTCACAAAGGTAGGCAGCAGATAAACTGTCCTTTACCCCTAAGTTTGTGGTTATCTGGACTTAAATAAATGGTTTGGTTTTTATGAGCCTCACAAATGTGACTCAAACGTATAGTGTAAAAAGATAAACTACAGATGTCACAATGCAGTTATTTATTAAACAGCCAAACTGGAAAAAGCTGTTTGTGCAAGACTAAATACACCCAATTATTCAAAACCATTAGTTACAATATTTTTATTTTTTATTTTTATTTTTATCACGCATTCACACTGTTGTAGAAGAATGTTGGTGCACTCTTATTTGTAATATTGCTTATGTTCATTGAGATTCCTTGGTTAGGTGGTCTGGGCTATCAGTGGATCATTGCTGGTCTTCTTTTTCCCCGCCATTTTATTGGAATTTTTTTATTGTTGCAAAAATGTTTCGTTCTCACCAAAATGGATCTGGTGGATTAATTGATGAGGAAAAACATTGTGATTCTTGATTTTCTACATTACCTTTCCTTGCCTTATTAGCACACACTTGTATGCTTTAGTTTGGAAAAAGCTGTTGTTCTAGTTGATCAGCAAACGAAGTAAGTTTGATTAGGAGTATTTCCCTGCTATTCTCCTTGTTAAATCCTATAGAACCAGCAAAAGGATTTTTGTATTGCTTTATTTTTATCATTTTTCGAAGTCAAGTTAAAAGATGCAGCAAACTAAAACCCATCACATAAAGAAGGACATTAAACAGGCAAATCTGTATTCAACATTAGATTTAAGGTCCATTTTTCACTGTTCCTAATCTAGGTTCAATCTGCTACCTTAAACCAGCTTTTTATTTATTTTTATATATATATATATATATATATATATATATATATATATATATATATATATATATATATATATATATATATATATATATATTATCCAAAGCTATTGTAAGCAATACTTTGTCTATTGTAAACAGGTTTCGTAACAGTTCTGATATTCAGAGAGTTTGTTCCAGAACTAGAGAGCAAAGAATGCCTCTCCTTGATATGTTTAGTCCTGAAAAGACACTGAGTAGGGGGATTTCTGAAAACCTGAGGTGTGTAAAAGCTTACTCTTGACAAAACCTATTTCTACCAATACCATAGCGCTTTAAAGTTCTATTTAAATAATCTTAAAACCTTGTGAGATAACGTAATTTGATTATGGTCTAATACCTAAAAGACCATATAAATACATTTTTACCAAAGTTATTAAGTTAGGTACTCTGTGCTACTTAAATGCAAGATATTCTTTACATAGCATTTTCCAGCGGGCTCCATAATAGAAGAAAAAAATAAATAACTGTGACATGAAGTAAAAGTGTTCTCATTTGGCTTCCTTCTCCAGTGCTCACCATCTGTAACTTCTAGCAGAGCTTTGGTAATGACGCTGCCAGCTATATTGAGAGCCTGGCAGATGTAGAAGCCTACATCAGAGCGTTGAGCGTGAGTTATAGTTAAACTGCCCATTTGGGAGACAGACAGACGGCTGAAAGGCTGTGGTGGTTGGTAGGAGAACAGAAGACTCTGGAAAAAGAGAGTGGAATCACAGTTAGAATCCTGCTCATTATCTTTATTTACACCGAGGAGTGATTTAGTAGGATGACAGAGCAGGGGTGTGGGGGCAGTCTCACCTCACTGCCCTCCCTCTGCCAGAAAATGGCTGGCTGAGGATTGCCTGTGGCTTCGCACTGAAAGGTGACCGTCCTGCCTACTGACACCACCTGGTTCCTGGGGCGTACGGCGAAGGCGGGGGGCACTGCAGAGGAAAGCTCTAATTAATTGGCAGCCTACCACATTTTGATAAACCTTAGGTTTAGAACACCCCAGTATGCATTAAAATTATTTAAAAAATCTGTATTTTCCCCACACATATCATGCTTTACATACTGTAATGGTGGATGGAATAACAGCAACAACAGATTCATGATTTCCTGTTGCTGTCTGATGGTGGATGAGAGATGGAATATAACTTACCAGTGTTCACTAGAAGAGAAAGAGGACACAAAGAACAATGGAATGAGTGTGTTGAATAGATGGATTCAGAAAACCACGATACTGCAACATCTTTTGAATTAAGCTCAAAAAGCCCCCTTTACCCTCATTCAGGCTTATTGATTTCTTTGCTTGTTTTGTATTTGACACATTTTTATGTTGTTTAATTATTTTTCTCAGTCCGTCTTGTCCTTTTCTCACCTGCATTTCAAGACCTATCCATTTGTCTTCTTTTTTACTTTAAACTATTTATTATGAATTTTCCTTCACATGCAGCACTTTGCAAGAGGACTGTGGTCGCAACATGACTACATGAAGTGTGATGTTAAAAGTCTTTTGCAGCTTGAGGTCTGTCGGATTGGTTGAGGAGTTTCTCTGAACATAACTTCCACATCCAAACTTTTTTTTAATTGGATTTAAATATGGACTTGGAATAGACAAATTAAATAACTCTTGATTTGAACCTTCACCTTACAGTTCTGGGTGCGTGTTTAGTCTTTTGATAGTATTAGAAATTGCCTCGGTCTTAACTCTTTTGAAAGATTTTCCCTGCTTATTGTTCCATATTTACACCCATCATGTCTGATGGCTTCACTACTAATACTGAAAAAAAGCATCCCCAACCCACGCTGTTACCACCACCATGTTTTAAAGCACAGATAATCTGTTCCAAAATTCATACAGGGGTGTCATTGTAAAGAGAGATACATTTGTATTAATGGCACAATTTTCACATTCAGAGTTGTCAAAAATTAAACTAACATAAAATATACTGATGGTTGTACCGTGACAAATCCTGTTACAAGGATGGTATATAGGCTTTGACTCTTCTCTCTCCCTTAGATAAGGTTCTGTTTTTTGCTGACTAGCAGTTGAAATAGGAAATTGTTCTTAATCTGCGCTGCATCTTCAAATTAAGACCTAAATAACAATTCCAATTTTCAACAGCATTTCATTCAATGTGCTTCAAAGTTGAATGCATATGTCTGTGAATGAATGTGAAAGGCCAGTCTGAATGCACTTTAATTAAGGGTCATCTTTTTCATTCTGTGGGTTAGGGTGGAGTTAAAGAGGCATGTGCTGCCTCAGAAAGTTGCCCTGGGTTTTTAAACACTGCAGGCTGAAAAGGAAGCTTACATATAATTTTCACAATGTTTCTTTTGTCATTCTTTTTTTTTTTAAATGACATATGGATAATTTAGTTTAGTTCTTAAAATCAATTTTTTTGTTAAAGTTAGCAACATCAGAATTGTAGGCTCTACGATATGTCATAAAACACCCAATATAAGCATATAGCATTAGAGTTTCAGGTATTTCCATGGTAAAAGCTATAAAGTCTGTAACCAACTGAGCTATGTCTACTTAAAAGCTATATTTGTTAACCATAAAAGAAAAACCAACAAAAGCTCAGTGGTTGCACATGTAGCTATATACTTAAAAATACAGATAAAAAATACAATTACACTCACCAGCCACTTTATTAGATAAGCCTGTTCAATTGCTTATTAACAGACAGTCAAAGTGCCAGTCACATGGTAGCAGTCAGGGGCCTTTAGGCATCTACAATGGTGCATATGAGTTGCTGAAGTTCAAAGTGAGCATCCAAATTTGTAGAAAAATAATTTAAGTCACTTTGAACCTGGCATGGTTGTTGGTGCCAGACAAGCTGCTTTGAGTAAAATGCTGAGCTGCTGCAATTTTCACCCGCAACTATAATTCTAGTTTATAACTAAAACAGAAAACTTTCCATGAAATTATGGAAAATCAAAATATTACGACACCTTGCTGTTCCCTTTAATTATTAAGACTCAACTGATCTGTCACTTGGCTGTAGCTCTTTCCCTCACCATAAAGAAAACCTGCTCCGATACCCCTTGATGCCTTTTTTTTATTTTTGCTGAGAAAAAGGAAGAAAATGTAATTGGAACCATGCCAATTCCCAGCAAGTAACCACTGATACCTTATCTTTAATTAAGTCCTACCGGCCTCGTATGGTTCACCCTCAGCGACATAGCAATGTGTTTAATTGAACAGGTCTCATTTTACATATCTAAGGGTGTCACTGAGGCAGAACAGCTCGGACCAAGTGTATCTGCTTTCTTCTAGTTAGGTTAACATTGCCTGAAATACCCGGCAAACAAAATATTGTCATTTAAATAGCTTGTTAATGAGTTGCAGAGAATATTGCTATTTTCAGAAAGTAAAATGAAGAAAGGTGATCTCTGTGCTGTCCTAAGAACAATAGCAACCTTAAGGCTACTGGAAGGCCACTAGGATTTTGCACATTATAAAAAAATTTAAACTCCTTCGAAAAAGGTTTTGAATATCTTATCTGACAATTGGACTGACCGTGTACAGTGAGGGTGGCAGACACTTCAGACTTCCCAACCATATTTTCTGCCATACATGTATAGGAGCCCTCATCTGAAGAGGCAACTTGGCGAACAATAAGAGTGTGGTCCTCCAGAATTTCAAATCTGTGGGTGCAAAGACACAAGAGGTAAGACAAAAAAGCTGAAAACACGGTGTGTGCACTATAATTAAGAGTGAAGGGACTCTGTAAGTTACCTGCCCTTAGGTAGGTCAGAATCATCTTTCCTCCAGCGGACAGTGGGGACAGGGTCTCCTTGAACAATGCAGTGAAACTCCACACTCTCATCCGCCAACAGCACCACATTGCTGGGTCGCTTCACAAAGGTTGGCCGCTCTGATGGGCAGAACAACAAGAACACACAGATATATCACTTGAATCATAAATCTCACCATGGTCCTTGCAGTTCCTATGTCAAAAAGGCGGACAAAAAATGGAAAAGGTATGTGCATCAAAATTTTAATAAATTCTATTTTGTTCCAAGAAAAAAGATAAAGAAAGCAAAACAATTTAATCATTTTGTCTTAAAAGCAGTAGGGAACTATAAAAACAAGTGTTTTTGTTTTGTTTTGTTTTGTTTTGTTTTGTAAAAAATTACTTCTTACTTTGTGCTTCGTTAGGTACAACTGTCCAAATAGGTCAGATGAAAATAACTCATAAATGCATTAAGGCATCTAGATGGTACAATTGGGGCTTCCAACATGACACAGTTGTTGGTACTAGAAGGGGGCACATATGGTTATTTTAGAGATGGCAAATATGTTGCGATTTCATGCACAACCTTTTCTCAGGTTTAAACAGAAGGGTCAGAAAAAGAGTGAACATGCAGTTCTGTGGATTGCACTCAGAAACCAAAGACATGTACAATATCATCTCAAAGGAAGCAACACAGGGACAATAGAAGAACAAACCAGGTGTCTGTTAACCCCTTCTTGACAACTGTCCCAAATCTGTTTGCTTTTGCCTTTTTACCAAATGTCTGCTAATCTAAATACTAAATATCTAAGGTTAATCAAACTCTCTTTACTATTATTATAATACTATTTACTCTATGTTAATCTGAGTTATGTATTTTGGTTCTGGTATTTTGATCCATTACTGTGTGTTCTGCATTCTGAGTGTTGAAATCTAGTTATTACATTTTTCTGTTCTGTAAAATGTTCACTTTAGCCTTGCTCCCCACTCAGTTGACATTGTTTTGTTGATTGTACTCAACTAGTTTCTATGCAACTGATGACAGCTCTATAATGATCTATAAAGATCCCTGGTGTCTCTGGGCATTACTCAACCACAAAATATGACAGTAAATTGGATTGTATGTTTAATATGATTGTATGTATTCTGATAATTATCAACTAATTATGAATTTTAATATTATATATACATATGTGCACAAATAAATGCAGTAGCTTAGCTAAATGTACATGTCTGGTTTATAAATATAATAGTTTACAACTGTAGAACCGGAATCTTTAAATAAATTTAAACTCATATACACGGATCCAATCATTACCCAAATAACTATAAAGTAACCAACTTTGTTGCAGAAATTGAAGGTTTTATTTTAGAAGATAAACTCAAAGAAGAGAATCTGCAGAGAAACATGCCCACATGGAAACATGGTGATATTCAAGCTCTTGCTCTTTAGAGGTAAAAGCCTCACCAAAAATCTACTCGACCACGATCAAGCAGAGCTAGCCCTTTATTATTTAAAGACATACAGCAACCCCTTGGTTTGGATCAATGCAGAAATGGATCTATAGAGAGGGAAGATAATGGGCCTAAAATGCTCCTAAAGCCTTGCAAGTAGTACTTAAAGAACAAGGGTTGCTGATTGTCACAGACATTTGTACGAAAAATAACTGACACCTCTTCTCTTTGAATTTTTATTTCTGCGTTTGTGCTGATTTTTGAATTAGAAAATAAAATCAGATCATCATTAATTCGCTACTTTAAGGAACCTACTAATTCTTCATACATTTTCACAATAGACCTGCTTATCGGGCACAAAATGTAATCAAGTTTAATAAAGAATTAAAACGATGTCGTTTAAAAAATCTTTCATACATATACTGTTCTATTTATCAGTCCTTGTGAAATTTGATATTTAGCAGGTGTATGAGTTCCTTGCATCTGTTTTACAGGATTTGTTTTTGCAATTGCAAACATAAAAGGCTTTGCAGCACTACAGTTACATCTCCAGCCCAACACAAGGTCATCATACAATTTGGTGCTAATAAGAGCTCTTCTGAGATGGAAAGTGTTAGTAAAATATGGGGTTGGGCAACTGAGAATGTAGGGTGTATTTAGGCATTAGAGTATGTAGAGAGTGTCAGAAGCCCAGCTCCATGGGGAGCTCTTCTGCTGAAAGGTTTCAACATTGGACGCAGTGGCAGCAGACGTTCAGCACTTGTTTTGTAGGAAAACCTTTCCAAACCTGCCAGACTGAAATGGGGGCTGCAGTGTAATCAACATAATTAATGGGTTATTACTATACCCTAGTGACAGCAGTTTTATATAAAGTGGTCTGGCAAACTAAAACATGTGAGCCATGAGAGGAATCAGACTAAGGGAAGCAGTTAAAACAAGCTGTAGTGGGATAACAAAGGAGTGAATATTACCCAGCACGGTGAGCACTGCAATCTCACTCTCCCTCTCCCCAACCATGTTAGTGGCAACGCAGATGTACTTTCCAGCATCACTCTTCCTGGTGTTGGTGATCATAAGCTTGCCGCTTCGGATCTGTAAGAGAGGAGTATAACACCATGTTTGCACAGTTGTGTTTGCATATCATCGAGCGTGCCCAGTTTTGGTAAATGCAGCATATTTATAATGCACGTAATAATTAGTCACCAAACTAAAACTGATCTTAAGATTTGCAGGTGCTAAAATTGTCAATGTGATGCCAAGTTCACCTTCGTGTAAGATGGCGCCTGGATAAAGACTAACTTTTGACCATCTTCCCTTTGGAAAATAACTTTTATTATGCACTTGATAGCATGACAGCGAAGATAAAATCTGCACTGCCTTTCAAGCTCCTCAGAAGGTCACCTATTATAAAATTACATAATTCATATCCAGCACTGCACAAGAAACCTGGGAACAAAGACAGGCCCTCTTTGTAGAGATGTTCCTTAGAAGTTCTGTCAGTTGTGTTCGCCTTTCCCAAACTTTTTACCCTCTCTTTGTGCATATTTGTGCACATACACACGATCTTTTTCCTTTCACACAAGAAGCTACAGATATGTGCTCTCTGCCATTCGTTTTTCAGCAATTCTCAATACACTCCCACAGATGTCTTCATGTTGTATTGAAAAAAGAGCTGCTGCACTGATAGTCAGTCGCTAGCCAGTGTTAGAGGTGAGACAAAAACAGCATAGAGTAGATACTGCACATGTGAAACACGCTGATCTTCAGACCTCAAAACAAAGGCAAGATCCATTTTTTTCCCCTTTAGCACTCTCAAATGTTTGCCAAGGAATCAGCTTCAATTAAACTTTCAGCCAGGTTATGCTTTTAAGACTGCCTCTTTCTCGCCTACACTATGATTTGGAATGAAACTATTCATGTTTGCCTGCTACAAACACACACAGCATAAAACAGATTTGCCATTTGTTACCAAGAAGTCAGCGGGGCCAAAGCCACCTGCAGAGCCATATCCAAAAAGCAAGCGCTATAGGCTAGTAGGCACCTGGCCTGGTGGGTGCTTTAAACCCACCACAACGCAGAAAGAATACACCATAAAATTGCTTCTGCAAGGAGGAAACCATGCACCCTCCCGTTTGTTAGTCAGCCTGCTTCAGGCTAACTTTACATATCACACAGCTCATGCAGCACATGACATTCTACCACTAGTCTTTTTAATGCCAATATTTAATAAATACAAGAAGCTCTTGTTTAATGATTTTTAGATTCAACAGCTTTTCTTCCTCGTATTCAATTACACAGTGTTGGATATTTGGGTTCTACTTAGGGTTGGTGCACACTTTCCAACATCTGAGAACTTCCAGCACCTATAACACTACTTTCTATGTACCAACAGAAAAAAACGTCTTAACTCATTATAGGATCTTCAAATAATCTTTTTGGATAGGGGACAAGAAGGATCTCTAGTAGCAGCTAGCCTTGTAAAGAATCTAAATATGACTTAGTGAAGAGACTGTTCCTCTATGAAAGTTTGTTGATTGTCATACTAATAGCTCAATTCCTGGACAGTTGACATGATATTTCCCAGAAACATATCCTGAATGACTTCATCAGTTGTTGGCAAGCATTGGTAATCTATCTTATTGCATTTACCACTCCTTTTTGAATTTTCTCTCTGTCTGTATGGTTAGCAGAAAAGGGAGACATTTTTTGGATTTAATATATGATCTTTTCCATTATAATCTACGGTAGATAGGATTTGAATTTCCTCCTTTTCTGTTTGCTCTTTGGTCCAATTCTGAATACATTAAGCCTTATTTTCAAGTCCTTTGGGATTTGGGGTCATAGTTCAGGTATTATTTTAGCTTTTGAGATGTTAATCAGCTGCTGTAACATGTAACACAATATAATTTCTTACCAAATCATTCTAGCAGCACAGCATCCCAAACCAGAGGCAATAATAGCCCCAAAATGCAAAGCTTCAACCAACACAAAGAAAATTCTGAACAAAAGAGAGAAAAAAAATCTGAACTAGCATAGCAAAGCTACACATACTTGCTGCCAACACGAGCAGCACAAATCTAAAAAAAAAAAAAAAAAAAAATTTATTTTATAAGATGCTGTTTAAGGTACATTTATCAGCCTGTTAGATTCACCTATAGGGTGTTTGACTGTATTCTGTTTTTTTACAGCTCCAATTTAAATACATTACTGTTTGCTTTTTAATTTTTTATGGTATAAAACGAAACATAAAACTAAATCAGAATATTCTTTGAATTATATTTTACACAAACAAATGAATGAAGAATAAATGAACGGAAGAGAAGCTGCTACCTAAAGAAAATCCAAAAACAAAATAAAGAAGGATATATAAAATAAATGGGCTGCTCTATCCTTGACATTGGGGTAGATTTTAATCATCTAACTGAGGAGCTACCCGAAATCACAGCGGCAGTTACAATGTAATGGTTTACATAAAAGCATTTCCATCCATCCATCCATCCATTTTCTGTACACCCTTGTCCCTATTGGGGTAGGGTGGGTCTGCTGGCGCCAATCTCCAGCTCACAACGGGCAAGATGCAGGGGTACACCCTGGACATGTCGCCAGTCCATCGCAGGGCAACACGGATACATACAGGACAAACAACCACTTACACACACACTCACACCTAAGGACGATTTAGAGTGCCCACCAGTCATGTTTTTGGACAGTGGGAGGAAGCCGGAGTACCCGGAGAGAACCCCTGCATGCACTGTGAGAATATGCAAACTCCTTGGAGAAAGACCCAAGAACCAAGGTGGAATCGAACCCAGAGCCTTCTTGCTAAAACAGTGCTACCCACTGCGCCACTGTGCAGACCTAAAGCATTTCCATATATTAGTATGCAACACTGAAAGTACAACATTGTCAATAGTCACTTAGAAGATGAGGGTGTAAGACTGCGGTCTCTTACTGTTCTTAACAGTAGTTTGAAGATGATTTTTTAAGTGCTGGATGGATATTCAGCAAGTCAAAGGTTTCTATAGCAAAAAAAAGAGGTTATATGTTTTAGATTTAAACATTGGAAAGTCAAGTTTGCGGTTTACAAAAATTTTATTTTATTTTATTTTTTTACTAAATATACGTTTACATTTTTAGGAGACACTGCATGTTACATGTCTATAGAAAAGCTAAGATCAAGCTTGTTTGCATTGGTAGTTGATGATTTCACAGGAACCAAAATGTAATAATGTTCAAAAATTATTTATCTCAACAATGTTGGATTATTTTACCTCTGTCCTGCAATGATTACTGTAACAGCAGCTGCATTAGCACATAATTCATTTTAAGACCTATTTCAAGCAAATCAAAGGATTTCTTGACAAAGCTTTTCATTTTTTAGAACCTTCTGCAATAATACAAATAGTCAGAGACAAAATGTCTCTGACAATAGATCAGTATATCTTACTGTTATAACTTTATTTTAATGTTGAATACACTTTGGAAACATGCTGTGCTTAAACATTTTGTTTGTACAATTTAATTAAAGACTTTCACACCATTAGCTAAAATCGTTTTTTATACAAGATACTACTGAACATCATCATTTCATTTATAAATTCTCATTATTAACTGCAGACCCTAATATGCCTTTGAGTAAGCACTACTAGCAAAGACCAATTTTCAAAAAAGAAAAAGAAGAAAAGATTATCAGGGAGGTTAGAGACGTGTATAGTACAATGTAATAGGCAGCCTTTGTATTTTCCTGTGTGAAGCCCCCCCCTGAAGCTGCACTGAAGCTGCTCCTAGTAACCCCCCCAACCCACTCCACACACACACACACACACACACACACACACACACACACACACACACACACACACACACACACACACACACACACACATATCCCCACTAGCTATGGAGTGAGGACCGGGAAAAATAACAACAGAGTGAGGACCAGTCTTTCTACCCTTCTTCTTCAGGGAGTGTAAATAGAAGTTCTTATCACTATATTGCATTGTTTTCCAATACACCCACTCAGATTTTGCCTAGCACCAAAGTTTGAGAAAAAAACTTTTAACCCACAGAGTGAGGTCCGAGAGTATATTTTTTGTTACAAAATCATTTTCATCAATAAACAACTTTCCTTTCATAAAACAACAATTGTGTTCAATTACAAAGTTTGCAGAATTTCATAAGTGCTATTTTATTTATTGTTTTTGAAAGAATTACCAAAGCCAAGTAGAATATTTTAAGAGTTTTAGAGAATTATAACACGTTTCAGATATTAGTTGTTTTAAAACCTTTTAAGCTGTATAATTGATCTCACAGTGATATTTCAGCCAAATATGTGAAACATAGCTCATGGTAATTCTGGGTAAAAATATCTTATTGCATGTTAAAATCCATCTTTCATCATCATGTTATTCAGGTATATTTAGAACAATGATGTAAGCTGAACTCCAACATTGTTTTCAAACCAGCACTCCTACTGCCACTAAACATAACAGGAATAAGTTTATTTACATTAAATGGATCATACTGTTCATTTTAAGTTAAGATTAAAACAGAGAGGAGTTGAAATTAAGATCTTAGCAGGAGTACTTTGTCTTCATTCACGCCTGGTGAGTAGGTCAACTTAAAATTTCCTTTTACAGTTTGGGTAAGCTGCAGCAATAAAGTGACAGTGAAGTAATTTTGCATAAGTTGAGTCTTTATTTTTGATTAAAACATTTACCAAAACATTTTAATATCTTTTATATGTAGAAACATTAAGAATTACCTATTGATCATAAAAGCCATTTAAATGGTACAATACTGAAAAAAAGTGCTCTTCGTAAGGAAGGTTTTCTCTTGGTTTTAACCATCTTATTTTAAATATGATACTTAACGTCCTTCCATGATCATATGATGAGAACAGGCCACTTTTTCTTGATACAAAGGATGCAGTACTTTTTTGATGGCACCCTCTTCAGGAAAATGAATTTGTCCATCCCTCTGTGGACTGCAGCACTCTCTTCATCTGAGCAGTCTTTTGGCCTGCATTTTATGAAGATCTATAAATCAGAACAGAGATGTTGATTAGAAGACAATCGCCTATTTCAAAGATAAATATTATTGAGAAGTTGTTTACAATATACTAACTTAGTTTAAATGTTTATTTTATTTGAGCAAAGCAAAACATTATAGCAGTTTTCTTTAAAGACCGACTTCAGAGATTATTAAGACATACTGAACATTTTCAAAGTCCACCCAAAGATGAAGAAGGTAATGTAGCCTAGAAAAAATGTGTCTAACCAACAAAAGAAAATAATAAATGTTCAATTCATCACAAAGATAATCCACTGATCAGATGAAATCTTATCTATATTCAACATCAGTGTCATGATCTATGTTTTGGTTTGGGTCAGATTGTTGTTGTTTTCATTTATATTTAGTTTTTGCTCTGTTTAGTTCTCTTGTATTATTATTAGATTTACTATTCATTTATATTTTCTATTTTGATTATGTTCTCTAGCTTGTTCCTCCACTCCCCTGTTCTCTGTTTCTTCCTGTGTGTATGTGTGTCTCCACTCATTATCATTTACAGCGGTTTCCAATAATCCAATCTTCTTCTCCACCAATCACACCCCGGTTCCACAGTATTTAAGCCCTTCTCATTCTTTCACTCACGGCTGGATCGTCTGTTGTAATTCCCTGTAGCTTTGCCTTCTCGTTTCTCTGCGTCATCTCCTGTGGTCATTCCCTGTTGTCCTTCCTGAGGTCTTGCCCTGATGTCCCTCGCCTCTCGCTTCTAAGTTTCTCACCCCCATCATCTCCGGTAAGTCTCTTGCTCGCTAGCTCTCAGTCCTGGCTCTTTATTCTTGGTTCCCTGGTCTCATCCCGTGTTCTCTGTTTGTCTCACTTCCTGTAGTCCCTGGGTTTCCTTGTCTCTTCCCCGTCGTATAGTTATTTAGTTTCGTTGTCTTAGTTTATTTCCTCCCTTCCTTTGTTATTAGTTGTGTTTGTTTATTAGTGTCGTTGCGTACGTTTACGTTTGTAGTTCCCGCGTCTTGTTCTAGTTTCCGCTTTGTAGTCCCGCATTCACTTCCGGTTTGTTTACGTCTCGCGTTGTTCCGTTTCCGGTTGCCAGTAGTTTCTTGTATTGTTTCATGTTTATGTTTTATATCTACCCCAACAATAAATTATTATTCATTCAACTCCACCTCTGCTCGAGTCATTAAAACATTTCCTGACAGTACGATCCAGCCCAGATCGACTCGAGCAGAGATTCACATCCCCATCCCGTTTACTTCCGCCTCCCGCCTTCCGTCATGCCTTCTCCTTCCTCCCGCCGTAAGCAACGCCGCTCACCGGTGGTTGCGCTCTCCGACGCCCTGGCTTTCTCGGAGTTCCCAGCCGGGGGCGGGGGCTCAACACCGGTGAGCTCCGAAATCAGATTCTCTTCCTTGTCGTTTTCTTCGCCTCCAGTTCCCTGTTCCTCTTCGTCTCACGTCACTGCACCGCCCCCTACCGATATTATTTATGACTGCCACTATTTAGGTCCCCTCACAGAGGATTTTGATTTCAACCGGTATTTTTCTGCCTACCATGACATCCCAGACATGCTAGATATTATTTCTGATTCCCTTTATTATTTTGAACGTGCCCTTAGAGCCAGGAACAAGGGCTTAGCGGCAAGAGCAGCCCTTCTTTCCCCGCTTTCCACTCCGTCTTCCCTTTCTGTTTCTACGTCGCCAGCTTTCCAGCCTCCACGGATAGCCGAGGAGAATCTCTGGGGTTTCTTTTATGGGGACAGGGAGGATATTTTCCCCTGGAAGAAACTCCAGTCTGAACTGGTTTTTGGAGAGGCTGTGCTCCAGGTGGAGCCTGCCAGAGAGGCTGTGCTCCGAGTGGAGCCTGCCAGAGAGGCTGTGCTCCGGGTGGAGCCTGCCAGAGAGGCTGTGCTCCGGGTGGAGCCTGCCAGAGCGGCTGTGCTCCGGGTGGAGCCTGCCAGAGAGGCTGTGCTCCGGGTGGAGCCTGCCAGAGAGCCTTCGCCCCAGGAGGTGCCAGAAGCAGAGCTCTCGTTCCTGGAGGATCCAGAGGCAAAGTCCTCGTCCCAGGACCCACCTCTCTCTCCAGTGTCTCTCGAGGGGGTCCAGTGCGACCCGCCTCTCTCTCCTGTGTCTCTCCAGGGGGATCCTGCCGGAGAGTCTGTGTTCCAGGGGGAGCCTGCCGGAGAGTCTGTGCTCCAGGGAGAGCCTGCCAGAGAGCCTTCGCCCCAGGAGGTGCCAGAAGCAGAGCTCTCGTCCCTGGACTCGCCTCTCTCTCCAGCGTCTCTCGAGGGGGTCCAGTGCAACCCGCCTCTCTCTCCTGTGTCTCTCCAGGGGGAGACTGCCGGAGAGACTGTGCTCCAGGGGAGACTGCCAGAGAGCCTTCACCCCAGGAGGAGCCTCTCTCTCCTGTGTTCCTTGAGGGGGTCCGGTGCGATCCGCCTCCGGCTCCTGTGACTTCCGAGGAGGTCCGGCGTGGCCTACCTCGGGCTTGTGCTGTTTCGGAGGGTCTGCGTCCTCCATCGAGAGCGCTCTGTCGCCGCCGTCTGCGGTCTTCGTCGAGGGCGTACTCTAGCCGCCGTGCAGCCCGACGCTCTCCAAGTCTTCATGCTTTCTGTCAAGGTCCTCCGAGACGGTCTTCAAGTCTTTCTGCCTCAAGTCGTCGCCTTGTCGGGCGACCTCCAGATCTTCGTGGTTCCAGTCGTCGTCCTGGCGGGCAACCTCCAGATCTTCGGGGTTCAAGTCGTCGTCCTGCCGGGCGACCTCCAGATCTTCGGGGTTCAAGTCGTCTTCCTGCCGGGCGACCTACAGATCTTCGGGGTTCCAGTCGTTGTCCTGGCGGGCGACCTCCAGATCTTCGGGGTTCAAGTCGTCGTCCTGGCGGGCGATCTCCAGATCTTGGGGGTTCCAGTCGTCGTCCTGCCGGGCGGCCTCCAGATCTTCGGGGTTCCAGTCGTCGTCCTGGCGGGCGACCTCCAGATCTTCGGGGTTCAAGTCGTCGTCCTGCCGGGCGACCTCCAGATCTTCGGGGTTCAAGTCGTCGTCCTGCCGGGCGACCTCCAGATCTTCGTGCTTCCTGTCGGCGTCCTCGGGGACGACCTCCGAGTCTTCGTGCTTCCTGTCGGCGTCCTCCGGGACGACCTCCGAGTCTTCGTGCTTCCTGTCGCCGTCCTCCGGGACGACCTCCGAGTCTTCGAGCTTCCTGTCGGCGTCCTCAGGGACGACCTCCGAGTCTTCGAGCTTCCTGTCGGCGTCCTCCGGGACGACCTCCGAGTCTTCGAGCTTCCTGTCGGCGTCCTCCGGGACGACCTCCGAGTCTTCGTGATTCCTGTCGGCGTCCTCCGGGACGCCCTGCGAGTCTTCGTGCTTCCTGTCGGCGTTCTCCGGGACGCCAGCCGGACTCTCGCCGCCGCTTGGGCGGCCTCCTGCCGGACTCTCGCCGCCGCTTGGGCGGCCTCCTGCCGGACTCTCGCCGCCGCTAGGGCGGCCTCCTGCCGGATTCTCGCTGGCCTTCCAAGGCGGCCTCCTGCCGGACTCTCGCTGGCCTTCCAAAGCGGCCTCCTGCCGGACTCTCGCTGGCCTTCCAAGGCGGCCTGCCGGACTGTCGCTGCCGTCTCGAACAGTTTTCTCCGGACTATTTTCCGTTGTTTCTTGTTGTTCTATTATCTTCTGTTTGTGGTTTTCGCTCTTATGAGTTGGTTTTTTGTTTGACGTTGTTATTCTTGTTTTTTCTTAGCTCTTTATCGCTCGTGCAGAGTTGTTTTAGGTTCAAGGTTTTCTTTTGCTCTAGCCCTCCCTTTGAGGCCATCCCCCTCCTCCCACCCAGTCTTTGGTATTTGTTTTTCTCTCGTGTCGGTTTTTGGCGTCTGGTATCCGCCTTAAGGGGGGGGTACTGTCATGATCTATGTTTTGGTTTGGGTCAGTTTGTTGTTGTTTTCATTTATATTTAGTTTTTGCTCTGTTTAGTTCTCTTGTATTATTATTAGATTTACTATTCATTTATATGTTCTATTTTGATTATGTTCTCTAGCTTGTTCCTCCACTCCCCTGTTCTCTGTTTCTTCCTGTGTGTATGTGTGTCTCCACTCATTATCATTTACAGCGGTTTCCAATAATCCAATCTTCTTCTCCACCAATCACACCCCGGTTCCACAGTATTTAAGCCCCTCTCATTCTTTCACTCACGGCTGGATCATCTGTTGTAATTCCCTGTAGCTTTGCCTTCTCGTCTCTCTGCGTCATCTCCTGTGGTCATTCCCTGTTGTCCTTCCTGAGGACTTGCCCGTATGTCCCTCGCCTCTCGCTTCTAAGTTTCTCGCCCCCATCATCTCCGGTAAGTCTCTTGCTCGCTAGCTCTCAGTCCTGGCTCTTTATTCTTGGTTCCCTGGTCTCATCCCGTGTTCTCTGTTTGTCTCACTTCCTGTAGTCCCTGGGTTTCCTTGTCTCTTCCCCGTCGTATAGTTATTTAGTTTCGTTGTCTTAGTTTATTTCCTCCCTTCCTTTGTTATTAGTTGTGTTTGTTTATTAGTGTCGTTGCGTATGTTTACGTTTGTAGTTCCCGCGTCTCGTTCTATTTTCCGCTTTGTAGTCCCGCATTCACTTCCGGTTTGTTTACGTCTCGCGTTGTTCCGTTTCCGGTTGCCTGTAGTTTCTTGTATTGTTTCCGTTTCATGTTTATGTTTTATATCTACCTCAACAATAAATTATTATTCATTCAACTCCACCTCTGCTCGAGTCATTAAAACATTTCCTGACAATCAGTTGTCTTTGAACTCCATGACATTTTGGTGTTTGTCAATCAAAAATCAGTTTATTCATATAGCGCCAATTTACAACAGATGTCATCTCAAGGCACTTTACAAGAAAATCAATTAAAATCAGAGATACATCATAAACAAATCAATTTGAAAAAGTTTCCGATTTAAGGAACCCCAGCAGATTGCATCGAGTCATTTAGTGATATAAAAAATTTTTGGAACACCTAAAATCTAAATAAGTACCTTTCATGTCAAGGGGAGAGTGAAGAAATTACTAGGACCAGCTTCAGTGCAGCTTCAGGTGATTTGAATTTAAGAAGTCCAACTATGAAGATCACTCAGAAAATGTATTATATTTTATTTATGTGAATCAGGTGGAGTCAGCATTTGGTAGCACATCAATTCTTTAAAGTCAAGAATACTACAAATAAAATGTCCCACAGCTAAAGCGGGAAGGAAGCTTATAGAACCAGTACAACTGCATGAATACAAAATAATTAAACAGCTTATTATTAAATCTAATAAAGCACAGGGAAATTTAACATATATGTGCTTATTGAAATGCATGCATAACAGGTTAACTACTGTGAGGAAGTTGTAGGCTTATTCAGTCAATCATGGAGTTGGTAATCTACATCTGCGACACAAAGCAAGCTTGAATATAATCTTTAAAACATTACAATTATGTAAATGTGAGTTTTAGAATGGCCAACAATCCTGAAATTGTGTTTTAACATGTTTTCACTGTTTGTACATACCTTCACCCTCGTTATGGCTTTTGGCTCTGATCTTTCTGCATGTCTTCACTGTAAAACTTTGCTAATTCGCATCTCAATTTACATAATACAAAATAAAACAATCTTCAACAATCTTTGCTTTATGGTGGATTGATGACCCGCACATCACAGCAGCAAGACTGCAACAGCAAATTTTACCTTCAGGGAAAGGAAAAACACAACATTTAATTAGGGCAGTGTCTCACAAAATCAATACAGCCACGTAAATCAGTTAATGTTTTATTATACATCATGTCAAGCTGCCAGTCCTCTGTCACATGACCATTTTTGGAAGATTTCGTGAATTCTACATAAAGAAAACGCAGAGGCACACATTGAACAAGGAAAATAAAGCTCTAAATTCCACAAGTGAATTAAAACAACATCAATAATAATCTCAGTAACTAAAATAATAGAGAAAAGAGACAAATGTATTTTACAGAACCAATAGTTAAGCTTGTAGCAAGTACATAGCATTTTAGCGTGCATAATTTATTCTGGTTTAAGGAATGACTATAAAATATATCAAATATAAAAACTTGAGGCAAGGTCTTTAAGGGGCACTTTCACTTGGTGAGATTGAGTCTTTTTAAAATGTATCCATACCATGAAGCAAAACTGGTCCAGCTGAATTTACCATGCATGTAAGAAAATAAATAAAATCTAAAAATACAATAAATCAGATCACCCTGGCAGAAAGAAAGATACAACCATATAAATCATGTCATGCTGCCTGTCCTCAGTGATGTTTGGGCTGCAGACTCAGAATTACACAGGTCAAATGTGTCACAAAACGTTGCAGCAAGCAGTTAACAAGGTTAAGCTGGCTCTTACATTGCACAATATTCATAATCTCCTTAAATGTAATATTGTAAAAAGTAGAAAAGTTTTTTGTGAACAGTAAAAATTGTCCAAGATAAGCTTTATGCAATCATGAGGGCTTTCAGAAACAGGAAATGTGCATTGCTGGACTGCTGCATTAAGGATACTTATGTAATCCATACTTGAAAAAAAGGATGTTCCACAACTGCCATATAAAGAATATCAAGGTCAAAACTTGATGTCTGAATCAAATTGCTTAACTTGAATCTCAGCAAGTCTTAGATGAGACAAAGTTTCCTAAACAAAGTCTTGCAGTGGGACAAATTAACTATACTCCTTAAACCGACACAACTGATTAAAGAATCAATTCAGCTGCCCAGAATAAATGATCAAAATTAGAAGTAAACAATTAGGTAATTCAATTATTTCAAACTGTGCAGTTATCCACTAAAATATCGAAACCCACAGTGCACTGCTGCATTCTAAGTAGCCTTTGATTTGAATTATGGATACGCATATCACTCAGACTTGTGCTTATACAACCAAAGTATGAAGCTACAAGGTATTAAACGACAAAAAAGAAAAAATCACACCAAAATTTATCCAATCAGATTCATAAATCATGCAGTACAAGATTCAAAGCTCCATAATATCATATGGACTGCTTACAGTTATATTTTAGATGCTTCCACATGCACCCAAAACATTTTATAAAGTTGCATAAATAAGTTCAAACAACCATGAAGCCTTAGTAACATGAAAAGGGCATTAACCACATTGAGAACTAACTAAATTTCAGTCTCTTGTCGTCTGAATCAGAAATCCCATTAACTTCACCTGACAGGTATGATGGGCACACATGCACAACCGAGGCCTTCTAACATGACCACATTCAGATTACATAGGAGTAAATACATCGACCACAGAAACATGCTCATGATACTGACAGATAGAGCGGAACTGTGGTCATAAATTAACCATAACATACTGCAGAGAATGAGCTCAAACTCTGTCTTACAAAAATACCTTTAACAGACAGAAATTCTGTTTATTATAAGCATAAAAAATAAGTGGGCCAAAATGCCTACAGGATTGTGCCTTCACAATTTACACCAACTGTCAACTGTGTTTGCCTGATATCAATTATCACAAATACATACTTCTACTGACATATGAGTCAGCTTTAGAGGGCAGCAACCGGGCAAAGAAAGGGCCAGTAAAACTGCTTTTACTAAGCTCACCGTCAATCTATAGTTTAAAGTGATTTGACATAATGTACAGTAAGCATAGATGATGCATAAGCCCAGCAATCATAAAAACAACCAGTAATTAATCAATTTAATTATGAAGCGTGCTAACGTTTAGAAATAAATAATTAAATAAATTAAACTTCCTGCAAGTTTTCAAAATGAAAGGTCTAAACATTTCTAACCCCACAGCACAAAATATTGTTACAGCAATGAAAAAGGTGTACATAGCATGCTTCTTTGCTATTTAAAAAAACATGCCATACATTAAATAATTACAAAATAAAAGAATTTACCTCTTCTTTACGATATTGATGTTCTTATGTTTTCCATGTCGACTCTGGCATGCTGGTCTCTGTTTAAAAGTCTGTTTCACTTTTGGGTGAAGAAAAGTTTGTCTGCCGTCCTCTCATTTGCATTTGCAAGTTCTCACTTCAAGTGATCTAGGAGCGCTCTGATTGCCTGACGCTGATGGGCCATTGACAGGCTTTTTAACAAGGTGGGGAGGGAAGCCAGCTGCAACTGCAGCTCAACAAGCTCTGTTTGAGAGTTTTGGGTTTCTGCAGCTCTCTGAGCTGAACAGTAAATTCGTAAAAACAATGTATTAAATAAAAATAAAAGAAAATTAAATCAAGGGTAACAACTCACCTAATTAAGTCACATATAGAGAAAAACACTATATATATATATATATATATATATATAAAGGCAACATTCAAATGAAATATTGAATACTTTGTTCTGTACAAAGTACGGTTTTTTATGCTGATTAAGCAAAAACATGTTTTTTCTAAATAGTGCTTTGCTAATGCTAAGTAGTTAATCAAACATTCCACATATTTGAAACTACACATCCCTGAAGAGATTAAAATATGAAAGTTGTATGCCACTTTTGGAGGTATTTGAGCAAGTTTTGTCTAAACGGTGAAGAATTTAATATTGTCAGAAAGCCAAGTATAAATGGCAGGCATTCAAAACGTTTTTGTCCGATTAACACCAGATTTACAATTTCTGCTCCTGTTCACCCTTCAAAGAACATATACAAATTTCTGAACTCTATGATGTGTGTTAAGGATTTCATGTAAAACCAGATTTTCAGATAAGAATGGTCTTAGATTCTAAGACCCTGACACCCTCATGGTCTGCTGAGACAAAATAGACAACAGAGGTTTCCACTAAACCTAGAAAGATTTTATCACTACAATCTTGAAGATGCTGGGGTTCAAAAGTCTAGCTAAAATTCTGGGTCACTAGGTTCAAACTTGAAATCTCAGCATCCAAAACGACATTTTATGAACATGAATCTTTTTCTTCATATCTGTCAAATGTTAATCTAGGAGGCTGATTTTTTCATATATGACCAAAAAATGGCTACTTTATGAGTATGCAAAGTTTGAAGTGTCTGGCGCAAGAGGGGGCTTCACGGACTCACAAAAGCTTCATTTATATGTATGCCAACATCTACATAACTACGTTTTTTTTATATCTTTGTCAAATTTGAATCAAGGTGTGTGATTTTTATATAAAACTCAAAAACCGCTCCTCCATGAGTGTGCAGGGTCTTGCTCAAAAGAGGGCTTTACAGGCCCCCAAAAGCTGCAGTTCTATCTGTACCAACATTTATATAATTATGCTTTTTCTTCATATTGGTCTCAAATTTTAATCCAGGAGGATATTCATTTTATACATATAGGACTAAAGGACTGCCCCTTCATGAATGCGCAAAGTTTGAAACCTCAGGCACAAAGAGGCCTGCACAGGCCCCAAAAAGCACAATTTTTATTAAAAATTAACATTTTCTTCATATCTCTGAAAATTTAGGGGGGCTGATTTTTGTATTTGGGACTTAGATACTGCTACTGTATGGGTTTGCAGAGGTAGATATGTCTGTCTCAAAAGGGGCCTTCACAGTCCACTTTGCAGAATATTTAGAGAAGTTTATCTTACAGATATCCATGAATACTGGGTCTTTTATAAGTAGTATTCATATGTTCACATACAGAACGTTTTCGCAAATATGTTAATCAGGGTCAGGGCTGACCTTTTCAATAGCAGACTATTGCTTTAAAAAAAGCAGACCATGAAAAGACTACTTAATGTGGACGATGGCTTTGCAAAGGCTTTTTCTGTCTATTAAGGAGATCCAAAATTATCCCATATATATCTAATTTATGTATTGAATTAACTCAAATTAATTCCAGAAATTAATCTGAGGCTTTATTCTTTTACTGTTAAGTAAAATAATTTAAAAAAAGTCTGAAACTATTCATTAAATGTATTATATAGTAGTATAGAAAAAACAAAAATACAGATTTCAGCCCAGTTATTCACAGAAATTGTAAATCCAATGACTTACCTTGGACGAAATGAAATAGATTTTTCATGGATTTTCTTTTTCTCACAATACTTGATAACCACCTTAACTACAATCTTAGTACAGGTATATTTTCCAAAGGGTTCATTCTTGCTTTGAATATTTACTGTTATTCAAACATTATTATTCTGACATTTAGTTATTATGGACAGTTGTAACATAGAAAGTTCAAATATATTCTTCACAGTTGGTTTGATACTCTTTTGAGAATTTTTTAAAATCAGATAAATCTATGTAAACCACATCATATGTATATGCAGTAAAAATGTTAATTGTTAATAATATTATTTCTCAGATATCATCACCCTGACTTGATTTACAATGTTATATATGAAGAAATAACTTTTCTGCAATTTTAAAGAATTGTTAGAATGTCTTGCCAAAACCTAAAATTTAGTTTGACTTAAAAGCTCTACAAAATTTTAGAAGCCTTAAGAAAGATATGATTCTAGTTTTAAATAAACTGTTTATTCAATGTAAGTACAATCTTGGGGAAATATAACCTTACAACCAGTAGGGGCAGCTAGGAACATCTTGCGGAAGTATTGACTTACTGCCAGTAGTGGGAGCTCAAGCATTCCAATTACCTTCTGGGTGCAATACAGCAGTAATATCCATGGCGGGAGCTCAAAAGTAAAATATGTATAAAATTTAGATGGGAAAAATGAGTATTTCCATCATTTTAAAGACCAGCTATGAAAAACAGAGGGTAGTATCTGTATATAATAAATAGTCGATTTAAGGCATAACAAAGTGAGGACCAGCAAAAATGTCCTCACTTCCAAAAATGACCTCACTTCGTTGGGTAAAAACTTGCACTGGTCCTCGCTCAGCAGCAAGTGTGAGAACACACACTCACACACAGACACACACAAGCTACGATGTGGTCCTCATCCTAAATCAGAGGTAGCAGCTTTGTCCATCAGAGTTCCCTCGAGAGGCTCTGCCTGTCACTCCACACCAGCTTTGAATCTTTTCCTGCTTGTACCCAGGTGCATGAACATTCATATAAACAAATCTAAGAAAGGTGTGCACTGGAAAAAAGTCAGACAAGTCCAAGAATTAAAATGATTGTTTTTAACTGGTTCTATTTTCAGGTTAACTGAATAAAGGATAAAAGGATTTATGCTCATATTATAAGTTACAAATTTATTTATTTTGTATTTTGGAAAATTTTTATAAAATACTTATTTCCGGTATATGTATATATATATAATTTTTTTGAAGGGCTTTTTTGACAATGTTACACTGGAATAACTTTCATTTTCCTATGTCCTAGTGTTAGCAAATAGTTTAAGATTCTGTTTATTTATATACCACTAACTTACGACATATGTTGTCTCAAGGCACTTTAGAAGAAAATTATTTAATTTCAATCATAAATACATGACAAAAAAATTATAAAGCTGCCCTACACTAAGGTTTTGAACAAGAGTGGAAAATAAGTATATGTGTAAATGTGACGATAAATATATGATCTGAATTCCAACAACTACTATTTATTAAACCTGTTCTGTAAATTTTTTATTGGAATAGCAGAAATGCAATTCTTATCAAAAGTTTACATCCATATATTATTGGCATGATTATCATTAAGTAAAGGAATTAATGGTTTCACAGGAAGCAGACTAACACTAAACTTAGCCTGTAGTCCCCAAAATCTTAAACTCAATCCTATTTTAAATTTGTGAATAAAAACCAGATCAAATCAGAGAAAGCAAAAAAAATATTACCAATCTAGTTAATCAGACATCTGAAGAGTATTCAACAACCCCTTGTCTGTGGGGTTGTGGACTGCTTATGTGTGCCTATGACACACACCTGTCACTTGACATTCTGGCTCTCACTCAGACCTGGATTAAGCCTGAAAACAGTGCTACCCCATCTGCACTTTCAATCAACCACACATTCTCCTACACCTCTTGTACATCTGGGCGAGGTGATGGAACAGGCTTGTTCATTTCCAACAAATGGAAATACAACCAACTGATACCTAATGTCAATTAAAATACTTTTGAATACCATGCCATCTTGGTTTCAGCACCAGTAAAAATCTGCACGATTGTCATATATCACCCACCTGGACAACTTGGTGATTTTCTAGTTGAAGTTGATATCCTAATTTCCTACATTCATGAATTTGATTGTCACACAATGGCCCTTGGTGATATGAATATCCAACTTGACTGCCCTAACTCCTCTGATTTTTTAACATTAATAAACTCTTTTGACCTACAACTGGTCAGCAGTCCTCCTACTCACAAAGAGGGCAAAGCATTTGATCTCATATTCACAAGAAAATGTGCTACATAGGCCCTTTCCGTCACACCTCTGCACTTTTCTGATCACTATTTCATTCAACTAATTGCAAATCTCCCAAAAACTCCACCTCCATGGTTACCTTTCTCAGAAACCCCCGCAAACTTTCCCCTACTTGCTTCTCCTCGGATGTTGCGGCCGCACTTCCAAACTCCAGCACATTTTCTTCACTTGAGGTCAACGAGGCCACAGTGTCCCTTTGCTCCACATTGAAGTGCTGCCTGGATAGTCTGTGTCCTCTATCCACTTAACCAGCCTGAGCCTCTCAGTCCCAACTATGGCTTAATAAGACACTCAGATCACTGCGCACAACCTTAGGGGTGCAGAAAGGAAATGGCCGAAATCTAAAAATCCAGCTGACCTAACAAAATTTTAGCCACTACTATTACCATTCTCTTTAAGCATTACTGATGCAAAAAAGGCTTTTTATACGGATAAGATTCACAGTACAACCGACACTCGCAATTTATTCTCCATCTTCAAAACCCGAATCAATCCGCCTCCTCCGCCACCTACTACCAATTTAACGCTAGACACTTCCGCCTCATTTTTTCCTAAGAACAATAAGCAAACAGTTTACTGAACTGCCCGCATCTGAAACCTTTCAGAGTACACATACAACCAAAAGTCCTACTGCTTCGTTGTCTTCATTCACCCCTCTCACTGAATGTGTGAACTTCTCACATGTAGCCGTCCTACTACATGCCCGCAGGAACCAGTTCCTACAAATCTATTCCAGTCCATTGCTCCTACAATAACTGCATCAGTTACACCGCTGCTTAAGAACACCTCTCTTCCACCGACTCAGGTGGAGAACTATCGGCCGGTCTCCCTTCTCCCGTTTCTGTCTAAGACCATTGAAAGAGCAGTCTTTAAGCAGATCACAGAATAGCCATCACAAAAATCTACTTGATACAAACCAATCTGTTTAAAAGTGGGAACTTCACTGAAACAACTATGTTGTCTATGACAGAAGCCTTAAATGAGCCACTGCAATGTCCTCAGTAGTTACCCTTTCCGACTTATCGGCTGCTTTTGACGCGGTCACGACATCGTCCTGTTTACACTCTCGAGCATTGGCATCACAGGGAGAGCGCACTCCTAGATTGAATCGTAACTCACTGGTCGATCATTCAGGGTATCATGGCTTGGTCACACTTCTGCAGTGCACCACCTTGCCATAGGTGTTCTTCAAGGCTCAGTACTCGTACTGGTCTTCTCTTTGCCATATACACCTCCACTCTGGGCCAGATAATTCAATCACATGGTTTTTCATACCACTGTTATGCTGACGACACCCAGCTCTACCTATCATTTCCACCTGATAACCACACGGCATGCATTTCAGACTGTCTATCTGACATATCAAAATGGATGAAAACCCATCACCTCCAAATGCGTCTTTCAAAAACCAAACTGCTTGTTTTTCCAGCCAAACCAACCATATACCACAATATTCACATCCACACTGAATCCCTGTCTCTGAATCCATTAAAGGCAGGTGGAAACTTGGGTGTCATTTTTATTGACCAGCTGATATTAAAAAATCATGTTGCCTCCGTTTCTCGATCTTGTCGCTTTGCATTACTAAACATAAGAAAGATACAGCCATACCTTACCCAACATGCTACCCAGCTCCTGGTTAAGTTTATGGGTATCTCCCGCTTTGACTTATGCAACAAACTCTTAAACCATTACAAATGATCCAGAACGCGGCGCAAAAATCAGCCCAAAAAAGTCTGATGTCACCCCTCTTTTAATTTGAACTTCACTGGTTACTCCTGGCTGCCCTCATCAAATTTAAGTCACTGATGCTAGCCTACAAAGTGTGTAAGGGTACGGCTTCCATCTACTTGAATACTTTTACAAAGGCTCATGTCACAGCTTGGTTGCTTCGGTCATCAATGGATTGTCGTCTAGCAGTGCCTGTGCCAAGGTAAAGACAATCCAGACTGTTTTCTTGTGTTGTTCCAAGAGGGTGGAATGACCTACAAAGATAGACAAGAACCGCAGCGTCCTTGTCTATCTTTAAGAAAATCTTGAAGACCCTATCTCCTATCCTAACTCTTACCCATACCTCCATACCCCCTCTACTACGCTCTCTGTACTTCCCTCTATTCCTTCACTGTCACTGGTGACTGTAAATTAGGATTTTTCTCTAGACAGCTTATGATCAGATTGATAATAAGTGTAACATTGTGTTTACCTTGTAGGTTGATTTGGATAAAAGCGTCTGCTAAATGAATCATGCAGTGTTGGTAGTCAAAATAGTGTCTATTACTGTGATGCGTTCATCTCTGCCATCCAAGTTGGCACCATCTCTCCTCCAGGAGATTGTGGGTTCAGGGTGTCCACGGGGGGGTTGGCACTCCAGCACCGCTGGTTCTCCGACTGCAACCATGACGTCTACAGGGTTCTGTCTGAAGTCGTCCCGCAAAACTGAAAAATTCACAGATAAATAAAAATTTTTAAAGACTGCAGGTTCATGATACAAGTACAAATAATTATTGTAATTTATAATGTGGGTTTTATTGACATTGTTTAAACGATTTTGTTTTGGAGGGTGGAGGTTGTAATAACACATAGAGACTTATTTTTTTACTAACATTATTCCAGCTTCTTACCCTTTCCTTGGTTATTGCACAATAAATGTAACAGGTATGAAACCATCTAGCAGCACTACTCTGAGGACCTTACCCTTTTGAATAGCTTCATACTTAATACCTTACTGGAAAAAAATGCAGCTAGATAATTGATTTAGTTGTTTAATATATTTAATGAAGCCATACCAGCAGAACATGCTTACAAATTGCCTATTAAAATGTATTTAATTTTTTTTCCATTTATCTGTGTCCGGGATCCTAAAATATTTTCCATTTTATTGGATATTCACCAATCAGTCAATTTTTGGCTCTCCCCTTTCAAAAATATATGCCTAACCGGCTGATTCCAGTGTTTTATTTCTATGTTGTTTTTTCCCCCCTAATATCTGTAATGCATAATTCATGTGCAGCAGGTTATTTAATATTTGTAGTAGCTTTTTGAATTAAAAAGATGAAAAGTAATGCATTACAACATTGTTACCATGTTCAGGTTTCAGTATTTGACCTGTTAAAATCTAACCAGAGCTGCTCATGGAACAATCAGCCAATTCTAATCTATGGAGAATTGGTTGGTGCATCCAAACCCCTTTTAAAGAGAGATTGGACACATGTGAAAGAGTTGTAGCCTTACAGAATGATAAAATAATGCACTGGAATGTAGTTCATGAGAATAGGGAGACGCAGACATTTCCCACGATAGGAGGCAAAAAGCTACCACAGCAATTTATCATCTTCCTCAATGAGTAGCCTGTGTGCTGAGGAAGCAGCCAGAACTGAACCGGAGAGGAAGCAAGTGTGGGTCTATTCCAAAAGCGTGTTATTTTCAGCAGCTACAGGCAGCTCTCCTCTCCACCATAAACAACAGTCACATCAAGGCTTTCAGTGTGCAGTTTCAACCTCCACACATTTCAAGGACCAGGTTAGACCTTTAAAAGTTTATGTGGGAACCATCATTTTCAAAACTTACAGAAAGAAAGTTAGCGAACAACAAGCCGCTAAAATTGGAAGCACCTTTTCTTTGAGATCTTGCTAAAAAGATTTCTTCCCCTGATGAGGTGAACAACATGCTTGGATGTGGATGGTTGTGCATGAGTGTCTGCTGTTAAGCAGTCTGAGTTTTAAATTACAAGGCAGAAAGGGGGGCTTACATCCCGAAAAAGCTTAGAGGAGCCAAGACAGAGCAAGCAGAATAGCAGAACCCAGTTGAGTCAAGCAGGGGTGAAAAGACAGGAAACAAAGGGGAAAATGCATAATCACTCCCAGATGGTGGCAGCCCACTCACCTCTGGCTACAAATTTCAATAGAACACAGAGCTATGAGGCCAGAGATGCATGACAAACAATGCAGAAATGGGAGAATAACTTGGGATGACCTTCTAATTGGAATTAAAGAATTAAAGCTTTTCTCTCCGGTGTCTGACCTCCAATACACTAAACATTTCTGGGACTAGCTCTCTGTGTTTGACTGGAAGCCGATAGGAAACAGCTGGTGGACCCCCCTCAATTACCCCACCTCACCACTGCCAACACTGCCATGTCATGATAAAAAAAAACCTTCCTCATGGGAGGCGGAAACAAGGCTAAAGTTACATCGGACAGGAAGAAACTGAGACCATCACAATTCTGTGTAAAGTCCATATGAGTGTGTCAATTGATTGACTGATGCTATCGTATAATTCCAAAAGCAATCAAGTTACACATCTGCTTTTACTATTTTGTGATAGGCCAAAATGTTTCCATAGAATATTAAAGCTTGGATTGGTTCCTAAAGGGGGTTTGTTAAAGATCCATTTTTGATGATAGCGCAGCACTTAGTTTAAGAAGAGAGGAAAGGGAGGCACGATTACAGGCAGTGAGAGCTTGGGGTGGTTAGTAAAGAATTCTAGTGGTTGCACGTCAAACTAATGTTTTCTAAGCTCATGAAAAACAAGTACAGTTCATAGTAAAACGGTTTATATTTTAGGGGAGAAACGGTATTTGCTTAATAAAAAATAAAAAGTTATATGTTCAAAACCTAAACTACACTGCGGTTATTCATGTACTCTTTCAAAGTCTTTAATTTTGCAGTTCAGTCTCCACAAGTCAAACATACGTTCTAACTTTATTTTCTTTTGCCTTGACATTAAGCATTTCCAGCAATTACATGTGTTCATTTTCTTAGTATTTTCAAGCAAATTACCTTTGAAAGAAAAAATCAGCCATCCTAACGCTTGGCACATTTATTTTCTCAAATTTTTATAAATGTAAAAATCCTGCTTGTTTACTTAATAGGTAACTCTGAGATGAAGGTAACCCAGCTTGCCTATTTAGTTTAAGCTCTGCACCTCTTGCTGCCTTTTTTTCTCTCTTCATGTCATCCCCCCTCTACGGATGAGAATCTCACAACCTACTTCAAAGTGGCCGCCCCTGGCCTCACCAGTCTGGAACTGACAGTGCCTGACTCGCTGTTCGTCCTCTGGAGCTTCAGCCCCAGCTTTAAAAAGGTCTACTGCGGCCAAGCTCCCAGTAATCCTGTCTGCAGAGTCCAACGGCTCCAGAAAGGAACACAATCATACCTCACAGACAGGAGTTTGGTGGAGCTCTAACAAATTCCCTATGCCACCCATCACTGAAAAACAGAATAACTCATATGTCCACTACCAGCAAAAAAACTCTTCCAAACTTTTTTTTCTTGAAAGCTTTTATTAAACGTTGCCTTATTCATCTTTCAAATCAGATGTCATGGATTCAGCTGCACATGATTTTGGTACAATTTTCCTTCTTTACCATTGCTAAGTCAACATTAGCATAGCAATATTAAAATGTAATGTGGATGTTGAAAGTAACTGACAAATTTGCTAGAAGCAAGAACACAGCTGTGCATGCTTTGTTATCCACTCCACGGCAGAGCAAAGGAGCAGAATACAAAGAGGGACTGCTGCTCTGCATATCTGATAAAAGATGTTTTACTCTTTGGAACAAAAAAAAAACACACCCTGTCCGTTCCAGATAAACAATTTGATGCAAGCATCCTCCTTTATGTTATTTTGAAATATTACAAGGTAAAACAAAAAAATATATTTTTTATTACAATAAGCAAGATTTGGTATTTTTAGTCAATTGCAACAATTTAAAACCACACAACTGCAGATTTATTTTGTATTGCAATTGTGTTTTGACAAAACAAGCGCAATGTAATTTTTAAAGCTAAAGATGAAAATATGAGTTATTTAAGTGTTGCATCTTCGTATACAAGTTGTTTTGACAGGCACATCTAAAGTGGAGTTTATTTCTGATAAAAGCCAGTCGTTGGGTCTAAAAAAATCATATTATACAATATTTGTTAGGTATTTTAAACTGATATATTATAATAGATACACACAACATTGTTTCTTTGCTCAGGGATGACAAAGAAGAGCAAGTTTCCAAAAAATACAAAACTCCATTTACTCCTCATCTTCAGATCATTGCTTTATACCTTCATTCTGCTCTATTGTTGTAAATAATACAAAAAAAAACAAAAAAACATGGCAAATTACTTTTAACACAATGTGCCTACGATAAAACATGGTGGTAGCAGAAACGTGTTGTGAAGATGATCTCACAGAGGACAAGATAAGCTGGTCAGGGCTTATGGGAAGACAGCGAGGACAATTCTGGAAAAATAATCGTCCACTACCAAGGAAATAATTTAGGACAAAACATATATAGCTGTTAGAACGGTCCGGTGAAAGTCCAACTGAGATTCTTTGGTAAGACTTGAAAGCCAATTTTTACAAACTGTTTATTCAATCTTACTGACCTTGAGCTGTTTTGCAAAGAAGAAGTTGTAAGAAATTCTGCAGGACATTGATTCAGATGGCTCTATTCAATTGCACACTATGCTCTTCAATACGGGTCGAATACTTTTGCCAGACACGCTATAAGTAAAAGCCAATAGCTGCAACTGCCCTATTAACATGGGAAATATATATCAACAGAAAAAACAAAACAATGTGTCAAATTTATTACAAATGCCTTAAAGCAGAATTATATTTTTTTATAAAACCATAAAACCCTAAATCCAAATGTAGGCTGTATAACTGAGTTCAGCGATGAGTAGTCACGCTGAATGCTGTGATAGCCTTTTTACAGCTAATGGCTTTACAAGAGCACTGAGAGTTCTTCTGAAAGATATGTAGTCCCAACTGAGAGAGGAACCTGAACCTGGATGAGTGATCATGTCCACAAGTTTAACTGGAAAAAGCATCATCGTGCTGTTTCAGGGAGTTTGTCGTGTGGTTCTTCATTTTCTAAAAGCTGCTTTAAGTACATAAACACAAATTCAATTGTCAAAGGAAACGTTTTGTTTAGCACACCTAATCACATAGTTCTGTGTATTTGTAGAAAGTGTGGGTGGAGAAACAGGTAAATGACTCTATGCAATCTACAGGGTTATCTTAAATAGATATTTTTGAACCCAAAAAAACAACAACTTAATTTTACTGGACTTTTTAATAACAAGGATTAGTAGGAGTAGATTAAATTAGCTGTTTGGATTTACTTGAATGTATTGAATACAATGCAATGCCTTTAATTTAACTGAAATGTGAAACAAACTACAGAATATTTGACACAATATGCATCAATTTATGCATTAGTTATTAACTATGACAATAGATGAATACATTGTTGTCATATGAAGCTCCAAGAATTTACTCTCTGCTGGAGCTCTGATGCAGTCTAGTATCTCTATTTGACTTTTCCAGTCTCAGTGTTGGTAGTGGTGGTTCCAGTTTTTAAAAGTCATCATCCAAACTATTGCTTGTACTGTAGATATAGAAAATTTTGATTAGTAGCTGTTATAAAGTAATGATATTGTAATGAATATCAAACTGTATTGTAATAACTACTACCAAAAAAAATAGATAATTACTTTTTTTTCTTGGTAAAGTTGTGCCAGAGTAATCTGGGCAGCAGTTTTAATGTACCCATCACATTAAGACCAAAAGACTGTGTTTTTTTTTCAAAATGGCCATATGTAAAAGCTTAGATGCAGCCACTTTGATTATTACAAAAAAGAGAAGAGTAATTGAAAAAAACTTGCTGCGGTTACATTTATCTTATAAGAAGAACCAGGGTGTTTTTTTTGTACTTGTACTAATTTAGTCAAAAACATTTTATTTTTAACATAGAATCCCCCACCTCCAATAAATACACTGAAATTAAGTTCAGTGTCCTTTTTTTTTTTTTTTTGTAAACGTGAAGAAATATGGAAATAAACTAAATCCTCATTCTTATATTTATTGTTTTATTTATTGTTTTAGGCTTTAATTGACAAGAAATATATAAAAAACAATATCTGTCAATCCTAGCACATATTAAATCCTTGACTTTTCTCACAATCCATCTCATGACCTCTCCCTACCCCCAAACTCTGTGCATCTGTACACCACAGCCCCCTCTTCTCCCCACCTCTTCCTCTTTCTGCAGGAAAAGCTGCAGGAAAAACAGCTGCTCCGGAGAAACAAAGAGAAAAACACCCAATATGTGCAGCTCCTATATAAGAGGTGGTCAGATATGTGTAACAAATAGACAAAAAAAAATCGTTCACCCAGAGGGCACTGTGCCCCGTTTGTCAGAAACCTACCAAAGCCAACAATTTAATACGAGGTGCAACCAAGTGAATGCATTGAAACTTAAAAATTAGAATCCACACAGAACCTTCAACTCATAACCATGCCACATGAGATTTATAAAATCTGCATCCAGCAGACACTGCACTGTGCTTATAAAGGAAACAAAAATCTCTTGCCTGTCCTCCCCAAGCTACGCTATTTGAATTTCATTTTCTTCAAATAAATCATTACTCAAAGAAGTCCCTGGGCATACAGACTTTTCTGCATGCAGGGCCATAAATCTATCTTATGCTTGGTGAGCCAATTAAATCAACACAGAGGTACACTTACTGGGATAAAGCTTCTAGTTACAATATTTGTTGGGTATTTTAAATCTTAACTTTTCTTTCGCCAGATTTAAAAACAAACTCCACTAAGGCTAAGGCTGCATAACTTCATACCTGTATGTAAGATGTTTTTTTTTTTTTTTGATGGATAAACGGGTAAATCCATATCCTCATTAAAAAAGAGCCAAACACCAAAATAAAAACAGGTGATTTGTGTTATACTTTAAAATAAATTTAAGACATATATATATATGTATATATATATATATATATATATATATATATATATATATATATA